>JAOWBL010000005.1:10904822-10954075 GCA_028564865.1 Zenarchopterus dispar | reverse complement strand
ATGGATAGATGCAAGTCCTCACATACCATTTATTAGAGAAGCACAGAGAATTGGGGAAATGATTATGTTACCATAGCAACAGATACCATGCCCGTTGTCAAGTTATTGATTCTACTAGACATCGTGACCTCGATAAAATTTGTCAAATCAAAGCCATTAGGGGATATGGGACTTGTGCTGGTCTGGAAAAGTGATTTTCCTGTTTTTTTCTTGTTGTCTTCATCTTCATGTCTCCTTGCATGTGTCCTGTTTGTACATACGCTAGGTACAGGACTGCGCTGGCGGAGACCATGCACACAGACTCCCTGTTTTCAAGCTGTTCCTTGCGTGGTGTGGAGGAAGCATTGTTTTGTCAAACTGGACACCTGGGTTCCACACCAGCACTCCCCACTGGGACCAGCAGTGGCGGTCATAATTCAGGTGCTTGGGATGCTTACTGGGAGCGCAATGAGCCCTTAAGAGATGTGGACGAAGTGGCTATTCCTGTTCTGAGCGTATGCGCAAAGGATGATCCTGTCCGTGGAGACACCCAGTCTACAATACCCTTAGAACTCTTTGAAACAAACCCACACTTTTTCCTCCTCCTAACTGACCATGGAGGTCACTGTGGCTTCTCCACCCAGTCAGAGAGTGCCGCCGGTGGGTCGGGTGCAGTCAGCTCTGTGGCTGCTTCAAACAGTGTGACGCAGAGCCATGCTGCCAACTGGAGCCACAGAGTTGTTCTGGAATTCTTCAGGGCCACCACAGACTTTTTCAATGCAGAAGAACGAGCAAAGCAGCTCGCTGCAAGGAGAAGGGGACTCGGGGGAGGGACAGCGGGGAAGGCTTTCCGTCTCCGCAGTATCAGCACGTGTAAGCGAGTGCCTACGTGCTCCCACAATATCCATGCCATTTACAGTTGGCAGAGGTCCTACACACGATGAGTGAAGTTTAATAAAGGTTGATGACTGCACTTCCTTCCTCAGGAAAACACCTGAGACCTTCTCTTTTACTATGTTAGAGTCCACTGGTGTGTAGGTCTGCTTCTGTCTGTTCTTGATGCATTACAAGTACAGACATGGACAAATTTGTGACTACCCTTTCATTATAGGAAAAAACCCACAATGGTCACTGGAATAACTTGAAACTGACAAAAGTAATCATGAATAGTATTTTACTGAAAACTGCCAGATAATGGTTTTGAATTGTGGCTCAACAGAGTCATTCAGTATATGACCATAGTGACATGAAATTAAAGTGTGTCCTGTAATTAACATTGCAGATGTCTTCAATTGTACAATTAAAGTGTACGATTAAAGTCTCTTATTTGGTATCATAGTGTTTACCACACTGAACATGGACCAGAGAAAGCAAAGGAGCCAGTTGTCTGAGAACAGAAAGAAAATTAAAAAGACGCATGTAAGGTAAAGGCTATAAGACCATACCTAAGCAGCTTGATATTCCTGGGACTACAGTTGCACATTTCATTCATAAGTTTAGAGTCCATGGCACTGTAGCCAACCTCCCTGGACGTAGCTGGAAGAGGAAAACTGATGACAAACTCAAGAGATGGATATTACAAATGGTAACCAAAGAGCCAAAAACAACTTTAAAAAGTATTCAAGGTGAACCCCAAGATCTAGGTACATCACTTGTTGAAAGGAAATCATAAAAAGTGCAACTGCATGTTAAGCAACAAAGCATCTGGGAGAATATCTTATGGACAGAGGAGGCAGAGCTGAAGCTTTTTGGTGAGTCATGTCACCTCTATGTTCATAAATGCAAAAATGAAGCATTGAAAGAAAAGACTACCTAATGTTAAAGATGTGTAGAAAAAAAACCCTTCAAACCTGAGACAACTGGAGCAGTTTACTGATGAGAAATGGAGCAAAATAACTGTGTTCAGGTGTAGGAGTTTAAATGAGAGTTACAGATGTTGCTTGATTGCAGCGATTGCATCAAAAAGTTGTTCAACAAAACATTAAGATGAGGAACCATTCATTTGTTTTTGTTTTTTTGTTTTTTTATTGTTCTCTTGAACCACAATTCAAAAGCAATATCTGATTTCTGTTAGGCAATACTCAGTAAATTATTATCCATTACTACTTTTTTTTAGTTTTAGGTTATGTCAGTAACCATTGTGGGGTTTTTTTTTTCTTTGATGGAAGGATACCAACAAACCTGTCTCTGTGTGAAACTGTAGACCAGTTAAATCATGTGACATATTGCTTATGGCTATCTATAGTCCAATCACCCAAATGCATATGTTCATTGTTGTGTTGGTGTATAGTAAAAACATAATAACATTTAAATATTAAAATGTTAAAAAAAAAAAAACTTCACAGGGCACTGCTGCTTGATGATATGAAACCCCAGGTCAGTCCCCTAATCCCCACCCACACAAAAAGAGGATTGCCCCTGCTACTAGAGCTTTTTCCATGTTTGGAGATATGAAATTCTTGGATTTGGGATGTGAGGGACTCTGATTCTTCTGTATCTGTATGAAACTAGAAAGACAGTATTATGTTAATGAGGGTGAGAAAAGTTTTGGAGCTGCAAAGTACTGAGATACCTGCAAGTGTTACTCAATGTGTGTGTGAGGGAGGGTGTGTTGCTATCTTCTGATGTGAACTATAAACCATAAGAAAAGAAAAATCAAAACAAAACATAATAATCTTCAAGACAGAATGCAGTTTTGATGCTGAACTCCTGAGAGGATGATAAATTCTGAGGAACTAAATAATAAATTTTTACAGACAGACTCAGTCTTTTTGTGCCAAACACCATACACATTTACTGATTTAATTATCTTAAATTTGGCACATGTTGCTACATTTGCAGCCACATTTGCTTCAACGACTTCACTGTCATCTGTAATATTTGATTTTTTTTGTGTAGCCTACTTTTATCACTCTAAAAATAATTATGTATTTATATTTATTGGCTAGCAAACTTTGTGGCCAAGGCGAAAAACATGTTAAATGAAATCAGTGAATATGTGATGAACCACCAACCTGTCCAGGGGGTATCTCCACTTTTTTTGTTTGTTTGTTTGCTTGTTTTTTCCCAAGCAGTAGAACCCTGTAACTATGAATGGGATGATGTGGGTAAATGTACACTTGTGTGTTCTGAGAAGTGGATGATGCCCAGACTACACAAACTGGTGTGTTTTTGATACCTAGTCATCGATTAGAAAAAATGTGTTTCAAAGTTCTAATATTTTAATGAACTGAGTAGCTGTAGGCCTTTTGTTAATTTGTATGTCTCATTATTACTTTTCTCATTTTCCCACTCTATTTTTTTTCCTTCAACTCAGGATCTGTAGGAAGTTTTGAGGCCCTGAGGTGTGCTTGTCTCACACTTAGTTGGAGAGTTAAAGACTTTTTCTCAAAGATACTTTTCTTTGAAATTTTGTTATTTCTTGTAAATTAAAAAAATAAATTGCTCATTTTATGACATGGTGTAATAGTTTGTTTTGGTGCTCAGAAAACAAATCAAGGATGTCTGTCTCTCACCATCAATCCATGAACAAAGTGTGGTAAATTGATTAGCGAATAAAAAGATTATCTAAGAGAAGCTGAGTCATTCAGAAGGAAACAGCACAGAAATACTATGAGTTCATAATTCAACAGTTTTATTTAACAGAAAGTTGCAGAGGAATTTATTGGTTTGGCCAAGTAATAATTAAGGCTTTAGAAAATATACTGAAAAACCAACATTAATTGGCAGTGGCCTTTTTTTAGAGCCCTCTATGGCATGGCATTAAAGAGTGATATTAAAAACAGACAGTGTATAGGCTCACAAACACATCTAAAACTCACCATGAACAAAACCAGTATGGGGTTTGAAGGACAGTCTATTGTGGGCAATTAAAAATAATCTTTTTCCAATACAGAAGTGAATTCCCTATTCATGAAAACATGTCCATATCTTCTTGTTCATCACAGACCTTACTAAGGATGTGATAAAGTTGTGGTCTTTCTGAGCTTCATCTCAATCTGGGTTCGCAGATGCTCCTTATTATAGCACAGTCCCCACAGCCATTCCATGCTGAGTGTGTGTGTTGTCTGTGTGTATGTGTGTGTGTGTGTAGCATTCATTGCAGTGATTATCCACCCACTGAGCCTTATCCACTCAGACAGCTGGAACATAACAGTGTGCACACAGACACACAAAACCAATGTTCAGGACAGACACACCGTCCACGTGAATCGTCACTATCACACAAATGCGTACAATGATGCAAAGAAGTTGTCATATACAGGATTTCCTTACATACTGTCTTCATCTAGAAGATTTATAGACTCATATAATCCAGAAATTCCCTGTAGCAAACATACACAGTATGCTGCACAGTCACTCTCTTGTAAAGGACTTCATTTTCAACAAGGGTACAGTAAAGTGTCCATAAAAGCTCATTTGATTTCTGAAAACATGATTTTACATATGTGTAAATAGATTTGTATAAGATTTGTTCAGTGTGTCATGTATAACAGCTAGAAATTCTCCATTGCTTCTGATCAACCTTGTAAATGGGACCCAAACAATGTTAATGACACTGTTTTCAACTGGTCACAACAGCTATCAGCGAGGAAGGAGAAGAATTTATACCTCCGAGGGAAAACTACTCAGCATTTATTTCCTCTTAAGCTAACATTGTATAGTCCTATTGGCAAGTTAAGCTTGTGCTAATGTGTGTTTTCTGTTAATAATGAACATGCATCCGTGACACATAGATAGCCTAAAACTAACAGAATGCTCACTTTGTGTGCAAATTACACGGTACGCTTCACTAGTTAGAAAGAAAACAAGCTCCTTTAAAGGCATACATTTCAAACACAAAAGGTTTTAACATTAAAGACTTATTAAAACCCTTATCAAAACAATTTTGTTTGAGACTGAGGTGCCTCATTTCTGGAAATAAATCCAACCTGTGGGCCTCATGCTGAAAAACAGGATTCACGTAGCCAACAGGAGGGCGAAAGAGTTAAAAATTGTGCGATTTTAAACAGATGATTTTATTTTGTCGCTAATCATTTCATTTATGAGAAAAAGTAGACACGATTTCCTCTCAATAAATCCTGACTTTCATTGGCCTCCAGAAAATTAAGCCATTAAGATTGGATTGCCCTTTCTAACTTTGCTGTTCAATTCAGATCCAATTATCTGCCTCAGCAATCAGAGGCTGATTTAATTAAAATGATTGATGCTTAATTAAAAAAGAACCTGGTATTGACATTACTCTGATAACACAAACCCCAGGTTCTCCAAACTAAAAATAGAATAAATAAAGCGGTTTTTCCTCACTTCAGCCTGCTCAGTTTTGGATTTGGACTAATAACATTTATCGTCATCTTTTAAATGAGAAAGAATGTGATAGTTAGACTTTGTAATGAAAATATCATCTTTCTTTGTGTGTATTATAACAGTTAATTTTGACTTTGAACATGCAAGCAAGACAGTCTTAATTTTGCAAATTAAAACAGTTTCTCAGTTTCTTTCCCTTTTTGTGTTATTTAACTCAGGGATCTGTTAAGCCTTTGTATTTTTTGTGACTTCTGTTAGCTTTGATAAACATATGAAGGTTAAAAATTACAAACCAGTTCAGTTCACATTAGTGAGTTGGTATGTTGACAGCTCTTTTTGTGTTTCTCTTCAACTTTAAATTTGCAGTTGTAGCATTTACGATCATCCCCAACCACTTATTGTGACAGCTCTGCAAAAGGTAAAAAGATATATATAAAAAAAAGTTATGTCCGTGTGGTCTTTGCTCAGGGTCAAAATATAAAATGAAAAGTTTGCGGATGCCTGTAGTGTTTCAACTGAACACGAGCATGTTGGAAACTCTGCTGGCTGTAGAGCAGCCTAACAGGCGTTCATGCCTCCAGCCAAGACACAGTCTCACACATATCTCAGCTGTCACCCCAACAGTCTAGTTTTCTGCAGACATCGTAGCAGATTTAAACAATGCCAAGCTTGGAGCTTTCCCACGGATCCAGTCTCTAAGCCGAACAACACTCAATCTCCTGGTTGTGGTTTAGCAGAAGGTGTACAGATATTTCGGAGATAAACTTCTCATCAAACTCACAACAAAATCTTAAATTTTGATGTATTTCCTCCAGGAGACTCTTTGTCTTGTGGATATATTGTAAGCTGCACATATGCAACTGACAGAAAAGACAATCCTTCAGAATCAGCATCTCCAATAAAAGTTTTTGTACAACATTATAGTGAGAAGTGTTTATACTATTTTGGTGCTAATCTACTCTTACCAGAATCAACAATAAAAAGCTCAAATCTGATCAGTGTTGTTATCTTAGTGATTTCCACTATGGATAAAAGGCAAAAACTTCTTCCCAAACAAACAGTTTCTTCATTTCACTGATACGCAAGGTCTGACTTCTAGTTAGTTTGATCAAAGTTTGTATAACTGATTCACAGAAAATAACAGGGATGCCTGAGATTTTGCACAGTACATTTTAGAGCTATGTCAAATAAAAGCATTACGTTATCAAAATCTTTTGGAAGCCAAGAAAATTAAACATGATCAGATGGCGCCTAGCAACCAGCAGGCTGACAGAAACTCAGAACAGATGTTTAGGTTTGGGTCAGTGACAGTCAAATCATAACTGCTGTGGATGGTAATGAACAGGGGAGGAATAAAAGTGTTTTGTCTTTCTTTTATTGGCCCTGACTAAGTCCAGTGGAGTGATACAGTACACTTGTTCTGTTTATAGTGGAGAGGTCCCAGTCTTCTTGATGTTTACATGAGAGTACAGCTTAAATAAAACAGAGAAACAGAGAAAGCACAGTTGTCCCTGGAAATTAACCTTTTCTTTTTTCTTTTCTTTTTTTAAATAGTGTGCCCTGCCAGGTTTCTGTTTATCAAGCATCACTGTTTAAGAGGGTTCCAAGTACATAAAACACACACACAAACAAAATTTGTAGATTGACATATGTATCTCACACCTTTGACATTCCATGGAAGCTGGACCAAAAAATAACGGGAAATGTAATAAAATGACTGCACGCATTACATAGTTGTTGCATTTTATTAGTAGCTGTTAAATCCTTTGTGTCTTTCATAATTCTGAAAATATTTCATTTTTGGTAATATCCGTTGTATGTGTCATTTCTTATGATCAACCAGTGAAATAAAGGGGCGTCTACAGTGTAGTAGACGCCACGTAAGCATCTGAGCTTAGGATGCTTATGAAGAGTTATGTAGAGTATTTACTATACTGTGAGACTTAAAGCAGGAGCAAAACGATCCACTTCTCTTTTATTAAATCGACTTGTAGAGGAAACAATAGGTCATTTCACTCTTATTAAATGAGTTAGCATGTCAATCACTTCCACTTCCATTATATGGAGGGCACAAACTGAAATAATCAGAAAAGCCCTAACTCTCAAAATGTATTTTCACTTGCAAAAATTTGATGCGGGTTTCTCCACAACAATTGGAGTATACGGAAAACATATTTATCTGTTTGCACTTTCCATCATTTTTTTCTCTACTTTTATAAGTTAGCGTTGTCTTTGTCCTTTCCAATCATGGATGTCTTGTAATGTGAAGCTATGAAATACACCTGTCCATGCAGCCACCCATCCACACACCCATTCATCCACGCAGCCACCCTGCCACTCGTATTATTTATACCTGCTTATTCTAGTTGGATCAGAAGGGCAATGAAAACCAACAAGCAGAAATTTGTTTGAACAAGGGCGCCCTCTTGTGTGTTGTGATGGAGAGTAGCGAATCTCATCTTCACTGTTACAATAAGACCAACTTTTATTTTACATAGGGTTAAGGCAAATATTTTGTATTTTTACGCACTCTAAACAAAACTGATGAATATTTTACACATTTTGAAATAACTGAGGGCAAATTTAAGGGCACTTAAGTGTTTGTGGATGTACAAATACAGACAGATGTTATTCTGTTCCAAGGTTTGCATTAAAATGACTCTTTAATGTTGTTGTTTTAGTTTAGCTTGTTCAGTAGTGAAAATATAAAGGTTTATGGGGGGAGGGGAAGGTCTTTTCTGTGTAGTTTCCATCCATTACCCCATTCACACGTCAGCTTCACAGTCTGCCTCCCATATCCTAAACTGTCAGTAGACATGTGCTCTTGAACCGCTGTTTTAACCGTTTGTCTCTTTGAAAGTCCGTGATGAACTGGTAATCTCTGGTGATCCACCATTTTCAGTATGTAGCATGTAAAGAATATCTTTGATGCCGGACGTCAACTTGGATTTCTGTTTCAAGGCAGCATTAGTTTATTCAGACAAAAAATTTAATGCAACACTCTGAGTTCATCACTCTTCGGTAAAGCTTTACTTCAGTAACCCTTTACATAAGTCTATCTGCTTCCCTGTGGCCTGATTTTACAGTGATACTTTTTTCCAGAGTCCACCCATGTCATCTGACGTCGCTATGGAAACCTCCTCTGTTTTCACAGTGACCAACAGATGGCAGCATCAACAAAGTTTCAGCCAAGAATCTTCCGCTCTGACTCGTCCAGGACTTGACTCTGCTCTGACAGACACAATGACGCAGCTATCTCTGCTTTTGGCTTGGAAACTGCCTGTATATTTAGCAGCTCGTTTAAAATTAGAGCTCAGCACATGGGGAATAAATTTAGACAGCGGTTTAAATAGATATTTGCCGAGTCATACAAATTGGACACAGCATAAGATGTAACAGATATAAAGGAGGCTGGGAACCTGATTATAAAGGCAAAGGACCAAGTTCATAAATGTTCTGCAAATTCACCAGGCACCCTTAGTTGTGTTTGTGGTAATTCCACAGTGAAGAGACATAAACATGGTGACCTGTTCGCAGCCTTCTGGGAGTAATGGTACCTTCCAAGTTAACACACACATTTGACTGGTGCACAAATGCACTCAAAATTGTTGCAGTCTGCAAAGACATAAAGAGCAAACAAGCCATATCAAAACATCTGAACAAAGTCAGAACAGCAGCATATGTGTATACTTACACAAAACACAAGCAGAAAAGCTTGTAAATGAATTGCGACAGTGAAATGAGTTCAGTTGCATATAGTGATGAAAAACGTTTTTCATATTTATTTCTTCTTCTTCTTTTTCTGTATTCCTGTTGTTTTTTCTCTGTATTTCATCTGCTTTCATTTTTAAGAGCCGATGTGGAGTCAACACAAGAATACAACCAAATCTTTCTCACCTTGCTCAGCTGTACAAATGTGTTAGAGAAAGTTTAAGAACTAATACAGACTTAACACCTCCTTTCAGCTGTGTGACTTAGACTCATTTGCATGTTCGTGTTTGATGCTGGAATGTTTTAGTAATCCATCCACTTTAAAATAGTTTCTAATCATGTTTGTGCAGTTTTTCATCCCTTACATAAAACTAATCAAATATCTAGTTGTCAACCATTACTGTTTATGTTTGCTTTTGGTTCTGAAACATTAACGGTAAACTGATGTTGTGACTGATGACGGGATGCCGCATGTGCCCTGTCAAAGTGTGCAGAAGAGACATTCTTCATATTTAGGAAATGTAAAACAAGATTTGGATCAATAACAACCTAAGCAACCCCATAAAGTAAAAATGCAATGTGTACTGAATGACATATGACAGTTATTAGTGGAGGAAATAAGAGAAAATTCCAACAATCCCAGAAATGTACTCTGAAGTGCTGTATTTTACTTCCATCCATCCATTTTCTGTACCCACTGAATCCATTCCTGGGTCACGGGGGTCTGCTGGAGCCTATCCCAGCCCATCACAACCGAGAGGCAGGGGTACACCCTGGACAGGTTGCCAGTCCCTGTATTTTACTTGATGCTTTATAACATCAGAATCAGAATCACTTTATTGCTATTGCCTCTAAATGGGTTTACAGACTAAGAAATTGTTCTGATGTGACAGTGTAGATAAGAACATGGAATAACGTAAAGTAAAAATAGAACATGTATATTCAGTCATTTTGAACCTGTCTTCCTAATCTGTGCTGGTTTTAGCAGATACAGGGTTGTAATCTCAACCTTTGTGTAAAGTCGTAAGATTAAATATTAGTATAAAAACAAGCTGGTCAACCAGTTTAATTCCAGGATCTTCAGCAAGTATGAGGAAACATGCTCTCAACCAATGACAGGGTAACATGCAGGAAACGCACCATTTATTCCGGTAACCCTGGGAACAGGAAGCACAGACAAAACTGGATACAGAGCAGAATCGTTTCATGTGGAATGTGTTTGAAAAGTGATACGAGTGCATTCATGTTGCTGTTTTTTTTTCTTTTTCTTTTTTGTTTCTTTTTGACTAATGCTAAATTGCTTGCTGAGATGGTGCAGAGTGCAAGTTTTTCTATCTGAGCATGAAAGGAGGTGCACTTGTAATTACAGGTGCAAAAATGCATGGAACTTAGACATTTTCAAAGGTCTTGAGTCAACAAAGCAGGTTAATATTCTGTTACATGAAAGGCAAAGTGATATTTCATGGGATAAATATAGTAAAAACTCAGCCTTTTTGAAAGATATTGTTGGTGACAAACTAAAATGAAGTTATAAAAAGTAATTTCTCAGTTTTATTCCAACTGTTCAGCACAAGATTTGCATGTTTTCCCACAACTACAATTAAAAGTATCTCAATATAATCAAGCACCTGCAAAAGTTAAAAAGAAGGCAGCATACTAACCATTTTTTTCAGTTGACCTGACTCCCACACGTCATTTTATTTGTCATTCACACCATCAGTGACGTACACATATCTTATACTCAGGCTGCAAGTATTTGTGGCTTGCCTGCAGCAGATTCCTCCAATGTCACATTACACGGGGTGAGCTGGGTGTGGCCATTCTCCATTGGAAAGAAGAGGTTTAGGCAACTGCACCTGCGAATGTGTGCTAGTTTCATTTTTGTGGGTCTGATAGGAACACAAGACTGAACAGTGGAAGAACAGGAGGAGGACTCGAGGGGAGGCAGGGAGGAACAAAAGATAGTCACATTGTTTGTCAGCATGCACTGCTGTGTGATCGTCTGTTGCACGTGTACGCATGTCCTTTTCTCTGTACAGTCAGAAGTTGCTAGAGAGAAACCACCTCACCTTTAGGCTAAACTGGAGCCAGCCAGCGCTGGAGGATCTGATCCAACACGACTGGTTGGCCTTGGTGTTTTTGCAAGCAGTCTAACAAGCTGCATAGATGTAAATCCGACCACCTCTCTGCAGGACTGCAGATGAAGCTTCATGTGTGAAATTTATCAACTAGCACTTTTTTTTTTTTCAGTTAAAGCAAATCTGGAAAAGGTGACACCACTACCTTTGGCATTTTTGCTTTCTGCTTTTGTCCCTTTTTTACATTTAAACTAACTAATATTAAACTGAACTAACTGCTGTGCTACAGTGTTACCTGTGATCACATGTATCTAGTGGCAGTTCAGTCATGAACTGTTTTTAAACAGGTCAGTCATAACATCTTGTCTTTAAATGCAAGAGTCTATTTTACTGCATAATTATGAGACATGTGAGCCTAAATACACTTCAGGTTGTCCAGGCAGCAGCTCCTGACAGTCCATAATTTAAACAGACATTTATCAAACATTTCTTGGATTTTCTTTTGCTGCAACATAACACTTTTCTCTCTCTTTTTTCTGCATTGCTAACTTCCTTTCACTCTGTCTGTTCTTGTCTCTCCTTGTGGAGCCCAAGGAGTGTTGTGCAAAGCGATCAGCTGTATGACTGAGCAGCAGTTGACAAGGCCCAGAGAGCAGCAGGTGGGTCACCAGGACACAGCAGGGATCATCTTTCCCTTCATCTGCTGCACGCCTGTCCCATCCAGTGCAGAGCAGTATGGCCCCACAGTACCTTAATCTCCAGAGGACTCTCTTATTCATCTGTCTCTATATTTCTTTTCTTCTTTCATTTCTGTGCCTACAAAATGCAGACAAAAAATAAATAAACAAATAAGAACAGACATGTGCAGCAGACAGTACAACAGGACAGATCCTTGTCAGCCAGTTTGTTCCTGTTCTGCAGTCTTTTCCAGTTCTGGCTTACATAAGCAAACAGGCTGAGCCATTGCTTTTGAGGTGGAATCTCGTGTACATATGGTGTTGTGCAAATGCAACACCATATACAATTATACAAGGTGGAATATGATCAACATATTTCTTTCAATACATACATCAAACTGCACTGTAGAAAGAAATGTTTCTCTCTTGGCATTAATGCATTCCAGCTCTGTTATATCACTGTGTGCGACAGCAAGGCGTCACAGGAGGATGTTTCCTTGCCCTTGGTGCCTGTCTGGGCTAGATGGCTCTGACAAGGGCCCCCAACTGAAGAGGAGGTGGGGAGTAGGGAGATGGTATGTGAGGACGGATGGGGGCAACGAGGAAGAAGAGTACATAGGAGATAGCAAGGGTAACAAAAGAGAAAAAGCAGATTAGGAAAATGAAGCAAGTGCACATGAGTTAGGAAACAAGGAGGATTCAAGGGAAGGAGGAAAGGATGAAAGGATTGATGGACAGAGAGCAAATAAAACAAAATGACAGAGAGAAGCACAAGAGGCGAGAGCAGCATTTGTCCATGCATACATGCAGATATATCTGGAAATCTACCAACCTTCTTTCTCACTTCCTTCCCTAATGTGTCTCATTACGGTTCATTTAGATGTCCTGCTGGATATGTCCACCCACCACATCAACCACCTTGAATGCTGAGCCAAGTACCACAATCTATGGATGCAACAGTTTTTACTTTCAGGGCCTTCAGTACCTTGTGCAACCAGGCCCAGAATTGTTTTATGTGTATGTGGAAACTGAGCAGCCTTAGATTGAAAACTAAGATTGGTAAGTAATCCTGATAATAACTTACAGCTTCTGAAAGCTTGTAAAAGGCTTCTCGTGCAAGTGTTTGGTTTGTCCCTTCCAAGCTAAAATAGTGACAAGGGAATACAAGTGGGATGGGATGAGGATGGTTAACTGCTGTATGAAAACATTTATTCTAATTTTCGATCAAGTCTGTGGAAATCAGGGCATAGACATGAATAAAATATTGGATTTATGCTTCTAGATTATCCTAAATATGACACACAAGAGCTTAAGACTTTGGACAAATTTATACTCAAAGTAATATTAGTTGGTTTTTACAAATATCCTTGATAAGATTTTAGATCGCATATAATGGGCAAGTAACTTGACTATACCTTAACTTAAAAGATTTTATCACTGTAAAAACTGAATATGAGGGAGCATGGTATTTATTTTAGTTTAACAGGAGACTAAATTGCTACAGACTTCTGTTTAGATTTATAGTAACCAAAAAACACATGTTAAAGCCTGTGAATAATTATTTATTTATAGAAGCAGGAGGCAAACGTCTGATGAGTCACTGTTACTTAAAGAACTGCATACACCATTCAAATTATAATCCCCTGGCTATACACACTGAACCTAAGCAGATGGCTGAATGACAAACTACACAATGTGCTGAAACTAGAATTACTCTGTTATTGTTTTTTATGTCAAGTTACAGACAGCACTCCTCAGTTTCCCCTTCAGGATGAGCCACGATTCGGCACAACTGGCTTCTTCAGTCGTTACCGATGGTGATGGATTGACAGAGGTTGCAGCAGAAACATTTCCTGACTCAAACAACACGCGTCAATCAGCTGCTGAGGATTAACTGTTACAAGGCTGTATTGAAATATAGTCTAGCAAACACTTAAATTGGAAACCTGTGCTGACTCAATAAACTTACGCTGGCGTGAAATCAGTTGATTAATGCAGCAGGAACCCAGTCTCTCACTGTGATAGTGTATGGTTATATGCTTTAAGAGAAGCATACATGCTCGCACAGACGATGCAGTGTGCAAACCTGCTGAGTATACTAAAAGTGTGCTTGTGCAACTCAGAGACTATGTGCTAAACACATGCATACACATGTATAATTTGATCTGCTCTGTTGCCTGAAGGTATAACAAGGTTATGTTGCGTATTGACATACTAGTTAGTCGCCCCATTGTCAGCACCTTGGGCACAGTCTCAAGCAGCTATGTTACCTAACTGCTCCAGATACACAGTACCACAGTAACAATCATGTATGACATTTAAAGTCTGCAGTGGGAGTAATCCTTGAATTAATTAAGAATTAATTCACTCTGCCAAGGTTTTTCTTTTTTTCAGAAAAGCATACTGACACCTTCCACCACTGCAGCTGGTAGGCACACCCATACAGAAAAACAGAGGTGTCTCAATGCAACTATCAATGCAACTATATCATCATTACACGTACTGCTCATTCAGCTCAGCTCATTGAGACATGCTCTCTACATGTTGGTGGGACATATTAGTATGTGCAAAACTAGGTGCTCAACATAGCAACATGGACATTGGACACTATTGGTTTGGACATTTATAACAAGGAGGAGAGATGGGATGTGGATTTGCTCAGCTGACCTTCAAACAGAGATTACAGCTTCACAGTCCTTTCACGTTTCAACTTCATTCTCACTTGCACTTGATTAGGTTTAGGTGTAAAACACACATGGTTAGGCCTAGATGTTATATGCTTAAAGTGAGAAATATATGCAAGCTTAAGACCTGGGCTACATCATTTAACTTTAATAGTTAACAGTGTCTGTGTATCTTTGTGAAATTAAATAAAAGAGTAAAACACTTTCCATGACCACCCTTTTACATTTATAACATTTGTCCCAATAAATGCTGCTGCATAGGGATCAGCTATACTCCACATGCTTCTGCGTGGGAGCATGTCTGGGCATGTCACGGAAACGCCTGACCCACCAAAGTCTGAATTTGACTGCTGACATGACTGCTCTACTGAAGGGTGTGAAGGAGTAGAGAGGAGTTTGGGTAAATGGAGAGAAGAGCTTGACGGCAAGAGGGAGGGAGGGATCTCTAGCAAGGCAAAATGTGGGTCAACGCAGTCAAAGCCCTTTCACATGTTCCAGTCAGCTGGAATCTTGCCTCCAGTCCAAACCAGAATGTTATGTAAGAGGTTATTGATCCATGAGAGCGCATGTCGGAAAACAGAGTGCCAGTTGGTGCTGAGGCGGCTTTCTGGTCTGCCGCAATGCTGTCACATGGTGTCGCAGTATGGAGTGGGGACCTGTCAGAGTTTAGCTGCAAATGAGCTAACGGGCACGAACTGACCCAAAGAGAAAGAGATTTTGACTTAAAATGACATAGGAGATTTTTATGATATTAATACTTAAACTGCTTGTGTGAAAATGCAAGCCCTGGCACTTTGATACTGGGAAATAGAAAATGCCTGAGAGCGGCCTGTCAGCTCTAATAGTTACCACTTGTCACAAACAGGTCTTCTCTCTAAGTCTCCCAGTTGAAGTGATGTCATCACTTTCGGCAGCCACCGCTCTACTAAGCTGTCTCCGTCTATCAGCTTCAATATGTCCGTTCCTTTCTTTTTCTTGTTTGAAAAAAAGGCAGAGGTAGTTCACTTACTATCATCGTCAGCCGTTCCAAGTATGAGATTATTAAGGGTGTTTGGGAAAGAACAGAGGTTGGATCAGACTGTCTGAGGATAATGTGTTCCTTTCCACCAGCAAGGCTAATCATATCAGTAAGTAGGCCTTGGCCTTGGATGCGGTAACCAAGATAAACTTTGTGTAAATGCTGTTCTCCTGGAATCTGGGCACAGCTGCACTTTGCCGTGGCTTCCTTCTCCTCACGTGAAATGGGATCAGAGTACTCTGTCTGTTGATGGAAATAGCGGATAATGAGTAAGAGGATGATCTAACAAGTGGCACATGGGCTAGAGTATCCTCTTCATACTTCTTCTACAACCACTGTTGAGAGGTTAATTTGGTCAACTGTGACCACACACACACAAAAAGCACCCCTCTCCATGTCTTTTCCTGGCTACAGTTACATGAATGAATAAGACTGACATTAAAGCCACAGCACGCTTGTGAAACAGCTGGATGTGGATCACATGACTCAACAAGACAACAGCTGATTCCTCTCTCCAGTTTTGGCTGTAAAGTCAAATAGAGGCCTCAAAGGGTTCAGGATTTTGGGGGGAAACGTTTTTATAGACAAGCAGGCTCAATGTGGAGAGGTGACAGAGACCACAGGCAGTGGTTACACTAGACTGACTGCAGAAGAGCTCAAAGAACACTGGAAAGAGAGCATAAGGAAGACAGCACTTTGGACTGCCATGGCCAATATACAACTGCTGGGAGTGTTATGCAAAGAGGTTGCACATTCACCTACTAGCATGGATAGATAACGAATACCAGTAGATAAATATTAATTCAAAACTTCATTACACTTTCAGAATTTATCTAGTTGCCTAACAAACCTGCCCACCTGTGGAAGTCAAATGATTTTTAGAAGACATCCTTTTTCATCTTGGCAAAAATAATAACCTTACCATTTTCATAATAAGAAGAAATTGTGGCTTTGGACGTACTTGCAGTGAATTAGTTACTACACACCACTCACACAGCACTGTGAAAAAGTCATAGGCAACCTTAGTTTGATTTTTTTAAGCAAAAGTTTAAATGATAATCCATAATTATTTTTCCGTTTCTTTCTTAATACATAGATTGAAACCACAATGATGATAATATTAAAGGTGAAGCTATGAATTTAGACAGCTGATTTACAGTTGATTTTGTCATTGCTCATACATAAACCCAAATCAGTGGACCTATAGATGATACAATAAGATAATGTTTTTTAAAATAACTTTACAAGCAAAAGTCAGCCTTTAGTGTGACCACCCTCTGAGCCAAGCAGAAATTTAATCGTTCTTGAGGAGACTGCTCGTCCACTTCAATATGACCAGAACAATACTCAGGAATACTTCTCCTGAGGCATAATGGAACTTTCCACTACTGCTCACAGATCTGACTTCTGCAAAGAGCAGTACCTTATTACAGAACAGAGAGGAAGGCAGAGCGGTGGCTGACCGCATCATAATGTGGGTCATTCAATCTATAACAGAGCTGAAAGAGCAAACTCACTGTCCGCTGCAAATCTGTGTGAAAAAATGTGAAGATGACACAGATGCTCATGTTTGAGGAAGCAGAGTATAGGAACTTATTACTTGTGTGCCAAGTGGAGCGTTTTAGATTCGTTTTCCTTCTTTGTTAAATGTCGTTTAAAGCAAGAACACATGGGTCACTTTGGATTAAATATTCTTCTCTTCTGCAACTTTATTAACTCAGAATTAGTTTCAGGCTAGGAACCAGACCAAGACCATAAAAAAATCTGTACATTTTTATTTCAGTTTACTTTTTTTTAGTCACTCTACTCTGCCATTTTATTCTAGTATATATTTTAATCTTACTCCTGCATTGTTTTTGGATATTACTTTCATTTTCACTTGTGGGTTACTTTCATTTCCAGGTTCAAGCAAGAACACTATTGGGTTTTGTTTTAAAAAGGATTATGTTTTGAAATTAAATAGTCATTTTAACACCATGCAACATGTTACAAAGCTTCAATTCTTTAAAGATGAATAAAAACCATGGCCACTGAAAAAGGCCTGAAAATTTTCTGTCATCAAAGCGACTACAGATTTTACTGTAAAATCAAGGTGCTACAAAACACCTTGATTTTGATATAAATGTATTTAGTGCCATTTAGTATACATTGTATATTTTGCACAAATGCAATAATAACTGGTAAAATTTGCACTAGGATGTATTCCTGTTCCAACAGACAAACTAAGATTTAGTCTTAATAGCTGTCTCATGCTAACCTTGGGGTTAGAGGTCCAGTTTGGTTTTGCTGGTAGATGGATATGCAGTAGGTAACTTCAGACAGATATCACCATACAGTCATTGTTATATAACTTCTGGTTTTTGAGTTAAGGGCCTTTTCATGTGACTGCCTGAAGGTGATTCAGGTAAGTCAGTAAGTTTACAATAAACATATTTTCTATCATCAGCATTCAGTCAGATGTGCCCTCTGGGTGACAAAGAAGTATAAGGCCTCCATGGCCTCAGCCAGTACCGCTCCTGAACAACACGGATCATAAACAACACTTTAGTGATCTGCTTGAGACTCAGGGTGTCAACACTTGGCCTGATTCTAGAAGTATTTTTTTAACCTTCTTTTGGAGTACTGTGACTTTGCACTCTGGCCCTTTAAGAAACTGCAAAGTGTCATCTCACACGCATCCAACTTTGCTGAGTCATTGGGTTCAGACTGCTTTTGTAACCTTCACCCAGCAGGGCTTCTCATTGGCTTCAGTCTCCACACAGCACTCCACGTGGTTGCCTGCCAGCACTACTAATCAGTTTCTTTTTACCCGAAACATTTCTTAAAGCGGCAGAGGTTCTCGCCCTTTCTTCCTCCCCCGTGACTGATCTCCTACTGAGGTTTGTTTAGGGAAGATGTGGTCCAAGAAATCATAAAAGAGCTTAGTTCTTGAGAAGAAGAGGCACAAAAACTGTGGCTGATAAAAGTTGTTGAGTAGTAGTTTGTATGTTATTTTACTGAGTCCCTTCACAGATCTGAAATGTTTACCTGTCACTGTCCAGGCAGCATGGGTCCGGTCTTTTAGCCCACCAGTATGCTCAAAATTGTGGCTAGAGCTAGTTTGTTATGAATTTTCATGCTCCCTGGTGAATGAAATTCTGTGATTTCATTCTAACAATCAGAAGGTCAAAATTTTAATTTATCCATCACTATATACCAATAAGAGCAAAACATTGCTATCAGTCCCTTTTGTTTTTAGTGGAGCAAATGTAATCAAGCAACTACTCTTTCATCAGAAGGTCACCATGCATGACACCTGCTAATTATCTGTGTATGTTAGCAAAATTATTGTTGTCATTTTCTTTTTAAAGTAGGTTTCTTCTTATTTATTCTTTCTTTACATGAGTTAATGTGCATTAGTGGAAACGGTAACACCTCTTGCAAGCCACTTTGAATATTATAACATTTAATTTGCATGTTTGACCAGATGTTCTGCTTCTATGTAAAGAAAGAGTTCATTTTAGATCAGTTATAAAAACACTTCTCAGCATTTATTCTGTTGTATTTAATTTGCTCATTCTTTGTTTACGTTTGATCAGAAATGGCACGACAAAACATTGTTTATTCTTTCAAAATGCACTTTGTGTTCACATTTGCTGTAAAACAAAACTCCAAAAAAGTGTGCTAGAAATGCTCTTTACAGATATGTGGAGGGAAACACAGCTTTTGATATACTTCCGTGACAGTCAGCTTGGGAACAAGGGATATAAATTTTATCATTACAGGGTGTCTGCGAGGCTCTATGCAGATTTCTGTGTACAACCTCATTTGCTAACATCACCGTGACACTACAAGGACACCAACTGTGCATGTGCTTGTAAACAAAATGAACACTGAATTTGAAGAGAGGCTGTGTCAAATCGCCTGCTTGTTTGTGCCGTTTGCCTTTAAAAGAATGAAATTCAATATTTAACAATTCTGGCAATAAATCACGAAGGAGAAAGTGTGTTTAGCAGACAGCCATGCACACAGCACAGATAGAACATTTATGTGAGAACCTGGCAAGTTCAAAAAATAAATCATTGCTACTCTTTACTGTCACCACATTGTATCTGCTGTTGTTGAAAAAAATACTTGAAATCTTCCCTAAAAACTATTTCCCATTGAGACACCCTTCCATGAACCTGAACATCATAATACTTTATGGTTGAGATGGTTTTGGTAATATCCTCTGCAGTCTGGCACTGGATGAACCCTATGACTCACAGCCGCAGACTCTCAGTATCACCTCTCAGATGCAGTCGCGTTCACTCAAAGCAGAGAGTAACCCCACCTGTTGAGGTATGTGACAATGCAATGTGTTCTGCTCTGATGAGCTGTTATCTGGATTCAACAGTCTCCAGGTTGCTCCTTGGCTAGCAGAGTCAACCACTACTTCCTGAAATCGATTTAAAAGAAGCATCTATGGACTCAATGGGAACCTCACATTTGAAGGAAAAGTGGAAAGAGATACAAGATAGAAAAGAGTCTGAGGAATGACTGTGCAAGTATATCAAATTACTGAATAGTTCTTCAGTCAGGGTGGTTACGCGAGACACAGGAAGTGGTAGCATTGTGTTTCGGCTGATGCACTTGAGCACGTCACACCGGAAAAAAAGCATAAAGATTTGCGTACTTTGTGATGCATGTCTTTTTCACAGGCAGGATAATATGCTGATGCTTTCACTCTTACAAATATTGCTGATTCGTTCAGGTGATAGTTGTGAACTAAAAGTGCTTGTGTAAGCCACCTCATGCTTAAGATTCATGCAACATCAAAAGATTTGTGGTCGTAACATACTGATCAACTTCACATTCACCTACAGGTATAAAAGCATGATTGCATAGACTCTGTAATTCACTTACCCTTGTGCTCATTGATACACCCTTAATTATCTTAAAATTCTCAATGATATTTAGGTCACTTGAGCTGAATTATGTGACCATATTTTCAATAAGTCAGTCAGAGAGAAAGCATGGCATATTGAACACTAAAAATAATAAGTTATATATCTCATTCAGTATTAAACACTCATGTTATTTTTTTACAATAAACACATTCTGTCATTTTGTAGCTCAAAAGTCACCGATATGTTAGAGGTATATGGTAGCAGGCTGTTGATGCTAACAGTGCAACATCAATTTCTTGTCCCATATCTGTGGAAAACTATAGCTAAGAGTGGGTGCAATGAGAGACATATGTTGTGTCATGAATGATATATGTGGTTTAATCTTGGCAAAACAAGCCTCCAAGCATGCCAACACCTTTAGATTTGCTGTTTATTTTGTATGGCACTGTCACTCCACTTCCAGGAACTAAAGCACCTTATCCAAGTACAACAGAAGCTTCCAGGGATACTGCAGATTCTTTGAAGTGGGGCTGTATGAGGTTAACATATGCCCACTTTTAAGATGGTTTATTTATTCATCTGAGAAGTTCATCATAGAAACCATTTAGAAAAGGGATAGGCACTTTCAAAAAATAGGTGATTGGATGAAGCATGTGCCACTGTCATAGTCAAATATTAATCAAACAGATAAAAGTTGTGTTTCCATTACATTTTTTTGCAAAAGAAAAGCGAAACTTTGAATTTGCGATAAAGGTAGCACAGTGGGGGTAGGTGTTTCCATTGAACTGTGTTTTTCCCTCAATATAACTCTCCTGGTTTCTCCATACCTCTCCTTATCTAAAATGCTGTTCTGTGAGATTTCTCTTCAAAACAATGAAAAAGAAAATCTCAACTTTGAAGAAAAAGGGGAAAAACCACCTTTAGTCTTTGAGAAATTATTGCAATTGCCACTACCACTGTTGAGAAAATAGTCGGATCATGAAGACAGCAGATATTCATTTAAATGAATATTCAGAGGGAAAGCCCTCGTGCAATGTAATAGTGCATAATGCATAATGATTAAGTACAACTACACCATAGTAATGAGGCCAAAAACAGCTGGAAACTGCATTTTAAGCTCTGTGTGTCTTTTAAAAGAGTGAACATGACAGTCGCAGGAGAGTTACAGGATACAATCCATGCAGTAATTTGCAAGAAACACATGATGCACAGTCATAACAGAAAACATGACAAGGTAGGATGCCATTGGTTTTTAATAGTAACTTATTAGATTATAGAATTATTACTCTTTAAAAGTGATTAGTTTTATGAATGAGTTACTTGAAGAAAAAAACTGATGAAAGATTATTTAGTTTCACCAAGTATGAACATGTATTCCATGTACAATAGCCTGATCCATAATGTATGAACAATTATACAAATGGTATTGATAATCTTACAGGAAGATCACAAGCTGAGTGATCTGACATGTTCTGGGACTGACTGGCTGCTGAGGAACAGAAGAAGTGAAGAAAGTCTTGAAGATTTTCTGTTTGTTTATTTCATTTGGTTTGTTTTGCAGCAACAAAAGGCACGGGCAGACAAGGTAAAATGTCAACGCAAACATAATCTTCATGTTACAAAATAAATAACTTCTTTCTTGAATTTCTAAACTAAGCAATACATAACTAGAAATTAAATAATCTGATTACTAAAAACATGTTTGAAAAATATACAACTGACCTGGCTCCATTTCTTGTTAAAAAGACATATACTTGAAATGCATTTTAATTGTTAAATCAGTCTCTGGAAATGTCCAGAGTGCAGGTTTAATTCTTCACAGAGAAGCTGGAGGGGTAGCTTCTTTTTTTTCTTTTTTAAACCATAGCAACAGGTTTCATAATACAAAAACCAACAAATTCCTTTATTGTGTAGAACATCCAGGTTTTATTCCAGAATGAGAAAAAAATAATTGTTTACAAATACTTTTCTGTACAAGCAGAAAAAAACGAATGATTTACGAGTGTCGGCATACTTTGTTTTTCATTAAAAAGTCATGACAGAGCATTATATGTGATGTTTGTTTGCAGGTAAGACTCCAGGGCAATTTCATTGGTTCAGCAACCCAGATACATTTGTGACTTTTCACCATCCCTCTGGCATTAAAGGAGACATATTATGTCCTTTTTTCACAACTTGGCACTATTTTCTGAGGTCTTAATGGAGTGTCTGTGAAAAAGCTGTGTCAAAATACCATGGGGAAACAGCAGAGCAGATTCCTTTCCACTCAACTTTATTCTGCAGCTTTTTTTTTTTTCAAATCTGTGTGTGTCTTATCTGAGATCAGTCCTACAGCTTTGGGCTATAATGAAAATATGTTGTGGTGATAAATTATACTCAATATTCCTTGAAACACATGGAAGCATTGTATTTAACCTTAGAGGTCACACTACTACATAATAAAGTGACAGACAAAATAAATTACTGGCACTTCTGCTCTGAAATGCTAACATTTTCCTCATCTGCAGTTTGGTCATACACAGGTGGTACTGATCCTTCTCTGAGGTAGAAAGTTGCTGTGAGTCATGCATGGAATGCTGCACCATAGAACGGAAAAGGAAAACAACATAACATCCAGCTGACACACTATACACCAACCATAATTCTTTTTTTTTTTGTTACAGATCAGTTCAATAAACACAGACAACAGGCTTTTCTGTTGTCTATGATAGTTTCAGTTTTTAGAGGCTAACTTGAAGAACTATTCATGATAATGGGGCTTGTTTCACAGATTTTTGAAAGTTTATATTTGTTGTAGAAGCATCTGGTGCTTTGCTGCTGATGCTGCACACAATAAAGAGATTCAATAAGTACTAGGGAATTTAAAAATCATCCAAGTACTATTAGAAAATTAATTAAAACTTATCAGATGCAACGCAAAAACACAGGGGCACATCCTGTCCGTGTCAATTCAAACTGCAGACAAGACTCAGAAAGAAATAGCCACCTCACCTCACAGTTTGGCTTGAAACTATGTAAGGAGGCTGAGAGCAGGAGGGTTTGGTTTCTTCAGTGATATGTGCTTGTGACACATTACCACCCAGCTTTGTGAATGCATCAACATAAATTCAGGGAAGGAATAAAAGCTGTGTCACCATGCTGAGGTGGCATTGTGTTAGCTGGTTTAACGTGTGTTACAACAAAAGGCTTGACGGGTTGTTGGCTTTCATCTGCATTATCCCACTGCTCCATGCCGTGGTTAGAAGATAAGATGGAATGGTAAGGTACAAATTGCATTCTTTGATTCATCTCTGACGTTAATAACTATGTTCAGATTTCTGAATCTGTGAATGCATCTAGAATGGTAATTCTAGCAATCTAAATATCCACAATTTCAAAATCCATGGCAATATTGGACTATATGTGTGCAGCATGCACACAGAAAGCTGCCACATTAATGAGTCAAAAGGAAAATCACTCAAGATTTGGCTTCTCTCATGCATGTGCTGCTGCAGCTTGAAAAGGCTTCAGGTATCTTCAATTATGCAATACTGTACATTTCTAGTCACTATCAAAGACTCCATACTTTGTTCTGAATGTTAGGACTAAATCTATCATGGCTTTGTGTCACTGAATCTTGAACCCTGTTATTATTGTATCAGGACAGTAGCATGGCTGAGCCTCTCAACAAATCCCCATTATGTAAATTACATCATGTGTATTTTTATGTCACCTTCAGTCCTCAAGGGAGAGCTGCTTCCACAGCTGGTGAACAAATGTTTCATTTTTGCTTCAATTTGAAGGGAAAATGTTGCACATACCATTCTCTCTTTTTTTTTCCAAATGTGGAATTGTGACTTCAACAACCAAACCTCCAATTGAGGTTCTGTCCATGAGAAGTGCAGTCATCTATGTGGTGGTAGAACCCAACTCTTACTCCAAACCACAGGAATGTTTTGCCTTCTCAAAAAAAAAAAAAAAGTTGCAAAACTGAGCACTGGAAAACAATTGAAAATGATTAAGGAGTCTAGTTTGTTTATATGTTAGTGTTATGTATTTTGTGTTCACCATGGAGACTTCTTAGGAATCCTTTTTGGGACATTTAATAAAATGAAATACTATTATTGCGCCTCACTTGGTGTTTAGGAGAGCTCTTTTACATAACTACAACAACTGTCCAGATTAAAGATAAGAAAGTCTAAGTGGTTAAATGAGTAATGCTGCACACTTGATTATAACACAACAGTTTCACAACAACAAGGTTCCTGATTCGACTCGCAGAAGGAGTCTTACTTTGTGGAGTTTGCATGTTCTCCCCATGCTTTTGTTGCTTTTCTTCAGGTACTCCAGCTTCCTCCCACAATCCAAAAACGCATGTCTTAGATTAACTGGCGTTGCTAAACTGCCCATTAACGTGAGTGCAAACCTCTGTCTGTGTATATGTGACCCTGAGATGGACTGGCAACCTGTCCAAGGTGTTGCCCCTCAGAGACCTGGGACAGGCTCCAGCAGATCACTGTGACCTTGAGCTGGAATAAGACGGATGAATGAATAGTGTGGCATTTCTTTGTAATTCAGAGGTGAAGGCGAATGACATCAAAAAGATCGAAGAGACAGAGACTAACAAACCTGGCTGGAACTGACATCAGGTGTTACACAAAAAGCCAAATATAACAGTAATAATATATTTTCCAGTGTATTTACATGGGACTTTGGATCAGTAACACTCAAATGTTATCTAAAATATATTTATTTCTTAACTAGTGTATAATTTTAATTATACCTGTGACCTGCTGTTGAAGAAAAGTTTCCAGTCCATCACACATGGGACCCAAGACCTGATAGGTCTGAGGTTGAAACATCGCCCTTGGGCGGATGTAATATCATTGGCCAGTATTTCAAAAGCCCGCCTCACCTTTCATGCGAATCTGCTATCTCATTGATCAATTTAGCTGCTCGTCATCATGCATACACAGCAGAGGGCGTCGGCAAAGACTTTCCAAGTTCGCGTGTGATTGGTCGGGCGTGGGCTGTGACGTCACTGTCCTGCCAGCTGATCGGAGTGAGAAGCCGGTTTGAAGAGAGGAGTTGGACCGAAGAGAGAGACCGGAGAGGACGGTCGACGAGCGGCGGAGAGGAGCGCGGGGTGGGACAGGACCAACGGATACAAACACTGGACCGTTTTTTTTTTGTTTTTTTTTTTCTCGACATGTCGCGTTCCGCCGTTTAAACGTTAGTAACGGAAAGCTCGAGACGTCTGAAGCGACTGTCTCGTTAGCAGGAATTAGTGGGTTTCGGGTATCGAAGAAACATCTGGAACTGTCAGGGAAGAAAAAAATCTGAGAGTAAAGGTGTGGCTGAGGATTTTGTACGGTTCAGAAAATTGTTACAGAATTGACTGTAGACGAGAGCAGCAAGGCACTAGAGCAAGGATTTTGAGCGTTTGCTCAGTTCACTAAGGAAGATATTACATAGGCCTAATAAATGTATTACCATGTTGGTCAATGTACATTTTAAAGCTTTGATTAACTGCACTGTTGCGCAGTTAAGACTCGTGATTTTTTTTCTTTCTCTATCTCTCTTTTTTTTTTACCGTTTAGCAGCTCGTTTAGGTTTCATAAGTGTGTGATATGTAACAGACGTGGCAACTTTACAGTAGCCAGCCCAGCTGAGTGCCACAGGCGAACTGGGCGTGGAGGGAAACGGTCCAAAGAGAGTCTAATGATCCAAAAATCTTTCACAAGAAAGGTACAAATTGCGCATATTTGTCATAGCACGACTACACTTCCACGCGCTTCAGTGGAGCCCGGTAGGTTGACTTGAGCCGAAGTAGCCTACGTGCGACTGTCAAATGCAATTTGGAAACTTTTTTTTAGCGAAGGTGACATTTAAAGGCCAGGAGATATCGTGTGGGGTGGTTTTTACTTCAGACTATCGTTTTGTTTCAGTTCAAGGAGCCTTGCTTTTTATGAAAATCTATATTTTCTGTGACTGGGATGGAGCGGGTGTGTCCTCACAGAGGCCAGCCGCTGAATGAATATAAATCCAAGCAGAAGAAATGTGAGTTGCTCCTTTTTTTTTTCTTTCTTTCTTTTCACAGTAGTCTTGACCTGTCAAACAATATCTTACGAATCGTTCCTCGCAATTATGGTGCGTTTATGTCGCATCAAGTCGATCGTAATTGAGTGCACTGTCTGGCTGACCCCCGTAATTACGATAAACCTTTAAGTCGTGGAGAAAGCAGATAGAGTGAATTCCTCAAGGCCCCACCCTTTGCAGCGCAACATGGATGTGGAGAGTTGCCCCCCTCCTCCTCCTCCTCTTCCTCCTCCTCCTCGTCTCTCTCCCTCTCCTTCCGCGTCATTCATTTCCCCTTTCAAGCTCGTCTTATACTGTTTTTTCCCCTCATTATCTCCAGGTGCCTACAGCAGATCTCCACGTCTTTTAACCAGCTTAACTAACCAGACGTCGGGATCTTCCTGCAGGGATCTACAGAGGTGTTGAGCGGTCTAGGTAAGGCTGGCTTTTATTTTAGTCAACCTTACAAGCTCACTGTTGAACATTTCAATCTCAGTTTTTATATTGAGACAAACTGGGCTTTGCATGCTTTAAAACTTTTAACATTGGCTCCTTTTTTTAGTTTGTTTGCTTCTCAGTTTTTTTGTATCCAGGTATAGCTGGTACCTGCTCTCTTACCGTCAACCTGTTGCAATTAAAGTTTACATTTATATGTATGTACTGTATACTGCCACTCGTTTTCTTTCATACAAATTTTAGTCGTAAGACTTATGTAATTTTTTTGAGCTTATGCAAGCTCAGTTTGAATATTTCTTTATTAAGTGAGGCAGTAGGCTAAAATATGATAACTTATCACAACCCCAGTTACGCAGTTCAAATCCTCAGGTGGAGAACTGTAACAAGTCTGGTAATTCCCTGTCTAAGCATTTTGTTTGCTTTTCCCACCTGTGTCTATTGTGCCAGCCAAATAACAGCTCAAACCTTGTCTCTCCTAAGCTCTTGACCTTGTTCCTTCCAAATTGCTGCTTTTGAGGATTCATTAGAAATCCCTTTGGTGATTATTTTAGAAAGGCCTGCCCCATGCTAAAAAACCCCTCACATGATTAATTTAACATGATACCTCATGGAAAAATACACTTTTCCAGGGTGCTCTGGAAATGGTCGCTTGTTGCACATCAGTTCCTCAAAAGGAGCCACTCAGCAAATCGTGACTCGTACATGATGCTGCAGCCTGGGCCAGGATCCAGGGGTACTGAACACATCTGGATTATCAGGATGTCACCATTTAAATGGCCAGACCCTGTGCTGTATATTTTGAGAAAATTATCCTTGCCGCCAATGCTCCATGCAGGAAGCGCTGTGTCTGAGCTAGTTCCACTCATAAGAGTGTGAGAATGCATTTACAAGGCTTCGTTGACCGAAGTTACGATGATGCATTGTGTACGTTTGAAGACTGGTATGTAAAAAGGATGTGACGTAGTTGTCTTTAGTGGAGTCATAAGGATTATAACTATGGTATAGAAAGGCTTGAGATAAAAGTGCGTAGCTGCTTCATGCTTTCTCGATTAAAAAAAAATTAATTAATCTGCAGTACTGCGCTTTAAATAGTAACATGAAGTCAAATATGAAAAATTAAATGACTTTATAAATCTGAAGTTGAGGTGTTTTCAAGATGACAACAGTATTAACAACTACAGGGACTCAACTAGTGTAGAACAGTATATTAACTTATACATCCATAATTATTTGCTTCACCCAAATGCTTATTGTTTTCAATTAAGTGTGTGTGTATTCTTATGGATGTATTAGCCATATTTTGGAAGTGGTTATATCTGCAATGCTTCATTTTATTCATGCAAAAGTCCAGTGGGGGACATCTTGATTTTATAAGCCAGAAAAGATATGTGAGAGGACAGAAGGATTGAATCTGATGTTTGTGCTCTTTAATCTTGCACAAAACATCTAGTCAACCCAAAAGTGATTATTTTGACTGAATACTGTAAATATTAATTTATCTGTCTTTGTGCATGAATATTTGCACATATTTCATGAAAATATGTGTACATTTGTGGTTCAACAGACTTTTTTTTTGTTTGTTTTTTGTTTAGCTTTCCGCAACAGCCACAAACGGGTCTGGAACCATTTTGCTTTGTCAGTTTTGGTATCATTGGTCAGACAAAAATGCAACTTTTTAATGCTTCCTTACTGCTTGACTAACGTAAGCTCATAAATGACTAGCCCGTCAAGTGACTTGATGTAACGGCGCAGGACAGAAAACTGTTACTGAAGGCCAATCAAAGAGGGCAGGATCTGCGGTGGAAATGCAGTAGCTGCAGTGAGGTTGCACAATTCTATGGCCACACCCAGACAGACTCACGATTGCAATTTTGACTCGTTCCAGCTCATTTTTCCTAAGGCCTCTAGATCAATTGTACATCTTGTGTCCACATTTAAGTATGAAGGGCTGTGAATTGAAAGAGCATGTTTCTGGCCATGGTAAAGACAACCAAAGCTCCGTGGCTGGTGTTCTGATGCTGTGTGTGTGTATAATATTTATGGTCTGATAGAGGGACAGGTGTGGTGTCTGTGCTTGTATGTGCACATTTACACAGATCACGGATCATGTTTAAATGTGTGCAGCAAAGTGAAAAGAGACATTGTCATCAGTCGTCATTGCAAACATTACCAGACAAACTGAGCTGCATAACACATGCTGCGGTAATCACGTCTTCCCACTGGGAATCTTCTCTTCTGAAATGAAAGTGAATAGTTTTATTTGCTAAATGCAGGTAATTAACTTGCCCTAGTTTGCTTGAATAAACCCAGCAAGTTTTTTATGAATCACACCCTTAAAGTTGGGCGCTTCCTAAGTTGGATAGACGAGGCAGAGAGTTTCTGGGCCATATCATAATTGTCCTGGATATTCACCCCTGATGCGTGTGTGGGATTTCCTCCTTAAAGAGCGTCTAGTTTAGTTTTCACTCTTTTCTATAGGTGACCTAGTTAAAAAATACGACAATTGCGCTTTTTCAAATTTGAACACATACATAAAGGCAGCTTCAGTACCCTAAGGGAGCAAGCTGTACAGAAGGAAAGAAAGCTAAATGAAACATTAGTGGAGGCTTGGGTTGGGCCTTTCGGAGATTTGATTGGTGGGTAAGGTCTAGCCTTGTGAAAGTACAGCCTGACCTAAAACTAAAGCTGTTTTAAGATTATTTGAAGCTGAAGCGATGCAGTAGCACGCTCAGCTTTTGGTTGGTGTCTGCAGGGCCCGGCAGTGAGAAGCAGTGGGCCTCTCAGCAGACCGGCTGGAATGTGGACCATATGTAAGAGGCATCCAAGGAATGTTACTTGGCCTCGCTGAACTGACCAACCTAAAGACACAGCGAGAGCGGAGGAGGATAAGGAGGAGAAAATGAAGGTAGTCCGAAGAAGATGATATGAAAAACGAAACTGATCACGGAGGGTGAAAAGATGTAGGAAAAATAAATGTTCAGTAGTTGGAGGATTGGAGCTTAGCGAAGGACACGAGAAGGCGGAGAAGATGTAGAAAGGCAAGAACTAAAGTAAGGCAAAGGTAAATGCAAGCTAAATTAATAGTTAAATTAGTTAGAATACTTTTAAACAAAAGTATTTTGTTTAAAAGGATTACTTTAGAATTAAGGACTACACTTGTATTATTGTATGTTGATAAACTTTCCTCATTTGAGGGTTATTCAGAGCAGAAATAATTAACCGACTGACAAAATTTGAAATGCAGCAGTTCTGCTCACTTTTTAAAAAAAATTTAAATCACTCGAATGATGAAAAGTTTTACATACTGTTAATTTGCAGTTTTTCCATATTATCTTAGAGTTAACATGTTTGCATGTTTAATTGTTGAACAAATGAACTTAAATCACTTTGGGCTGTCAGAACAAGTATACTTTTTAGAATTTTTTTTTTTTTTTTAGATTTTTTTCCCAGTATATGCATTTCTTGAAACGTTTTGCCTGGATACCGTCACTACAGCATACCTGATGGTTTCAGTTAACACCTGCATAGTGACTTCTGCCACTGAAGAGTGAAAGTGTAATATTGTATAGGTCACAGCTTTTTTCAAGACTTAATTTTTGTTAGAGCTCTGTTCATACTTTGTGGCGTCTCAGACCACAGTGTTCATCCAGCCCACTAACGCAGGGTGGATGTCTCCATTAGGTTAGCACACTGTGTTCTTCAACCATCTGGGTACAGCTGGGGCCAGAAAAGCAGGAAACAATCTTTCACACAGAAACACATACTCATACTGGCAATCAATTTTTTTGAATACAACATCCATGCCATGTTTCTTGTACCCAAATGTACACCCTCTTGGTGTGGGGTGAGCATTTGGACGAATGGGACTTGCTTCATGCATGATTTTTTTCTTTAATGTTATTAAATAAAATTACTGTTATAACTTAAAGTAATTTTTGGGATGCAGAAAGGAGATGGAATATAAAATGATTTTTCTTTTTCAGTCACTCCATTTGAACCCTTCCCTGTAGCACTAAGAGAGAAACCCCACTTAAAGAGGGAATATAATGAACAAAATCTTTTTTTTTTTTTTTTTTTAAACTTTGTGAGAATATATAAAGGTATATGAAGAGATGACCAGATCAAATCGTCTTGACATATCACAATGCTGTCATTCAGTTTTAAGCAGTCTGACTTTTAAAAATAACTAATATAGCGCACTATTCAGACTTTTAGAGTTCTGTGATGTCACAGAGACAGGTCAGAGTAGAATGATTCAGCCTCCCCATATTTACCTCTACACAAATGGACATTATGTTAAATTACCAGTAAAATGGACATTGCAAGCTTTGAAAGCATTTTTTAAAATCTTCAGACTCCACAGAGGACATTAAGGGTGTGACTCCACTCCCTAAAACCAGCTGCTGTAAACAGGGCTTTAAAATCATGCTAAAAGATGAATGAATGGTAGGAATCTATTACAAAAATCTCACACTGATTCTGTAAAAACTTGAGCAAAACATTGTTCAACCAGCATTAATCTATGATTGAACAAGTTTATAGTAATCTTTATTTCATCCAGGAGCCTGCTTAATGATGAGTTGGATCTTTAACATACCTTAGTAGGATTTTATTTAAATCAGTTAATCTTTACACTCCTGCTACTATAAGTTTAATGACCTTTTGGTTTCCACATTAAAGACAAAGTCTCCACTCTACCCTGCACCTCTGACTGAGAGACACTCAATATTACTACCCTAATCAAGAATGTGTCTTCAGAGCAGTGTGCAAGAAACAATTGTAAGGTGGATGCTTTTACTATTACTGTAATCTTTTTTTTTAGTTTCCTGTTTAACCAGTATGAGGCCACAGAGTCTCTTCCACTCTGGATAGTAATGTCTCTGTGGAAGAGTGGGGAATGTGGAAAGAGAATAGGCTGAACCCCTGTTACTCAAACAAGAGTTTCCACTGTCATTTGTTTTTAAATGAATAAAGGAATTCACCTTCACATTCTGCATTTCCAAATACCTACAAGTCTTTGATTTGGGTGCTTTCTTCGTCATATGCATACAAGAATGAAATACAATTTGAGTATATTATTCCGAGACAAACTGCTCTTGTAATTTAAGAAAATGAGAACTATTTGAGTTTTGCAGCATGACCTGCTGTCACATGCCCTGTGGTATAAATGTTGTGCATGTAAATATCACAGTGTGGGTGTTACAATAATATGTCAGGCAGCCCTAGTGCAACCCCTGATTACTTAAGCTATTCAAGATTTTTCTTCTCAATAAGTAGCAAATTACCATTGACAGCTCATGATGCACAATGTTGCAGAGAAAAATTTCATGGAGATGAGGGAAAGAAGGGAGAAGTCTTACCACAGAGCAATCGAGTATTGCGATTAGTCTTGTTCACATTATCGTAAAGTCAAAATTGGGGTGCTACAAGACTCCCTATGTTGTGTTTACCCAGTAGCATGTATTTAAAAAATAGTTAAGAAAGGGACATTGATCATTAAAGAGATGGCATTTTTAATCCCGCTCTGTCTCTTTCTGTTCCTCTAAAGAGAGGGGGAGATGATACTGAGGAGATTCTCTGGATTCGTACCATGCATGGGCAGCTGCCACTTCTTATTCATTTGCTCGACAGGCATTTCCTGTCTTTCAGCACGCTAACTAAACTGCTAGTTTAAGGCGGAGGCTGTACGTATATAGAGAGACAGAGGAAGGATGCATTCATGGTGACTACAGAGACATTTAACTGGAGCAGGGAATGGGCACAAACAGATACATAGGAGAAACAATGTACTCTTTGACACGCTTCTTCCCAGTGGTAGGAAGGGAGATGACAGCCGGAGGAAGCACACAAATCTTTTCTTTATGTTGGGCCTCCTTTATCCAGTGTTCACACCCCTACTTCCACTCCTCTGTGTTGCATCTCACTTGTGTCTCAGGACCTTTGTCTCTTCACTCGGTTCAGTTTTATTTTTCAAAGTGTGTATGCAAGTATGCATGTTTGTGAGTCTGTGTCTAAACAATGAGAAATAGTGTTTCATAGATCACAGATAATCTGTATGCACTAGAGCCTGTGTCACTGTCTTATGTGTGAGACTAGGTAGCCTCATGTCATGCTATCACAGAAGTAGACACTCCTTCACCTTCCTCTCCTCCCACACACCCATTCTCAACTGTTCCCATACACTCCTGCTCACAGATGCTCTGTTTTAGATCCTGGTAGACACTCTGCAGGTCTGTACTGGAGAACACATGTCCTCTTCCTCTTCCCCACCTGCTGACTTCCTGTCAACTCACATCACTGTCTTCCTTCAGCAAATACCAAAGTGTCTCTAAAGGAAACCAGCACATTTACAAGCTGTGTAGTCCAGATGAAAGACAGCCTTACATTTTGTTAGCAGTGTGTACAATGACTATGGCATAATTGTTGTGACGTTGTTTTGGCTTGATGTGTATTTTAGGAGCAAAAATGCACTGTTAAGATGTTAAGTTTGTGTGTGTATATTTGTGTGTAGTGAAGTTACTTGTTTCACGGGCTCCACCCGTTCTTGTTTCTCTGCACGTCCCTCTAATTCACCCCCAACCCTCCAGCTTTGGGCCTCTAAATTAGAAGAAAACCTCTTATTAGACCACTTTGGAACATTACTGGATGTTTCCTCCATGTGAGGAGGCCTAACTAGACAAAGTCTCTTATGAGGAACATATTTGCTTTTAACAGGGCTTAAGTATGTTTTTTTTTATTTTTTTTATTTTTTTTGGGGGGGGGAGGGGTTAAAGCTCTTTTTTCTACCACTTGAAGTTGTTCATCTTTAACTGCAACTGCAACTGGTTTCAGTTTGAATCATTAATTTATATTCAGATAAACAGCGGCCTTGCCGTATACAATATGGATGCAAAGGCATGCAATACGCTCACACTCAGTCTGCTCGCTCATTTTCTGTCAGCGGTGTCAAGGCACATTTTGTCATTCATGTGAGAGAAAAGCTGGTCACGCCTTTGAAACATGGTGGAACCATTGAAACCCAACTCCAAATCCCCATCCCTGTGCATATATACAATTTACTTACGTTCTTCCTGCGTAGACAAAACCCTGTTTTATATATATATATCACAGTAACAGATTCCTCTAACTTCCATATTGCTCCTTCTTCTCTGATCAATCGCAGAAGCCAGGAACATGGTTGATTAAACCTGTTGTGACAGGGCGCTAGTGTTAGCATGCGTCTCCATGTGAATTACACCTTAGATGTGTCTGTTTGTTTTATGTAAACCTGTTGAAATTCATCATTTTAATCCCAAGTAAATCTTTAATACCTATAGAATAGAAACAGAGATGATGCACATAGAGCAGTGAAAAATAAACTTTTTAAATTCTGAGGTTTTACATCCATCCATTCATTTTCTTGTTTTCTTTTATAAATTATTATATCATCTGTTTATATTCATCCAGCCTTGACTTGCAGAGGCAAAAGTCTGAGCAGAGATCAGCAGACATCCCTCTCCCTAGGCACCTTCTCTCCTTCTACTAGGACCAAAGCGTTCCCAGATCAACGGCATATAACCCCAAGAGACAGTCCTGGGTGTGCCGCAAGGCATCCTTCAGATCAGACATGTCCAAAACACCTTCTGCAAAAGGTGTCCAACAGGCACCCTGAGCAGACCCAAACAACCTCTGCAGGCCCATTTCCATACAAAAGAGCTGTGTCACTATTCTTAGGTTTAGTTAAATTATTATATTAGGACAAAATTTTGAGAATGAGACAAAAAGGCAACTAAAGATCAACAGCATGACCATTACACCTTGTTAATAATCTCCCTAAAACTAAGCCAAAATCCTGAGGAATTATAATGAATAGACCACATGATTTATTAACTTGAAGCAGTCGCATTGTGAAGGAATCTGGGCCCCGTCTTCTTTACAAGGTTGCGTCATTTCATTTCATTGAGACTAGCATGCATCTCCAGTGTGTCAAGGCTCTTTTGACCTGACTGAAATAATATGAAAGATTTCAATTAAGTCAAGGGCTGAACTTACAGACAGTATTGCAGTCACAATACTTTGGGTCTTTTTTTTCCCAGTCTGTAGTAAATTTGGTGGCGAGTTTGGAGTCACTGCCCTCTTGCATGGCACAGTTTAGTCATACTTAAACTGGTGGATGGATGGTCTCATATTTGTGTTATGCTGAGCAGTCCTGGGCAACTTAATGACTGCAAGGTGCTCAGGTACCATGGCTGCCAAACAAGGCTAAATCATCACCCTTCTAGCCACAGCACTTATCAGTTAATAAAAGGTGTTTGTGCTTATAACCTTTGCTTGATTTATACCAAATATGACGCTGTGCATTGTGACTGAGCATCTCCATTCTAGTCTCGCCTCTCCAGAGAGGACAGTGTTTCAGAAGTCTTATAGTTTGGTCAGATCAGCTTTGCAAACCTACACCAAGCTGCCAAGTTGCATTAGAGAACAGAGGCTTTTTGCTTGGCATCTCTTCCAAACAAGTCATGCCTGTTCAGTCTTTTTCTAGTTGTACTCTCATGAACTTCACATATAACACTAATTGGAGCCTGTAGACTCTAGATGCCAGTAATGCCATTGCCATTACTGGCAATGGCAATAAAGTGATTCTGATTCTAATGTACTTCTTGGGTGAATGCTTTCCACTTGTAAATAATAGTTTTCACTTTGGATGACTGGCTCAAAACTATTTGGAAATGATTTTAAAACTCTTTCTGGGTTGACTGCATAAACAGTTGCTTCTTTAAGATTATTGCTAGTGTCTTTCTTCCTTTGCATTGTGATAGCACACACCTGAAGTCCCACACACTGGAAAAGCCTCAGTTTTTAAAGCAGCAGCCACACTTGCTGGTTTTCCCTTAATTATTCAAGAGCATTTGATTACACAGAGACAGACGTATCCATTTAATGCCTGACATGAAATAACACCCAAAAGAAATCCTTTTTTTTTTAAATTTGAAGTGTTGATTATATATTTAAGTGAAAAACACTTCCGATTTTCTGCTTTTCTAAATAATTATTTTTCCTATCACTATGAATACATTAAGTAGGTTTATGTATTTTTATTTAGTTGGGGTTTTTTTTATACAAATAAAACATTTTGTTTTCCTTTTTTGATAATGTGGGTGGTTCAGAGGTGAATTAACCTGATTTCTAATACATTATGATTATTGCTGTCATTATTTATATAATATATATATGTAATATAATAGCTGTTATTATTATGACATGATCTGTCACTGCATAAACTATTAATATTACAGATTCCAAGAAAGTTCTTAAACAGTTCCAGAGAAGACATTTTGGATTATTTTTGCAGCCCACATTTATAATTCAATGCAATCCCTCAGAGAAGAAATGATGCATGTGTGTGCGTATATGTGTGTGTGTGTGTGTGTGCTGTAGTGTGGAATTATCTTGCATTGGACAAACTAAATTTTTACATTGTGCAACTATGAATGAATTATTCTGCCTATGGTGGAAGGTTGCTGCCATAACACAAACGTGAGCTGTTCTACCAAGGTCAGGCTTTCAAATGGAAATATTTGCACTCAAGGGTGAAATAAGATTGCTTGATATAACAATTGTTTGATACTGAGAACATATAAGAAACTTATCAGAATTTGTTGCGAACTTGCTGCCTCCTCACAACACACCAATCACATGCTTAAGATTATGCAACCTTCCTTAAAAAAAAAAAAAAGATGGTACACTGAACTGTATTCTAAGCCCAGCTTCTATAATCTCATTTTAATCTTTGTTTAGCTGTTTCTAATATTCACATATGGGCTTTTGCTGCCTGCAGCTTATCTCAGTAATCATTTGAATGGAAGTGGGATACTCCTTGAACACATCACCTGTCCATCACAGAAAGGAGAAACATTTAGTCTAAAGTAAGACTCATTCCCATCATGGTCCAGTCTCCAACTACTCTGTGCTGTTTGAGTCATATTTCTACACTGTCAGATATCTGTAAGTCTCCACTAAAGCTCAATATCCTCAAATGATTAAAAACGAAGGAGGCTGTTTCTGATCCAGCAGGGCAAGCACCTTCTGTGTGAATTTGAATATGTAATTTAGAACACATCTGTAAATATATAACTTGTCCAACCTCGCATTAGTTTGACGTTTACCCCTCTCCTAAAACCCAAGTTAATAGTCATCTCATCCCCACTACTTGACACCTTGTTGAACTAGTTTTTTGTTTATAGTATTGTATTTGGGTCTTATTCAACCCTCTTTTTCCTTTAGTATTTACCTTGTTCTTTTTTTTGTTGTTGTGTTTTTTTTAAGCAAAAAACTGAAAACAAACATACATTGGACACTTTCTGGTGGATGTTAGCCTTACAGTAATGACTCAGCTTGGAGATGGCAGGCCAAGGTCCTCCAGGACTTAACTTGTCACCTGCACATTGCCAGTTGGGCCTGAATCATTCAAACACTGCATGCTGCTTGTGTGTTTGCATGTTTGTATATACACACTCTGAGAAGCCATTTTCAGCCTGTTGCTTAGGCTGGCTGTAATTGTCCTGGGAATCGTCAGCTCTGTGTAATAAATCAGTCCTCTGGTACATTGTGTTCTCCACTCTGGGATGGCCTCAGTGCACATGTTGTGTGAATACTTAACATAATGTGAGAGGAGAGAACATAGCTAAGAAATAATAGGGGTTGAAAATTACATTTAGGGTAGAAAACCAAGTTCTTTGTCTGAACAGGCTTAGAAGTAACAATAATTTTTTTTTTTTTTTAAAGAATTTAAAAAATTTGGCCAGAGGGTAAATGGTTGTCTTCCATGCCATGTGAAAAAACAATGAGTGCATATAATTGGTATGCAAAAATGATAAATGTGTTTTGCAAAAGTTTATTTTTGCATCTTTTGTTTGCAGTTTTTGTTTTCATTCCTTCTCAAATATCCTTTACAGGCAGCTTTTTATCTGGGTTTTTCAGTTGATCGATGACACTTTTATGACTTCTTATCTTCTAGTGTGATTCTTCAGGGGAGTGTTATAACAGAAAAGAGTCATATTTTTATGAATTTGTTTTCCATAGTTCTATAGTTTTTCCATGTTTTTAAGTTCTTCTTTCATTTGTCATTGTGCTTGTGATCTGAACTGACAACTTGCTAGATTTTAGTATGTTGCCAGAGGGAGATTTGTCTCATTCTGTCATATTAGGGTTATTGCATGGTCATCCGTCTGTTTTCTTTTTTTTTTTTTTTGTCTCTGACCTTCTGAGCTCTGATCTCTGACCTTCTGAGCATTTGCTGCTCTCTTTTTACTATCATTTCTTCCTCTAAAGTATTTTATTTATTCCATCTGTTTGCATGCATCCCTTCATCCTTGTGTAAACGTTAATTTTTGTGCTTGCTTAAATGCAATCTGTGGAATGCAAGGGGAAACTAATCTTGTCACTATTAACAATGGCCGATGGTGCTATCAGGTGCCTCTTTGTAAATTTACGCAATGAGTACAAAGGAGGAGCCTTTGCCCTGGATCTCCTCTTCAATATTACACACTCACAATGGATCCCTCTGGATTCAATACGACATCAAGGCCAACAGCCCATTCAGAATTCTTTCTTAAACTAGTATGACTGGGAGAGGACAGTGTGTGTGCATGCGTGTATGTGTGTCTCTGCAGTCCAGAGCTTTCCAGCGTTGCTCAGAGCAGCATGGGGTTCGTTGAGTTTCTAGGGGTTGCTGGGTTCGCTGTGCTGCTGGGAGCTAGTTTGCCTAAAGTCCTGTCCTTGAACTGTGAAAGAATATGCTGCTAGGGAAAGGCTTTTCAGACAGACTGACTGCAATAGTTGAAGTTAGGCCAGTTGAATGGAAGCCAGGCAAGACAAATCCTGGGCTAATCAGAAGTATTACACAGTGGCCGTCTGAAGGGGGATGCGAAAATGGCACATCACACAAAGAGTTTGTTTGTTTTTAATCTCTAACACTCAAGGCCGTGCTTAAACTTTGAAAATTATATCAAAGTAGATGAATGTCATTCCAATTCAGGGCTTCACCATTCCACCAATATTTCTCAAAATGACATTCATGGGGATGCAAATTTGTGGGATTTTCCCAAGGTAAAATAAGTAAATACTTGACAGGCTGATGAAAACAGTCCCACTCCCTTGGGTGCGGAAGTGTCTAAACTGTAAAGAAAATTCCTTCATTCCACCCTGTATGGCTGCTGTAAGCTGAACTTCCCCACAGGACATGAGCTGTTTTCTATCAGGAGTTCCAGGCTGTAAGCAGAGGCCAAACTATCTCGCAAGTCAAGACTGCTGTATTCAATTATAGCAAAAGCAGAGAGAATGCTGCGGCTGTAGGCTGGCATTCTTCATGCAGGTTAGTTTCATGCTGTTACATGGACACATCGGGGATTTTTTTTTTTTTTTTTTTGTTATGAGGACATTGCTCTTAAGCTCCCTGTAAACCACAATATTCATTAATAAGATTTTTAAAAAGTTCTTAATTCCTTGTTTTCTTTTTCATTGTTCTCTCTACCTTTTCACCTTTCTCTCAAGAGATCCTCTTCAAGCCAACACAGAAGCAGTCTGTGGGTGTTTCTGTACCAAGCTGCAACCATTCTGGCCGAAAGCAGAAGCCAACATAGAAGGGTCTTAAAGATGGAGCAACAGTTGCTAGGGGAATAAATAAATAAATAACAATAGCTGCTGAAAATTCAATTGATGTCCCCATAAATCTGTCTGGACACGCATCGTGGTTCATTATCTTTGTGAGACAAGGTTATGGCCTTAACAGTAATTTAGTCTGCTAATTTGTAATTTTGCCTCATTGAGAGGATGTTAGCTTCTAACAGGAGTGTACTGTTTTATGATTGACAGATGTCTCATCTGATTATCCTCTCTTTCTGTCACAGCGAGCAGCAAATTGCCTTAAACCATGCTTCAGGAGAAACTACGGTCGACTTCAGTGGTGCGGTGCACACACTTTTCCTCAGGTTATGATACGTATAACTCCATTTCGGGAGTAGCGCTCTCGTTGGCTGACCTACAGCAGTTCTTCACTGGCAAGCTTTATGTTCTCATGTACCAACTAAAGCTGCCAGCTGAAGAACTGTTGTGGTCGGCCGTTTCCTGCAATGAAGATCTACCCGTTCCCAGGCATGACATGAAGATAATGACAGACTAAAATCCAGCTTCTGACCAGGATATTAAAATGATAAGTTGAGTCCTTTGCTGAGCCTAAAACTCATGTCACTTATGCAGCATGTTCATGTGTTCAGAGTCGCACCATGACACCTGCTGTATCATGTAACAACAATATTGCATCAGAGAGGACGTCTGTCATTCTGGGCTCGTTTTAATGATGGACGTGCAGTTCATCATTTTTCAGTTTAACGATATGTTGTTGTAATGTTTTGTGCAATATTGGCATATTAGTTTCACCTGGTTTGCGTCATCCCGAACTCATATTAAGGTGCATCTTTTCACCCCCTTGTTTCAGGGATAAGATACAAACATCTAAAATGTAAAAGAAAAACATATTCAATTCAATTCAATTTTAGTTTCTCCTTACTGGTGAATTTTTACTGGACTTTTTATGTTTAAACAAATTTCTAAGTGGGTTTTCTTTAAAAGCTGTTCACTGAGGTGGAATTCAACAGACCAGTTACAACAACTTATGAAACCCACTAGTCAGCTATTTTTATGATATAATAGATATTGACGCTATAGAAGAAGAAACTCAACTGGTAATTGGTAAAGTTATTAAAAGGACAAATAAATAGGATAGGCAGATGAAGCCTGGGGTCATCAACATTTTTCCCCCAACAACCAAGAGTGAGTGTCATGCTAAGGAAAACATATAAACATTCATGCATCATGCATCTTGCATGTGACCTTCAGCAGCCATAAATCGAACTTCAAGAGAGATAGCAATGCCCAGAGCAGGATGTGAGCGAACGTGTCCTTTTAAAAGCTGCCAGCCAGAATCGAACAGAGGGAAGGAATGTTCTGGGGCTTTAACAAAACCAGATGTCCCGGCTTACTCTCCCTTGCACACATGCTCTGTGCTGCCTTCTCTCACTCCTCGAGCTCTTACTTAACACCACAGATGGAACCAGGAACTGGGCAGACTCCTTGCTCAGCCTGTCTGACGTACATCGTCTTTATCAAGTACCTTAACTGTGGTCTGGCTCCTAGCTCTGTATATGTGGCCCAATCTCCTTATCTTCTTGTCTGCTACTCTTTACCTGCATGTCCCTATATTGGCAGACCTTTTCATCATCCCCTTCCTCCCCCACAATCCTCCTTTGCTTCAGTTAGGCTTGTGCACAACTCACTCACACACGCACAAACACACACACACTCAGAGCAGACACCGACAGGATTATTCCAGTCTGTCTCCTGTACATCCTCTTTAGGTAGCACTGCCAGTACTCTGCATTAATGCATCATAACGCTGCGTACAAGGGTCACACCTTAACCTTGTGTGTTGTGTAGGTTTGCTTGAAGTCAGCGTCTCGGTTGCCTGAGCGATTCCTGGGGAATTGGGCTGTGAGTGCATTAAGAGATTGAAGAAGGAAGGATGCACGAGGAAGAGGAGATGCAGATGGATGCAGCCACCTGACTCGACCGGATTGGACAAGTTTGCCGTATGGAACGATTTATGTGAAAGCTAATGTGTGGATGAGTGCTCACAAAGTTATCAAGATTTTTAGATTTTGTTTAATTTACCACTTACCTTAAAATGGCTCAAGTGTATCCCCCCTATCATGTAACATACTGTTCTTCTCAGTCATTTTTTTTGTCGCAGTTTTGTTCCCTTTTTTGGAAATATTAAGGCAACATGAGATAAAACAATATATTGGGACTTTCATGAATAATCTTTACATCTGATCAGAGATGAGCTTATGAGAAACGTTTACAAACTGGCTCGTGTCCAGTCAAAGTCATTAGAGATATTTAGATGTAAGTAAGATGCAATTATGAACTATGAGGATGATGACAGAACATTGAGAGGAATGGATTGTGTTGACACCCAAGAGCAGAGAGTCCTCCGTCGTCCATAACAGACAAACTTAAACCAGCAGGGATTCAGTTATGACCGGTCTGGATGAGATAATGAGTGAGCCAACAGTCATGACAAATGAGATGCAAAAATCTTCTGTGGAGATGGGGGAAAACCTCAGAAAAGTGGCTGTCCATGCGACATGCGACAGCTATCAAGCCTTTATCCTAAAATGGCCTCCCGTAACAAACTCTCTGCAGGTACATGACAGGCTGCAGAGTTTAAGACATGTGGGTGACTACAAGACTAGAAAAATTCCTTCATCTAATGAACTAGAAGAAAGAATATTAATATCGCTCATATTCAAACATGGAATACCTGCTTTTTTTTCCAGAGACGAACGAATGCCACCGGTGCCACGAGACCAGGGCGGTTTACACCTGCGCCAGCTGTTTTGCCAGCTGTGAAGAGCAAAACAGAAATACACAGCATGATGAACGCACAGCTGCTGCAAACGGATGTGGAGGGAGATCATTAAAGAAGGACTGATTCCACAGAAATGCCACTGTCAAACATAACAGACTTAGTATCGACTCATAAAGCTTTTCTGTGGTAATTGGACACATGCATTCTGCTTCTATCAGTTTGTACGTTCCTAAGTTCCTGCTGTAGCTCAGCTTTTGTTAAAGAACAAGAAAAAAAATAAACGTTTAAGCTCTGTTAACATTTATTAATGACATCAGGGGTTCTGGGTCTCCAGCTGTCTCAATGAAGAGAAACAATCCATCAGAAGAACATCGTAACAGTCTCTTCACTCAGATTTGTGGCATTAAATTTTAACAATGTGTAAGTGCATTGTTCTTAGCATCCATCTTGGATGCAACATTCACATGTCGGCAGCTGTTGCGTAGCACGTATAAGTGCTCCAGTTTGGAGACATATGGACTCTGCTAACGCGCTTCCTGCTGGAGATGTACATCACACTTCTACGGGGTACGTAAATAATAATCTTAAAGTATGAGATGCTCTGTTAGCAGTGATGGTAAACCCTTACTCAAGTAATTTACAGTATCCGCAGATATGGTGTGGTGGTGCAGTTATCTGCTCAGTTTTGCATCTGTACATAGCATTAACTAAGGTTGTCATGAATTAAAATGAATTTATCTAAACTGTCACAGACAGAAAAACTCACTCTACCTTAATGGCACAAAACAAGCACTATTTAAAGACGAGAACAGGTAAAATCTGTATCCAACAATGGCTTGTTTGAGTGTTGCAGTAATACTGCGTCAGGGGGTATTTAAATGCGCAACACAGACCTGAGACGTCTCCATGGAATCCAGCCATAATTAATGTCATTGATTACACCCATGCTAAGATGCAACAGAGGGCCTATTGTTTGGATTTGATTAACCAATCGTTTTTAGCAAACATTTCACTGTTGCATTCTTTTAATCAACATCAGCCAGGAATTTGCTGAGGGGTTAGTTAACACATACACAAACACAAAGACAAACACACACAGCTCAGCAGGCTGTAATCTGTTTCCACTGCTGAATTCAACTTTCTGAATTCAGAGCAAAGAAAACCCACAAAGCATCAAAAAGGGAAAGTAAATGCTTTACAGTTTTTCACAATGACTGATGGCCATCTAGTTTCTCTGCTCTCTCTTGAATCAGATTTTTTTTTTGATTATTTTATTAAATTAATTTTAAATGATTGTTGTAAAATAATTGTCAGTCATCTTAGTTTATTGTTTTTATTTAAAGTTCAACGAGAAATCCAAGCCACTCCAAAGCAAAAGAAGGATAAAACTGAACTTCCCTCTAGCTTAGCCTCAGTTTTGTAACTAAAATTGGACTATTTCAATCTGTACTGTTACCAAATGCCAAAGGTCAAAGCTTTGCATGGTCACTGAGCAATCAGTGAGGCGGTTTTTCTTCTGTGCACTGGGTTGCCGGTGCACTTTGGAATATGCTTTACAAGTTACAGCGTTTGCACAGCATGTACAGACCTCAGGTCGCTGACTTTGACCCCTGGCTGTCAGTAGATTAACTTCAGTTCATGTGGCTCTTGCAGAGAAGGTCACAGAAACTTCCTATAATCTTTTCCGGCACTTAAATCTAAACCTTGTCCTTTATCTGCTGGGGGAGATGCTGTTTCCCTGAGCATTTATTCAATTAATTTGTTTAAGATCTGATCTGTGTTCCTTACCAGGTCTTATCGTCTGATCTCCTCAGTATAATGGCTTCTGGAGTGACAGGTATTTGTTAATAAACCCATGGAGCAAGGTACTAATGGAAAAGATGTTCATATAATGGAGAAGTCACCAAGGGTCGGGGATGTATAGGGAGGAATAAACTACATGTTCTGTGTGGTGTCTGCCATACGTTCCTTGTTCACCTCTTAAGCCAAAGCAAGAGGAAGGTCCAAGGCCAGGTCTGAAGAGGTTTACAAACCTCTCCTAAATTCTTCCCTGTGGGTGAAATCATGTGAAAGCTGCTTAGGCAGATTATCCCTGCCTCGACGGCAGCTGGCAGCGAGATCCTTGGAAGTGCACCTGACTCAATACTCACTGTGACGCAAACGCAGCCTGCAGAGCAGCGTGCTGCCACAATCCCCAATGACCTTTAGCCTGGAGATGGAGAAGTGAGTCGTGTGGCCAAAAAGCATGCAGGCGCTGAATCAATGCGCTGAGCAAAGTACAAGTGATCTGATTATACACAGTTTAGACATGTTTAATCTGTTACAAATGGAGCATGATAATCAGTAAATTGGATTGTTCAGAGATGTGTTTCTAACAATTAAGATTGTGTGATTATTGAAGGAAAAGTGAAATAAATCTTGATCACCTCCTGTTTAACTTTGGATTTTTTACACTACATTTTTCAAGTGTATTTGAATAATTTATCAGGGACAAAATTAATATTTTGTTCTAGTGGTCCACAGTCCAACAAGCTGTATGACAATGTAATCAGGCTTTCGGTGTTTAGCAAAAGATCAATAAATCATTTTAGAAACCATCAGCAACCCAGTAAACTCAAGAAGCATTTTGTGATTCAATCATTTAAAACTGCTTAGTGTATGTAGGAAATATAGTCTCCTTCTCTAAAGAGCTTCGTGTGAGTGATTGACTGTAATATAATCATACGGTTAGTCAAATCATACGGTTTGTCAGTCTGTTACAAGAAATCTTTGATTTATTAGCGGCTGCTCTTTAAGGATATTTTAAGTCTGAGGATGGTGGTGGGGGGGCTTTGAATTTAGTCCCTTTGTGCCCACATTTGTCAAGAGCTGGAAATTTACATCTAAATGGAATATGTCATTCCACTAAATCATGCCTGGGTACTGTATAAGTGCGAGCGCAGGTTCCTTCCAAGTATATTGTGATGAAATCCCTGGAGTAAAATCCAGCGCTCCAGTAAAAATCACATCCAGCCTTAGTCTGCAGAACAACACTAAAACAAGTTGGTTATGGTCAAATGCAGGGTTCGTGGTGCACAGCATCACCTGAAATACTAATTTACTGTCCAGCCGTTAGACGTGCTTGAAGAGATAACAGAGAAATGAAGAAAGAAACTGTCATTTCATCCTGGTAGACCAGATGCAATAAAAAGGGATCCTGTGGAGGGCAGAAAAAATGCACTAATGTGGCAGTTTAGATTAGTTGAATGAATCCTTGTAGACATTTTTTTAACACCATTTGTAACGTCAACTTGTCAGTACAATAAGCTGTTCATTGTGGAGAAAAAAAAAGTTCAGCACACTTTCAGTTGTATGTGCAACTTAACTAGCAGAAAAACAGAAACAAAGTGTCATGCCACGTTTTATTCACACATCATTTCAAGAGATCTGGCAGCTTTTTCAACATAACCTTGCCTGTAGTCACTTATGGTGTTAGTCAAGTATAAAGATGAATAAACAATAAATAAATATACTTAAACACACACAAAAATACAATCATTTCACTAAAAAATTTTATAGAATAGTACAAAATTTTGGGAGAAAAAAATTATGTTTTACATTAACAAGCTTAAAAAAAATCACATCTCACATACCCTGTTTGCATATAATGTGTGTGTGTGTGTGTGTGTGGGGGGGGGGGGGTTGTTCTTGTTTGTTTCTTTTTATCAGTAAAAGCAAATTATTTATTGTGATATAAAAGGATATAAAATTCTTTCAAAAATAACCATTTTATACAACATCTCATCATGACATCTGCTCATGATCAATGTCTTCATCAAACACACACACACACACAAAACTACATCAAGGAATGAAAATGATTTTCTTTCTTAATTTGGAAAACGTGTCAACTCACTGAACTGTCAACAACTCGTTCATGAAAGTTGAAAAGAATTTGCAGGAACGGCAGCAGCGGACATGTGGAGAGGTCTTCCCACGCTGTCTTTTGCATCTTCACGGTTGTGCTCTTGATTTCAGAGCAGGGGATCAAGATATCTGTTTCATCTCAAGAAAATGTTTTATGGGGATTTCAAACTGTCAATACCTGTCTTTAATGATTTTTTCATACTTCAGTACATGTGGCTCTTGCAGAGTCTGTGTAAAACACCTCAGGTGTCATGGAGAGCAAAGGAATGAAATCTTAATAAATGTGGAAATATTCAGATGTAAATGTAATCAGTGGTGAGTCCAGACTAGTATGATGAGGAAAAGTTGGACTTGCAGAAAAAAACTAGATGTTTTTTAACCTGTTTGTCTAAAATCAGCATTTTCCGAAGTACAAATTTCACAATAAAAATGCAATAAATGTGCCACAAAAAATGTTAAAAGTTGGAACAGAAGCTGGTGTAAAGTTAAAGATCGAAAGATAGTACGAAGTAGCTTTCGCCTACTCGACACAGTGCCTCAGCCAGAACGCACACTGTCTCAGAGGGGCCTCTACTCATGATGTGTTCTACATATTGCAGCCGATACTTGGCCGGCACTGAGCTCCCGAAATAGATCTCAGTCCCAGATAGGTGGGCTGTGAACAAATCAGGAGAGAAAGTGGGAAAGGAAGGTAGAGAGGGAACCAAGATAACAAAACAAAAGAACAAAAGATGAGAAGACCAGCGCTGTGTGTCTGCTTTCTGCTGGCTGCGCTTTACACCAGTAATTAACTCTGTGTGTGTAGGTGTGTGTGTGTGCATATGCAGGCGGGTGACGTCGGGAACGGTGCTCTTGTTGGTCTGGCGCTCTTCAGTGAAGGTCTATTATGTAATTCTTTGGAAAGTTTGACCATCTTGTTGAATGTCTGAACTGCAGCACATATAGACCGAGACCCGTACAGGTAAAGCAACGTAACGTTTCATTATGTAATGTAGATTATTTTAAAAAAAGAAATCCTTCACTGTGTTCTCGCAGTGTAACAGCAGAGCACAGAGGTGGGCTGCAGAGAGGGGAGGCTTACCCAGCTGAGTTATAAATAACTGGACGGCGAGCACCTTAAGAAGGTTTTGTCTGAGTGGAGGGCACTCAGAGTTCATTGTAACCTGACAACTTAATCCCTTGTAAGTCAGAAAGAGACAGAGACAGACTGGTGAAGATGGGGGCCGTCTCAGATTACAAAGTTACTTTTGCTTATTAGCACTTCCAGAGGAAAAGCAAACACTGACTGATGTTTGGACGCATATCCGTTTTAATGCACACGTGCAAACTTTGAGTCAACCCAGTCTCACCAGAAGATGTGTAAGAGGTGTGTTGGCCACCAGCAAGTGAATAAATAAATAAAGGAATAGGGCTTGAATGTGGTTCAGTCCTTCCTCCTTATAAGAGTTTTAGAACAATTGAACTCAAGACAAAATGTGGGCACACAACAGTTTGTAAAGGAAAATGTAGGCAGGTAAAACGTTCACAATATAGTTGATTTAGAGTTTTTAAACAAGTAATAAAAAAAAAAAAATGGGCATGTAAATATTTATGATTCCAGAAAGTGTTGAAAATTGACAAATTTTATCTATCTTGGCTGAAATTGAAACATTTTATGCTGCAAACCAAAATAGATATGACACACCAGTTTTAGACAGTGTTGCCTGGATACATCCACTTAAAAAATGACACATATTGTGCTTCTATACGTTCCCACTTGTTTCCACGTTAATTGGTAAAAGTACATGCATATGTCTACAGAACTTATTCACACAAAAGACAGATTTATTTTCATATGGGTGCAAATAAATTACATAATAGATATGTATGTATGAGCTGAAGAAGTTTATTCCTTCAGTGCTTATGAATAAAGATGATGCACCAGATGTTTTCTCATGCAGAAGAATCAAGGAAGTTGTATTTGTAAACTTTCTGGAAAAGAGTCTTTCAAAACTTTCTTTGTAAGCCTATCACGATTTAGGTTTACCAGTCTGATTGGCATGATGCATGTTGGTAAAAGCAAAAAAAAATCCTTTCTGCATTGAGTCTTCACTCTCTTTCTTTGCTTTTCTTTCACATAAGAAATTCCCTCCACTTCTTTTATACCATATTCTTCACCTACAGCTTGTAAAAAATATATTATCAATATCACTAAAATCCAGCTGCTTTACAAAGTGACTTTTCTATCCATATGTTATTTTAAATGGTTTAGTCTTTCATCAAAATATTTTAGGTTCACTGGGAACATATTCACAAACTTGAACGCTGTTTCTGTGCAGATGGAGGACGAAGCAGAAATGTGATCAGGTAGAATTTGTGTATGCGTGTGGACTTTACCGAACATATAATAACACTAATTCTGTAAATATAAACTTAGCTGTGTTGGTGGTGCAATTTTCAAAAGCCCAGTTCTTTCTAGTTTTTGCTGTGCAAATGCCTTCTCCCAAACGGACTTGAGGCAACTGATATTGGTACTTTATTAATGGACTACTGTCCTCCATGCAGGCACATGCAAGCAGCTGCATTGATTCTGCTCAGTGCTGACTTTATTTAGTTTGTGTTGCTAGGCCAAAGATGCAAAAGATTATTCGCAGTTGGATTTGACTCAAATCATTTTCAGGAAAAATATGCATCTTGGGGCAGCACAGTAATGTGGGGACTGTCGTGTTCACCCGACAGCAAGAAGGTTCTTGGTCTGGATCTTGACTTGGTCCTTTCTGTGTGGAGATTGCACGTTCTCCTGTGGAAATGTGGGATGTCTTTGAGCTTCCAGCTGCCTCCCACACTCTAAAAAACAGCATCTTCTTGTGAGCATATTTGTCTTACATGTCTCTGGGTGGCCCAGTGATGGACCAATGAACTGTCCAGAGTGTACCAGCTGGAATAGGCATGTACAGAAAAGTGATGGATGGAAGATATAATCAAGCTCAAAACAAAATGAATTTGAAATTTCAACAATATTTTTTTTCTGTTATGGCCATTGACTTATACAAACATATCTCTCTCTCTTGCGCTATATATATATATATATATATATATATATATATATATATATATATATATATAT
>JAOWBL010000005.1:10884190-10904722 GCA_028564865.1 Zenarchopterus dispar | reverse complement strand
TTTATTTATATATATATATATATATATATATACACACACACACACACATATGTGTGTATATGTGTGTATGTATGGATATATACTGTATACATATATCCAAGCATGTTAAATCTGTGTATTGTCTGTTTTTTGTGTTTTTCTGTTTCAGAACTAAATCAGAGAAATGGAAAAATTGAGATTTTTTTCCCGTCTAAAATCAAATCTGAAAAACTGGAGAAGAATTTTAAAAAAACAGCAGTGAGCTGCTTGTGTATCCATTTTAAAGGTAGGCTAAGTGAAACCTGGTTGATATTTCAAAAAAAAAAAAATCCCATCAAGCTAGTTCCTCACTCTTAGTTCTCTCTGAGAAAACATGCTTGTCTTGAGATGTCAAGCCCCTCCCCCACTTAATTTCTGCAACCATGTGAGTGAGCATGAGCCCTCCCTCTGTCAGTGACTGGCTCAAGAAAAGTTTGTAATGGTTGTTTTTGGTTAAATTGCTCTCACCATGTTTGTCTCCAGTTTACATAGCCAACGCCATGTATGTTATATGAAGACTGGATTTTTGTTGTTGTTTTTCATTTTGTTTTTATACTAACAAGATGGACAGCTAGTGGATGACAAAGAGATGTTCACTGAGTGTGACAACAAGCAACGCTGGATTAGAAATTATACAGAATTACTTACCTTACCTTTAAATTCATTTCTCAAAAAGGAAAAGAAAAAATAGAGACATTGGTCCATTTACCTCTCTTGCCACTTGCTGTTATGAAGACCACCCACATAACAAGACCAAGGTAGCTTCTCTCACTAAAAAAAAAAAAAAAAAAAAAATGCTGCCATAGTCATGGAGCCACTGGAGCTATATGGTATGTTTATTGGCAGTTTTTTGAGAATGGAAAAACATGTGTTTGACTAATGCTCTCCAGCACCTTAGTTCTCCACAGAGCTCAGATATGACTGAGAGAAGGATCTGCATGGAGCACAAGAAGAAGTCAGATCTCTGACATGGAATCGGAGATGGTGGTGGTCTCTGCTAGTTTTTACTTTTACAACTTGTTGTTTGCGGCACACTGAACCCATGGCTCCTCATTCTCCCTGCATTTCATCACACAAACAAAAAAAAATGACCTTATTTTTTGTTCCCCCTTTCCAGTTTTCCTTTTAAAACAAAAAAAAAGTTTTCTATTAGCCTGAAACAAACAAAAGCAAATAAAAACAGAATATAATGTTTGAGTTAGCATACACAGAGAATCTTCTTGAAAAGGTGCCAAAATATTTGTCTAAACCAAAAATATTCCAATGTAAAACTTCTGGATTCTTTTACTTTTGTTATTTCGTGTTTCTACACTAACCAAATGGGAGACATCAATTTAAATGTAATAGTTACGTGGCCATGGATAAAGTGATATTATTAATTACCACTGAATGTGTACCACTATGGTGTGATGTCAAAAAAATGGATGACAAAATAAGCGTATACAATTTTAACAACTAAACAAACAATCCTGTGAAATGTTAGTTTAACTCTTCCTTTTAAAATGAAAGTATCCCACTTGCATGCTTCTTCTACTTGTAGATGAGTTAAAAGGTGGAAGCTCAAGTCATCCTCAGGTCCCAGTATATGAATATATGCCAGTTTACCAGAGGGGGCTGATGGGAAGGAGCCGTCATAGGTAGACATGCACATGCAGCACACAGAGCAGTTTTAGTTTTGATTCCAGCTGCATGAGAAAACTTTCCCTTGATGGAGGACATTGTGAATATGTGTTTGTTTATGTGGGAGTGTCCCTCTTTGTGTGCATCTCACGCATACTTGAGGAAATTGTCAATAGTTGCTTGGGAGGACAAGGACCAGCTCAGGCCTGTCCTCCCCCCATCCCTTCCCTTCCCCTCCAATAGCACATGGTCCACATTATAGGTACTCGGCCTCTGTCATACAACGGCGTGCTCACTATCAGACTCTCAAGTCAAATGTCTGGCTATTTCAATAACCTTTCTTCATCAGGAAATGATATTTGGTTTGAAACGTGGCTTTTGACTGGATAATCTCTCCCGGGGTGTTTTAGCAGAGCCTTCCAAGTTCACCGGGTTTGTGCTCAGTCATGCAGACTATACCGGTGGACTGTGATACTGTAAGGCTGCCGCTGATGCATTATTCACATAACTTGGATTAGCTCCTAAAGCAATACAACCCAGTCTTCTTTTTAAGGCATGTAGAGCGCCTCAAGGTAGTTGAGTTGAACTCAAACTGAAAAGCCCACAAGTTGCACATTTCAAAATATGTTGTCCAATGATTTGTCATTAATATTTTGTCTCCAAAAATTTACTTAAAATTTATAAATGTAAAATACCGTAATAGCTTTCAATTAGCCGAAGTTAGCCATCTTCTTCAAAGACAGGTAGACAATTTCCCTTAAGGACTGGGCCAGGTTAATTGTATTGAGGTCAGACAGGATAGCCACTGAATAGCACCCTTTTTAATCCCTTGACCTGGTCTAACCAGCAGATTAGGCCAGCTTGTTTGAGGGAAATACTCCAGTCGATCCTGTCACTCTCTGCTGGCTGCACTTCAATCGCATTCAATATCCCACTTCGCTCTCTCATATGCCCACTAGCCCAGCGGTAAAGGTCAGTATGTCTCATCACATAGTTCGGTGACAGAGCAGGACTGCTTTCAACAATGAGTAATGACAGTAAAGCAGGCAGGATTTTGTAATAGGATGACTTTATGGCAGTCGGTGGTGAACAAACCAGAAGAAGGCAGGGCCCATAAGAGACAATAAAACCATAAGCCAGAGCAGTTCCATTAAGGTAATCAATCTGCAAAACAGAGCATTAACACCTCCGCAGTGGTTTGAATAATGACTGCAACTCAACGTCATTGTGATTTCTTAATTTTAAAAGCAGCACTCCTGCTATTAGGTCAGACAGCACACTGACTGATGAGTGAAAGGTAAAATCTGAAAGAAAATCACAAGAGATGTAAAAATTACAACAACGCTTACAGTCTTCATTACTTATATTATTGTAAAGTAATTATATATTTTATGAAAGTTTAATACAAAAAACCCCCACAAAAGACAGGACTTTTCGATTTGTCATACGCAGAAAATAGATTAATTGAGGTTTTCCATTTGTGTGTGTCATCAAAAACATAATTGTAATGTCATAAGTGGCACTGTGGTAACATTAAGGCTAGAATCTATATGCATTTCTACCAGCTGAAACATTTGCATGGCTTATAATGTTTTCCCCATATGGTAATGGTGTTTTGCAGCTGCACAAGTCATTTTTACATGATTTCTCATAGATTTGCCCAATATTGACCTTCTCTGCTTTTCTTGCAGGTAAAGGGGCAAAGGATCTGCATGTCTTTAGTGAATGTGTTTGTGCTGGCATGAGCTTGTCTTCGAAAGGAAAAAGCAGCATTAGTTCCTGTTACACGTCTTGGGTCAATTAGCCCTATTGGCTCACAGGCACAGGAGGATTTATCTTGTCTTTGTCAGTGTCTCATCTAACCTGTACTATCCATTGTTACTGATGCTATAGAGGACTTACATTCACTTTTTTTATACTCTAAACGTTATGTCTATTGCATCAGATGCTATGATTAACTAATTCTGAACTTTTAGATACATCTTTATGTGAGTTGTTACTATTACTACAGTTACATAACTACTCCTGTAAATGGGAAATGGCTGTCAAAAGTAACAATTAATAAACAAGATTGTAAAAATGATATAAATTCCATCTATCCATTATATATGTCTGCTTATTCCCATTTAGGGTTACAGGGATTTGTTGGAGCCTATCCCAGCTCTCTTTGGGTAGACACTGGACAAAATGTCAGTCCATTACAGGGTAAAATTAAAAAAAAAAAAAAGTCATTAGGGTTTTATGTCAAGACACTCCTGCTTTAGTTTTAAAATAGTCCCAGACAAGAAGTTGTCATCTGCAGAAGCCAGATGATCTAGTAGGACAATTGTATGAACATCAGGCCTGTTTACCAGGTCAGATATCAGCCTGCTTAATAAAGACACGGTCAGCAGTTGAAAAACACAAAGGACTACAGGAAAGAGCTATGGATACGACAACAGAGAACAAAGTATTGGAAATAAGCAGCAGGAGTTTGGGACACACAGAGTGACCTATTTATGAAATACCATTGTGGCACTGTCATTGTAATATATAAAGTCTTCTTTTTTTTTTAGAACAATCCACTATGGAAACTGTGATATGAAGATGTAAGTTATTTTAGCATAACTGTCACTTACTAATTGGAATTAAAAGTCTTTTATTCACAAGCTGAAAAAGAACTTCTTGATTTCTTAAATAAATCTCTGTCTTTTTAGTTAAATTATCCTTGATTTGAAACAACACAGCGAGTCTGAGCCAACTCTTGAGTCTTGAATGCAAGTCCAGGTTGAGTCTGAAGACCCCGCAAATGCAACTTCAGTGCGAGTCCTAGACTTGAGTCCCTATCGTTGATATGTACATATATTCATATATGCATTGAATCCCCATCTTTGATATGTGTGTATATATATATATATATATATATATATATATATACTGCTACAGTTATAACTGTTATTTGTTTGTTTTTTTTGTTTTGTTATGTTTGGTTTGGAAACAATAAAAAGCAGGCCCAAACACAGCATCCTGTGGGACCCCACACGTGACCTTTGAGAAACTAGAGTCTGCATTGTTTGTGTGCAAAAAAAAGCAATGAAATAAAACTCACTAAAGGCTCCGATTGTGAGATGAAATGACAACATTTCAAACCATATCTCCCTGACGCAGTGTTCTTGTTTCATCTAAATGGTCCATGTGTTCATCACCGAGCCATGTCCTGTTTTTCTTTTTTCTCGTACCTTTGCATTAGTCTTTGCATAAATACCAGAGAGACCGTACGGGTGCCTTAAGGTGTCATGTGCATTTTGCCCTTTGTCCTTGCTGCTATGTGTTCTGGTATGTAGCTAAAGGTCGAGGCCAGGCAGTGAGCAGGATGGCAGGGGCCCGGTCAGGGGGGGAGTTGGGGCTGGAAAGAGCCGCAGAGCCAAAGTCCAGCAGCTCTAACAGGAGTTGGAGATTAAGCCAGAGCCATTAATATTGCAGTAAAACAATGAACAAACTTGTTCAAAGGATAAAAAAAAAAAATCAGTAGAATGTGTGAGGAACTAATCATTTAGTAAGCAATGTAAATTTAATTTCCACTGCGGCGGCTGTATTAGGTAAGTCAGGCTGTAATTTAAGTTCAGGGACTGATGTGTACACTTCAGGAATCTGAGCTAATGTGTCATTCCAGAAGCATCTCGCCTTTCGTTACCCACTGCATGACTTCACTCAACCACAGTGCAGCCTGTTCCTGAGAATTTTGTAGCATGCAAAGGCGCAAACACACACTGACACATAGGCACACGAGCAATTTGTCTGTCCTCCTGTTGGTCAGGGGCAGTACTGCATGATCAATAGTTTCAGTTATAGAGAGCAGTGGCCCTGACCTCTGATCTTCAGTACTCAAACAAAGAGTCAGGAGCACTTTTTACTTCAAATATGAAACAATTACAAAGCCGAGTTAAATATATTTTCAAGTTTATTGGGGGATTTTTTTCAGCCTTAGTGGAGCCACAAAAGAGAAATCTCTTCTCTCATTAACTTTCACCAGCATGTGTGTGAGAAACACATTTTGTGGTGCCTGAAAGGTGTTTTGCAATCTGAATCTTTTCAGGTTGGTGTAGGAACTGGAGTACAGGGTTAGCCGCGTGATAAGGACATGGAAAAAATGAACACCTGTGTGATCTGGTGATGGTGACGTAGAAACATAGAAACAAGAACCAGAGACTTCCATAACTCAGTTTACAACATTGTTAGGAACTGAGGCAAGAGGACCACTGGTGTAATACCACAGCCATCTGTGAGGCATGAATTCAATTTGTGTGCACAGCTTTCCTCCATTTAGGGCACTTTGATAACGTTCAGTTTAAAAAGTTGAATGTAAGATCCAGAGTTTGATGGCTTTATTGAGCTTCTGTCTTCGTGCTAATCCTTTTATTTATTTATTTTTAATCTCTAAAGGAAATGAGTAGTGTGGAGTTAAGTCTTGACAATTAAAGGGACAAAAGGCAAAAATGTTTTTATCACTATTTATTGATGTTCTGGCGAAGTCTGGACATTATTGCTTTGAGCACTTAAAAAAATAAGATTAAATCTTTATTTAATCCTATTAAAATAAGATTAACCTAATTATTTATACAACTTTTGGACTGTTGCATTTTAAAATGAGTGTTTGTACTTCACACTGTCACTGCACTGATTCATCTAAAATAGCAGCAACACTTCATGAGTTTGGGATTGAATAAAGGCTGTTATATAGTGCAGGTGCTGTTACTTTCACAATACGATTAACTGTATAATGAGACTTTTATAAGTTACAGCCTGTTAGATAGTCCAAAAGAAGTAAACGTTGGTATTTTGAACTCAGTCTCTGTAATATTTGTATTTTAATGTGCATGATCATGTTTGTAGGAGACATAAAAAGAGGGTCCAGCTTGACCTGAATATAATTCGATGGTTCCTTTATATAAAGTCGATATGTTAACTCTAATTTAGTTTAGCTTAGCAAATTATAATTCTGAACAAGAGTTTTTTTAATGCATGTTTAAAGATCTACAGGGATTGGAAACAATTGGATTCTAACAAGTGGATTTATCTGAGTTATAATTGGATTTTAAGTGGATTGGTATTGAACTTTTACCTTCTCTTTGCCCTGAGATGACTTTTGTTGTGAAACGGTTCTATGCACATAAACTAAATTGAAAGACAAACAAAAGAAAACATAAAAATGACCTGACTTTTGCAAGACAGTGAAACCACTAGCTTTTTGGCCATTTAATCATTCTCTTCAAAACCACAGTTCTCCTTTGAATGAACTATTTCCATTCCCTGCTTTATATGATATGATATGTGACTTGGTGTTTTAAAGTTTTGGTTTGGATCTAATGGAGCTAAATACTGAGGAGGACCAAAGTAAACCAACAAAACCCGTCTTCTTTCTTTTTGTCAGGAAATATGCTGGCTTTGAAGAGGACTAACACAGCACCGAATAGAAAGGGTGGTCTGACAGCAAGTTCTTTATTGACTGTAGTTGCAGTGGTATCTTATGGAATAGTTAATTATTTTAAGTGTCTTGCCTGGTCAAGACAAGTCCAAACAGACAGCTCAAAGACGCTCCACCAGGACCCTCAAAAAATTAGCAAGTAAAGCTAATCCTAGCTATCTTTTGAGTTTAAGTAACAGATTCATCTGATGGACTCAATTCTTCTCGTAAATGAATCCTCTTGGTGTTGGTGAAATACCTCAAACTGCTCTCGCTTTAAGTCAACATTTAGGTTAGCTCATTCTAACCTCTCAGCTGGTAAGGCTTATCTTTCAAACTCAGACTTAAAACAACCTCCTGAGAATCAGCTATGTCCACTCGCATAAACACCTCACCAATCAGGGATCTTTTCTGCCTCTCCAGAAAAGATCCCGAGCTTCAAGGACATCTTGCATAAACATTAAAGTTATAATGCAAATCATGCTCTGCAAGAGCCCTTCCTTTACTCATATTCTCCCATAAGGCTTTGTTCATACACTTTTAGAGGCAAATCATCAGCCTAAGTGTCTTGGTATTTCAAGCAAGGCATGTCAAGTTTTTGTTGTTTTGGCTACCTGCCAAAATCAGAAGAGAATGAGTCCTTGTCACCTGTTTTGTTACTCATCTGTATTTATTTGCGGTCCGTATAACTAGATGAGGGTGCAGGCTCTGGTCAAGACAGCATGCATGTCTCTGATTCTCAGGAACCTTTTCAATCATTGTGCGTATGTGTGCGCGTACAAGGACGCATCTCCATGGAGATGAGCAAGGAGGCTATGATTCACCGTGTAACCTGCAGTTTGTCATATTTCGTCAACCTCAGATATAAGCTCACCCACATACACAAACCCAGACATGCTTGCATGGCCCTCATGGTTCCTGTGTTTGTCAGCAGCTGAAGACCTATACAGATCCTTCACTTAAAATGACAAATATCACAAGTGCAACAGGGGCTTTTGGTGTGCATTAGTGAACAATTTATAAAAACCAAATAAGCAAAGCCAACATTAATAAACACACAACTTATATTTTTCAGTTAGGTGCAAATGAAAATTAATGCTGCTCCATCCACGAAAAGCTGGTATAAAGCTTGTCAGACAGCCCCAAACACATTAACGTAAATGTAAAATTGACTATTTAGAAACTTAGAAGAAGAAGAATAGTTGAATTGCTCAAATATAGTCATCCAGCTATTTCTTGCATGCCTGAATTTCCAAAACATCTTGCTTCTATTTTCCAGGAGTGATAAGATGAAAATGAAAATCTAGGCTGAAAGGTGGCTCTGCAAAATTTTAAAGGTACATGTCACACATTTTCTCAGAGATTTCCAGAGTTCCTGAAGTAACCCACTGGAATAATTGTTGTAATGATCAGTGATGGAGAGAGTCAACACTGGCCTCTGCTGTGACCAAGCTGCATGTGGTAGCTTTACACACACACACACACACACACACAAAAAAAAAAAAAAAATAGGTGAGATTGGAAGAAATTGCTGCTTCTGGTAAATATCTGTTGAGTTTAAGTTGCCCTGTGTACATCATGCAAATATCATTGGTAATTTAGTCTTTAAGTAGAACATGACAATAATATTTTGTATCCACAGTGAGCATTTGTCATGTCAAATCTATGCTGTAGCTTTAGTTAAAACTCCCTCAGCTCTGTTTAAAACGTCATTCAGCTCCTCAGCAGCACACATGCCTCCTACATGTCAGAACAAATTTTACTGCTCATTTTCTTCAGATTTCGAAAGCTCTTTGTCTGTATTTATTCGTGTGTTGCTGAGTGGTTAAGAACATTTTTTTCTCTACTCAACACATGTTTGCCCAACCATAAAGTTTCAACTGTTGAAGCACTTAGTAAAGCACTACCAATGTTATTTTTATATTTTTAGCTTCTTCTAATAATCAGTACTGATAGAAACGCACCTAAAATGAACTAGTTAGAGAATTTAAAGAAGATAGCTGACATAAAAGACATAACTTATTACTACTAAAATGTCCCCGTTTATTTCCCTGTTCTGACCCTCACACAGCTCCTGCTAGCTGTCCTTCTTCCTCCTGCAGCTGCATCTCCCTCTGCATTTGGGTCAACTCTAGCTGTCAATCTGTTCGGTAAAGGATGTGGGATTTTCTGTCCCTCTCTCTTCCCTCACAAGCTATGTGCTTTGCTCCCACACAGAAGCACAAAAGGTTTACACATCCATAAACATTATGCTATGTGCGTATAGTTTGTGCGTCATGGAAGCAGCCCTCCCCTGTGTATTATGTATATGAATGAATGGCTTTTACATGGGGAATGGCTCCTCCCCAGGAAATCCATGACTGTACTTTCCAGAAATAGAGTATTGCTTGTTTAAAGTGGAACTACGGCATCAGACGCTGGTTCCCAGCACAACTACATATGATGAAGACCAGGTTGTTTTGTGGAAATGAGCAGGACCTGTTCTCAAAAATGAACTCGCATGCATGTGGTTTTTGCAAATTGGGGCACTTGTATAGTACATACAAAAGTGAATCAAGATTAACACACACGCAAATGCACCTAGGCATGCATAGGCAGAGCATTAGAGAAACATGTAGGCGGTGTGACGCAAGAAATGTGAGTCACTCAGACACAAAGCAGTTACAGCACGCACCGCTGTCGCAGTGTGACCTCTGCAACAGGTCAGATGGATGGCTGCTCACTCTCCTCCCTGATGGCTTAGAGTCATCAGTCTTCAGCACAAAAACACCCTCATAAGCCTCCTTTCAGGTTTATAAAGATAGGGGTCTAACAATGCGGACTGATAACCAGCGTTTTATTGTTCATCAGAGATATGATGACATGGAAGGCTACTACTATGGCAACTCAGGCCCGGTCTGCGTTATTACTGTTTCCAAAAACCACACAGTGACAGTGCAGGAAAGCACATGAAGAAACTGCATTTTCAAGCTACATATATATCTATACACATATATATATACATGTATATATATATATATATTTGTGTGTATATATATGAATATATACATGAATAAATGATGCAGTTCATTGTCACAAGTCAAGCTTTGAATTTGTGAAACAATGCTGTATAGGTGTCTCAAAGGGTTGTTTAGCACCACTTTCAAATCAATAGGATTAAGAGGAGGGTTTGTTGGACTGCCAGACCTTTCCACAAGAGGGTGTAAAAACTGGCTTTGCCTTGGAGGGATTCCAGGTACACAGAGAACCGTTGCCCAATCCTGACTGTCACATCAGTGGGGGGAAAAAGGGGACAAACCTGATAATATGTTGCAGCATATTTCAGGGATATAGGGGTCTTGTTTGACCACAGATAAGACAGCAGGCTTGTCTGATAAATCATGGTGAAATACTGATTCTTCCATGTTGTTCCATAGAGGAAACACAAAGCTGTAAAGTTACATAATTGTGAGCATTGCCAAGGTGCAGTTATAGGGTTCTCTACTTGTGCAATTAGTAAAGAATAAGGCATAAATGCTGGTAATGTTTGAGAATAATTGCCCTCTAAAACTGCTTGCAGACTTTGTTAGCAAACACAACTGGAGCTGTGGATTATACACGCTCACACACACACGTACACACAAACACACTCTGCCCAGATGGGAGACAGATGTTTAATAGACAAGGTCAAGGAGTCCATACAATAATTGTCTGCTCCGCCATCTCTCAGTATTCTCTGCATTGTTCAGATCACCACATCCACTTAAATCCTGGAAATTTCCTCTGGAATGGAAACCATGTCCCACTCTCGCAGACCTCTTTGTGTTTCTTGTCTCGTTTTTTTCTCCAGCACATACGCATAATGCAGCACTGCTCCTGGGTACATTCAACAGACTTGCACTCCTCACTCACACAGGCACTGACATGTTCACATGAGAAAATGAAAATAATTTTTGAAAACATCATCTAAAACTGATACTGTGAGACCATCAATTCAGAAATCCTGTTCTGAATCTCTGTTTCACCCTTCTCCTGAAGTTTGTCCGGAACATGCTGAGAAACAGCTGATGATGAGCGCTGCCTGAGACCCAGAGCGACATAGAGATGATGGAACATAAGGAGAGGTGGAGAAGTTTCTAATCCCATTATCTCTATCTAAACTAATCCACTAGAATCAACACCTCTGAATCACCCATGCACTTTCACAAATGCTGCACCCCACATATGATACACACAATATTTATACTCAAGGTGATTAACCCAAGCAAAAGAGATGTCGGATGTGCAAGATACAATGATGATTGGAGCAGAGGGAATCAAGAAAACCATCCTGCATGGAGGAACCGGAGACATCCCCAAATTCATCACCGGAGCGAAGGTACTGTCATCGTTGAGGGATTTATTTACACTTTCTGACCAGTCTAGGACAATTCTGAGGGCTTCATCCCAACACATGACTCAACAAGTACAATTTAATCTGTACGTTTATTGCACTCTCAAGGAGTTTTTGTTGATCATATCACAGGTTAACCCCAATAATGCTTTTTGCTGCATTGGACAACTGAAACTAAGTAAATGCAAACATATCAGCCTGGTTATCCTCAATATTCTGGATCCAAAAAGAAGTGCAAATGTAATTTGAACTTAACATACCCGATTATAATTTTGCAAAAGGGACCATCTCATTGTCCTAAAATACAACAAAAAGTACTATTTTGTTCAGGATACCTCTCAACAGGCTCCAGAGCAACTGAAAACAATATATAAGACTTTCAGCATTATTTGCACTCGCTTGAGATTTGAAGACTTATCAAGATGCAGCAAGAGAGGGAAAGTTACGTTGTTGCAGTTTCAGTTAAGAGCCAGTAGAGGCTGATAAAGCACATATGTAAAAAGGGAAGTGTTTCCTGAGCTGGCATCTGGAACAAGCAGCATCAGTCAAAACTAAATCTTGCTCTTTTACTAAATTATGTTTCAGAGAGAAACACAATACCTTCCCATATCTGAAACTATTATTGAATTTGAGAATCAGCTTCTTAATCTTTGATATTACTTCTTTTCCCTTTTTTCCAAGCTGTTCTTGTGCATTTTCTCGAGAGTGTTTGCCACTGAGTTTAGATGTATAGTTGAGGACATCCCCACATCCAGGGTCCATAAAATCAGTCCTGACTGTTTCTACTCATTTAAGAACAGCTTTTTGCTCCACAGGGTGCATGTTGTTCCTTTAAATGGTCTCACTTTGGAGTTTACATAACCAAGCCAGCCTGGTCTGTCCTTCCTGCTGTCTGTGTGTTTTGTTGAGTAACTGAGCCGCATGAAGCTCCTGGCATAACATTTTTGTTGAGAGAAACGGTCACTTACATTTAGCAGGCTTATGTTTCAACAAAGCATATCATCTTAACTTGTATCTCTTTTACCTCTCACATTTTCATTTCACTCCATTTTTCATCACCTGCTCCTCTGGCAATGGCAATTTGGCTTGTTTGGTAGTTGCATAACAAGAAATGTTATACTTTTCCCCACATCATCCCAACAATTATCATTCATATGTGTCATTCCCGTCGTCCTTGGGGCTCTCTGTGTTTCCAGGTGACGTTCCACTTCCGCACCCAGCTGTGTGATGATGATCGTACAGTGATAGATGACAGCAAAGTAGTGGGGACGCCCATGGAGATTGTTATTGGCAACATGTTTAAACTAGACATCTGGGAGACCCTGTTGTCCTCCATGAGGATTGGGGAGGTGGCAGAGTTCTGGTGTGACATCATTGTGAGTACTGAAATTAATGTTTTGAATCCAACTGAAGTAAAATCTGTTTGTGTCGACGCTGAAAAGTGCGACAAAGCGTTCTGTCCTGAGTGACCTCAGTCCACAGGTGTGAAAGGTTTGCTCACATCTTTAATTAACAGGCAAAAATAAAACAATACCATTAGGTCAGTTTGATATGCAGCATTTTAAGTTTAAAATCTTAAGTGAGGCATGCAATGTACTGGTTTTGATATTTCATGAGTTTATGAAATGGAAATTCACACATGAGTGAATAATAGTGAATATTTATTCTGATCTATAACTTTGTTTGAATTTAAATTGCATAGGTTTCTATTGCAGACAAAAGTCTATGGGCTTTCAATCAAACATTAATGTTAAAAAGGGATTTTTTTTTCAGTCTCTATTTTGAGTTGCAAAAAAAAAAAAATCCAGTGATAATATTAGAGAAAGACTAATTATTAGCCATTTCTTGACCATAGAAAAGTCATATCAGTTCACCTCAAGATGATATATTGACAAAATAAAAGCTGCATGACTTACAGGGCAAAATGACTCAAGAAGCTAAGTATTTTGCGAAAAATTCATTATTTACTATGATCTCTAGTAGAACCACGCACAAATTTAATTCTTTTTAAGGAGACTGTCCTTTTCATATGTTTGCAATTATGTTAATTATGAATTTAAGTTTAGAGAGCAATTCCTACCCCCACCCCCACCCCCATCCCCCCATTTGTTCAGTTTGTATTTTAAAGAGACTGAAAAACTCTTCATTAAAAGTTTGATAAATCAACAAGGCTAGGAGTGCCTAAGATTACACAGTACTGTATAATTTTCTTCTGGGCTGTGTTTGTGTGTGTCGCACACTGTCAGAGACAGATGGGTTCAGGCAAACTGTCATTAATCCACAGCAGCCTCACTCTCCCCTAATCGGCTCTGACTCCGGCTGAATCAGCACTACTGACTCCACTCCACTCTGATTAGATTTGATGGGGCTTAGAGCGTTTATTCACTCTGAATAACATGACTGCGCCGCGCGCTCTGCTGGCTTTGTTGTGTACCTCATCACCACTAGAGGGCAACCCTGAGTTTTTGAATTGTGGATCAATCTTATTAAGTATAATGTAATATTAATTACAATATAAATATAGTTGTTGAATAGGTCTCTGATGCATCTTTACTAAATATCTACATAGCTCTGTTAGAATACTGGATGAGACAAAAAGGAGGAGAGAAGCTCTGCTTTGTGCATTTTATTAATACCAGTGTATATCTTTCTTTTAGCTTTCGTGAAAGTATTAATGTTTTCTTTTGAACTTGGGATTTTGGAACATCTCTTGACCCCATTTGATCTGGAATATGACACCATTTCTACCTACTATCTCTTTTCTCAGGCTTTTGGAACAAGCCACCGGTGTGTTCAATGCCTATGACCTCCTCTCCTTTCTCCTGTGTTTGTCCTTGGTTCCTCTACTTGCATCACTAGATGGAGGTACTAAGAGAAAGGGAAGTGAGTCAAGGAAAGGAATCAAGGATGTGCAAAGTGGGAAATGAGAATGATCTCAAGAACAAGCTGATCCCATTCCAATTGCAAAAACTTTCAAGTCCATGGATACTTCTGCACCATGACATTTCCAGAAATTGGACTTGTCATTTCAGCTGCTAGCCATTGTTAGCAATACTAAATCATAACAATAGTGTGCATACTGTTTAGCACAAATAAGCTCCATAACAATGCATCCACTGATGAAAAAGCAAAAAATGTGTATATCTAGCTTAATATAAACAAAATAAGACTGAACTGTTACAAAAAGAAAATTAGCCAGTTTAACATGGTGACTGTAGCAAAGATGTCTGCTACACAGGACATTAAAATCTTATTATAATGGCTTAATAGATGGCATTTAAATGATTTTAATACTGTGTTTATCTCTGGTAGTTTTAAATTGTGCTTTAACAGTAAATGTTACAAAGAGCTCCATCAAAATAAATTATTTTAAAGTGGAACTATTTCAGCTAAGAAAAGTGCAATATGAAATCTTACAAAAAAAAAAGATTTGGGCTTAAGTGAATGCAATAGTAACACATGAACGTAGCTTTAATACCATTATAAAATAATATTTTTATTTGTTTTTTTTTAATCATTATACCATTCTAAAATAATTAAATAAAATCCAGATTATATAACAGGATTTCTTATACGCACTCCGGAGAATGTCAGTACACAAACACAGTCCACTTTCCAATCCACAAAGTACATACTACCCGTACAACACAGTACACAGTATGTACTGCATACTAGTCCATTGGTTGTTGTTAGTATCTAGTACGCCACTGTAAAAGCAATTGTGCTGTTTCACAATCATAATCTGCTCACATGACTGTTGCGACTGACCTTAACTGCAGTGGCCCACTGCATTTGGGAAACAGTTTGTTCGGTGGACTGGTCCACACTGAAAATGTCATGGTAACACAGTCGGTATCTCTCACATACTGCAGATTGTGCAATTGCTCGACTCTTGCACACTGTGTATTACAATTTGGTAAAATCAGTGTATGGCTTGAAAAAATGCCCATAGAATTTTTATCAACCACTACATAAGCCAGGAAATCTAGACAGTGATATTGTATGTCAACCAACCACAGGACTAACACCAGCGATGTGAGTTTTATGTGATAGACTGCAACCCAACCTGCACTGCTGCAGACACACTAAAAAACAAAACCGTCACTAACAAATTAAATTCAGTGTTTCAATTACTTGTTAGTGTTAGCACTGAGATTGGGTCTCTGGTAAAGTTAACAGTTCTGGTGAGAGGATGAGGAGATACCAGTCGAGGAGAGGAGTTAAGGATCTGCAAATAAGGAAATGATACTCCCTATCCCATCTATCGAGGTACAAATATTGCCTTAAAATTACTACTTAACTCTGCTGTGAGGAGGGTGGCACAGACAAAACATCATAACTATGCATTAAATGGGCTTTTATTTACTCTTGAGACATTAAACACATTGAAAACATGTATGGAAAAACATTGGACTAATTAATCACAACTGACTGGTGACGGTTATTTGCATTAGTTTAATTACTTAATTTTGACTTGTCTGATTTTATTTAGAGCTTTATATTTCTCAGTGGTAGGCTGTATGTGAAGTTTATTGGACGTGATAGCAGGCTTAGTGCTGTACCATGTCACTACCCATAATACTGCACACTCTAAAAAATATTTAAAATTCCATAACATAGAAAACAGTTTTTTTTTTCTGTATATAACTGTGTTATTTCTGTATTTAGATTATGCTATCTAACCAAAAAAAAAATAACCTAACGGATGTAAAGGAGGTTGTTTTGTGATTCTCAATCCTCTTCAGCATACTGGCGTTTATCCCCTCGTGGCCAAGAGTATGCGACGCATTGCTGAAGGCAAAGACCCAGTTGAGTGGCAGCTCCACACATGTGGCATGGCCAACATGATGGTGTACCACAGCCTTGGCTATGATGACCTGGATGAGCTGATGAAGGAGCCAAAGCCACTCTACTTTGTCCTGGAGCTGCTCAAGGTGACAATGAACAGATTAGCAAATTTGTATTAGTGAACCATGTTAAATGTATTTTTACCTGGCAAAGAAATTATACAAATGAACATAAATAAAGGAAAACATCTGCAGCTGGTAACACATCAGACAGGTTCAGTATATAAAGAAAAGTAAATAGCAGGAACAGCACTGTATTGAAATTTGAGAAAGGATGGAAAACAAACTCTTATTGATGATTGACAGGTGCAGCAGCCCAGTGAGTATAATAGGGAGTCATGGGCTCTGAATGATGAGGAGAGGCTGAAGATAGTGCCAGTGCTCCACGGCCAGGGAAATAAACTCTACAAACAGGGAAGATACCAAGAGGCCACGCAGAAATACAAGGAGGCCATCATCTGCATCAAGAATGTTCAGACGAAGGTGATTGAATCTCCTTGTCAGCAGCATTTTACAAAACTCAGACCATCCACATGTGACTGAAGCTCTTTCCTTTACAGGAGAAAGCGTGGGATGTCCCATGGCTGAAGCTAGAGAAGATGGCAAACACTTTAACCCTTAATTATTGCCAGTGTTTACTCCGCATGGAAGAGTACTACGAAGTCATCGAGCACACCTCGGACATCATCAATCAACACCCAGGTTTGTTACTGACAGAGACTCTGCTTCAGTGCAGCTGCAAATGACTGCGCAGTGATGCGGGTTATCAGATCCCTGCCTGTTGAAGCAAAACAAATTTATGCTGTCATTTATACCACAGGTCTTTTTTTACAGTGTGTGTAGCATTTTATGAAGTCTGTAAGTCGGTTAAAAATACTGGTGCTTGTACTTAAAGAACAGTCTCCATTTACAAATGAGATTCTGATGAAATTTTAACTGTTTTTTAGACACATGTTTACTTTAACATAAAGCTCCACTCCCACGAACAGCTCCCATCAGGCGTGTGTCTTATCTGTACTTTTCTTTTCTTCCAGGTGTGGTGAAGGCCTACTACCTGCGAGGGAAGGCCCACAAGGAGGTGTGGAACGAGGCGGAGGCTCGGCAGGACTTCAGCAGGGTGCTGGACCTTGACCCTGGCATGAAGAAGGCTGTCAAGAAGGAGCTGGCGGTGCTGAGCATGCGCATGGAGGAAAAGAACCAGGAGGACAAGAACAAGTATAAAGGCATGTTTTGACCCGTGGACACTAAAATGTGACTGACTGCAGACAGACAGAGATGTCATTCCACAGTGTTGGTACTTCTGTGTACCTCTGTAGAGGTTATAATATGAAGACCCTCAAGATGTGTGAAAAAAAAATCTGAGAAATTAAATAAGGAAGTTACATAAATTTTCCCCCTCTTAAGTTTTTATTTCATTTTATTTTATTTAAATTATGTGGCTTGTTACTGAGAAATATTCTGTTGAGGACACTTTCTTACTTTGTGGATTTGTCTTTGCACGGAAGTGGTTATTTGTATTGTATTCCTGCATTAATAAGTTCTAAAGATTATACGATAAAAATACAAATCCACAAAGTAATTACTGTGAGATTGATTGCAAAGTTACATTTAAAGAAAGCAGTCATGTACTGTATTTTTAAATTTGCAAAACTGTTTTGCTTTGTACAACTCTGTGTCCAAAAAAGTGTAAACCAAAAAAATAAAGAAACATTAAAATACGAAATAAACACTTAAAATCTTTTAATCCTTGTGTGTAATTAATGAAAAGACAATATATCAAATGTTAAAAACAAACATCTCAGAGACATGTTGCTTTGCATACATATGTGTATTTATAAAACCAAAATAAAACCCACGCAGGCACAGAAGTGATTGTTAAAGTAACGTTTGAGCTGAGGGGCACCAATATACTGTAATCATGTGAAAATGCAAGGATTTTTTTTTTCAGCAACTCCAGCTTCCTCCCATGATCCAAAAAACATGCTTGTTAGGGTGGTTGGGGATTGTGAATTCTTCACAAGCCTAAGTGTGAGAATACATTGTATTTTATGTCTGTGTCTCTGTGATGGACTGGAGACATGAGAGCTGGGATACCTGAGGACTCCAGCAAACCCATGTGAACCTGAGTGAAGATTATACAGACGGATAGATGGATCTTCTCATCCTTTTGTTTTCCCCATGGGTTGTTTATCCAAAGTTAACAAACAACTGAAATTGAGCCTCTCTTGTTTCAAACATGTTGACTATTTACTTGTCACATAAAATTTTAAAGGGAAAAAAAATGCCCTCTCAAAGTCTTGCACATTCATTATCTTTCCACAAGGTGGAGTTCTGACTACAAGTAAACCTGTCAACCTGAGCCCTTTTGGGAAGATAATCATGAGCCTCAGCAACATTTACATCCTCAATGGGAGACTGAGGCTCTGTAAATTTAACAACCACTGTTCTGCTTCCTTCCCCCAGTCCTTTGTGCATCTTTATGGATGTGCTTCACAAGCCTAATGCAGAGTATTGAGTGACATAAAATAGTTGAATCCTTTTTGGTTGAGGAAATACCTGAGGACAATAATGTGAATGCCACAAATGATATACTTCTGCTGTGACATGTATTTGATGATGACATCACACTGATAAGTCAGTTTCATTCAGGGAATCCCCTTTCATCAATACGTGTATGGCTTCCTCCTCCACAACCACTACCGCAGGTCACAGAAGAGTCCAGCAGTCACCCTGGGAAATAAAGCTGATGCACCATCATCTGATGATGGGGGAAATCAATGGCAACAGATCAAATAAAACAAAAGCTGATCCCGATTGCTCATTCGGGTTCATATGAACCCTCTTTGTGGAATTCTCCCTGCAGCATCTTGACAGAGACAAATGAATAAGGGGAGTTAAACCGCGCACTCGTGCCACACACACATTGGAGACCACACGTTGTTTACACCAAGCAAATCTTCTTTTCAGAATCAATCAATAACGCATGTTTTAAAACTCACAGATTTACATTTCCTCAGTGTTATTTAAGGGGAAAAAAAGATTCATATTTTTGGGACTGTGTCAGTGGACCCCTTGCTGAAACACTGAACTGAAGTAAATACTGCATAGCAGCACAATCCGCCACTGGCTTTCCTCCATAAACCACTGGTGCTGATGTTGGGAAGAAGAGGAAGAAGAGGGGGGAGGAATTATAGTCGGTGGAGGGATATACTGCCCGGCTCCAAAATGAGTCAAGTTGGCGGGAAAATAAGAGTTTCTTAGCGGAAACGGGACATTCTTGGATTCAAAATAAAATACTTTGTCTGCTGTTAAGATTCAACTTTACTGGGATTACATTTGTAGCAAGTACAAAGCAACCAAATGCAGTTTTCATCCAATCAGAAGTGCAGGTGATATAATATATTTCTGGAGTTGGGCAGAATTTACTTTTGTATGGATCTACATTACGGGGTAGGTGCCATGGATATTTATGTACAGATGGACACTTAAGGATCATATTTACATTGTGAGGTCAGTAACTATTGACATAATTTACTGATGAATATGCATATATAGTTAATATATCCTCTGGCACATATTATATATCATGATATTTACACTAATATTGTATATAAGTAGCACTGAGTTAGACATGACAAAAACAGACTGTTATTATCCACAATAAATTCAATTAAAAAATAATAATAGCACGAGATAAGCAATGGTAAGCCAACTGCAGCAAGATACAGTAGCAAGACCTGTCTGACATATCTGAATGCAGGTGATTTGTGCCTTATGTTATCCTTCTTTTCCTCTTTTTATTGAACTGATTTGCTTATTTTAGTCTTAAGGTACATGTATATTGCTTATTGTGTTGCTATCTTTTTTGCATTGTCTTGGAAGATTCCTTTGTCAAAGGAAACTTTCCCAATTCACTTTGACAGAGGTGTATTAACACATGCAGATGAGTTTTGAAAATTTAACTTATGTGCAAAAGGAGTTTTTTTGTCCTTTATGCAGCTTGCAAAGGGGTCGCCATGACAATAAGCTTAGAAAAATGGAATTTCAGACACAGCACCTATTTCATCCATCTATCCATCTTCTCCCACTTTATCCGTGGTCGGTCGTGGGGGCAGTAGCCTAAGGAGGGAAGCCCAGACTTCCCTCTCCCCAGCTACTTCGTCCAGCTCATCTGGGGGGATCCCGAGGCGTTCCCAGGCCAGCCGAGAGACATAGTCTCTCCAACGTGTCCT
>JAOWBL010000005.1:10867955-10884090 GCA_028564865.1 Zenarchopterus dispar | reverse complement strand
CAGGCCAGCCGAGAGACATAGTCTCTCCAACGTGTCCTGGGTCTTCCACGGGGTCTCCTCCCAGTGGGACATGCCCACTATTATTATTACTATATCATTATATGCCCACTAAGCACCTATTTTGTCAGCCTAAAAGTCATTTGTAGATCATTTAAACAACATGGACTCCTCACTGAGATAAATACTTAAATGTGAACAAACACAAATGAGTTTACATGCCTGCAAGTAAATCTTGATTTCTCCTTTTTTTTTTTTCTTAGTTCAAGGTGATAGTCAACCGAATCTACAAGAAGGTTCGACTTTTATTTTGTCAAGAGTTTCCGGAACCGATCTGTATAATTGAACCGACTTGACGGTGGTCCCAAGTTGAGCGGAGTATCCGTGCCTCTGCAGCGTGGAGGCGGCGGGGGGGAGAGCAGAAGAGAGGGGCTCATTAGGGCTCTGCCTTGAGAGAGACGCGTCTGTGCATCCTTCTTTCTTTTTACAATAAAAGAAAATCCTTGAACCTAATTTTCACTGATCAGGCAAAGTTAAAGGACAGCGGAAGGGACTGGAATAGATGAAAGCGGAGTAGGCTGTCTGGATGTATCAGAGGCACGGAGAGCTTTTCTGAGTCTCTTTGGAAATGATTGAAGCGGCGGATGTGAAGGAAAGAGAGGGAAAGTGATTCACGAGGATGAGTGTTACCTGGGGGGATAACGGTGCTATCATCTGATTTTATTTTAGTTCTTTCTCGCTGTTTATCCACCACACCTGAGCTTGAACAGCACGCCGCATTTCAGAGTCTCGCTGAGCCACCACAAACAAAGCGCACACCAGTTTAAGTTGATTTTAATTTGCGCGCAAAAGGCGAAACCTTGCAACTCTGCTTTATTATGGGATACCGAAGCCCCCTGGCTTATGAACAGATTTAAGCTTGTGTAATACCTACTTAATCATAAACTGACTTTTTTTAAAAAGAAAAAATATATATATCTATATCTCTCTATATAAGTGACAGTCAAACATGGCCATCAACACGGACGCCGACTTCCAGAAGTCCAACTTGGGTGAGGGCGGAGGAGGCCCCCAGCCCGCGGACTTCCAGGAGACGGAGAAACTCTTGGCGGTGACCACCGAGCCTGGAAGAGATGGGATGAAAATGTCCACCTCGTTCTCGGTCCACATGGGCAGCGACGGGGGACCGGAGGCGGACCAGAACGGCCACGGCGTCGCCCTGAGGTCGGGCTCCGCCGGGCAGCTGGCCGCCGCCGCCCCCCTCTCGCCGTCCAAGGTCAGCCTGAGCCGCTCCTCCACCGGGAACGCCGCCGTCCAGGAGAGCCCGAAGCCCAAGGATTACCTCATCCTGGTCATCCTCTCCTGCTTCTGCCCCGTTTGGCCCGTCAGCATCGTCGCGCTGGTGTACTCCATCATGGTGAGTCACTTACCTCTGGTTCACCAAAACTACCTAAACTATAAAATAAAATAAAACTGGCGTTTCTGCAGCACAGAGAGGAGCAGGACTAACTGATGATCAACCAATAAGTACATGATGATCCTGCACAGCAGCTTCTCCATAAAACTGTTGAATGGTATTATTGAAGGTTCGTTTTTATTATTATCAATTTACACATGTGATGTTTACTTCAGATGAAGTTGATGAAGAGGGAAGTATTAATCATGAGTAGACAAAAACAAATACATTATCAAATATAATTTTATTGCATTTCTTTTTGTTTTCATTGATTACTTTTTTTTCTGAAATTTTCAGAAGTAACTGATTATGAATTGATCAAATCATCCCCAATTAGCAGAGCTCTTGGTGTTGGTGTCCCCATTTTGAGCTTGTCATCAGCTCAAAATGTAAGGGATGCTTGATTTAAATAAAAGAAATAAGAGCAGCAAATCATGTGAGATTCTATCACACCCAGACATACATGAGACTCAGCGCCTCTCCAAACTTCCTGTTGCAGAGGCTTTACTCAGATCAGAGTAAAGTGCTCTGCTTCCAGAGGTGCTGCTACTCAATCAGTCCTCTCACAGAAAGTTTCAGGATGCTTGAAATGCTGATACAAGATGCAGCTAAGACACCGACACCATGCTGAGCGGCTCCGGATGCTTAGTTTGCTGTCACTGATAGGTAGCTGCACCTTGTCCTATAAAGCGCTCTGTCGTGACAGAAATCTCAGTTGCAGAGCCCACAGCCAATGTGTGTGTAAGATCCACATTCAAACCGCTGCCCATAACTGAGTGCATGCGGTTTGTAGTGTTTGGCAGTCTGAAGCAAATATGGTGGAGTTTGTCGTGAAGGCTTTGAGAGCTTGATGGGTACAGGATTTAATTCAGCTGCTGGAAAGTTCAGAGAAGGTCTCAGACAAGTTGGCGAGGACCAGGTAAACCTATAAACTTTGATAAAGCGGGATGTTTCCCACTAATGGTGCCTTTTCATTCACTTTAGTACACATGTTAGCAATAATTATAGCAATTTTGGTCATCATTTTTCATTCATCCTATAACAGCAGTAAAGAGGCTTCTGAAAGTAGTATGCTTACACCCTAACCACGTCTGTGGAAGTCCCGTTTCATCAGAAGAGCGGGGTTCTATGTTGTGGAATTCGTTTCCACCACTGCTACCCCTCTTGCCCACAGCCAGTGTGTCCATGTGGGCTCCATCTGCCATGGGCTCCAAATGGTTTCAGTATCATGGCCCCAAATGGGGTGCCTATGTGGGCCAAATATATGGGGCTTAAAAGGGATACAAGTAGTCAAAAAGAGGAAATTGTGAGGATCCCATTTAGTTACTCACCAGTTAACCATTTAACCAACTGGACTTTACCTAAATGAGCCAGGGGGGCAAACCCACTTGGGACCTATGTTTGCAGCCCACTTGTTAAATCCAAGAGGGGAGCACATGTAAATGCTGGTTGGGTGGTAATGGTTGCCCAGTAGATGTAATGTCATTTCACCAAGGAAGCCAGGGTAGTTTCTACATTTGACTTCTCACACAGTACAAAAGCCAAACTCAGGTCCTCAGAGAAACTCGGCAAAAAGAAATGCAGTAAAAGCGTTAGTTCTATAATATCCATCCTGTGGGCACTACACAGCAAAGGGAATATCAAATAATATCCACAAAATAGCCTGTACTTCCCTAAGCCATCGTCATGGACCCACTGACATTCACAAGTCAGCTCTCTTTTAATGGCATTGAGAGGGAGAGGCTTTGACAGAGGGCAGAAGGAAGAAAAGTGAAGGAGGGAGAAACTGGAGCTGGCCACTAACCTAATAGAAGGCGAGAGAAGTCAATTTAGTTTCTCTGCAGAGGGCAGATTGCAGCAGTTGGCCAGCTCTGTGGGAGCGATCAACATCCTCTCTTTTTCCTGGGGGTATGGAAAGGGGATACGCACCTCCCAAAGAAGATCAAAACATCATTCGCTACAAGGGCAGATGGGTGCGAGAGAGACAGCAAATGGCCATAAAGCAGTTCCTATCACTTGATCGGAAAGAAGTGAATCAGATACAACAGTGATGCCAGATAAGTGCAAGTGAGTCAGAACAGGAAAACAGAACATTTGCAGCGAACAAATGAATGAAAAGTAATGTGGTTGGTACCACTGATCTAGCTTTAGAGTGCAAGAGCACCACTAAGTGCTAACACTATCATCGCCCAAGTGAAACAGATACTTCTGGAGAGCTGAACAGAGGAACGCCATAATGCTATTATTGGGGGGAGTACAGAGGAAATAATCTAGACTCCAGGAAATCATGGCAAAAGCAGAAAAAGAAAGAATATGTCATAAAATGAGGTTCCTTTTGGGGTGGTGAAATGGTGCAGTATTTTATAAAGTCGTCTTTGCATTTGATTTTCTTCAGAAAATAATGAAACAAGAGAATGACAAAAGTGTGTGAACCTGTGCTTTCTGATGTGATGCCTGCTGACTGAAAACAGTGTCATCTCTTTTTTTTTACCATGAAATTAAAGATTAAATGCAGATGAGCATTTAAGTACATCAGACCCTCATAATTCCTCCAGAAGTTCTCAGAAATCAAGTAGAGCTTAATAGCAGTAAATATTATCTTTACATTGATCAGGAACAAATTAAATAGGTATAAATAAACTACAGTGAGCTTCATATTGTTCAAAATATCCCACCGGCCTTTAGTGGTCTCCAAGAATATTAAAACAATGCTGTATAAGTTGTTTGCACCTAAATACAGACAGAGGAAGTGACATTTACTCTGTCATTATGTCCTTCTAAGATGATCATAACTTAGTTCTTATACCTTGAAATGTCAGTCAGCATAACATAAACCTCACATTTGAATCCCAAATCTTGTGTGATCTTGTAAGGAAGACAGAGTGGACAAAGAATACAAAAGACATAGTCTTACCATAAACATCTAACAACAAGATTTCATCATTAAATAAAAGTAGCAATAACTGTAATAAATTCAAATCTGCTCTGGCCTCATTTAACTGAGGTGTTTAACTGTGATTGCATCTGCCTGTACTGGTAGATTGCGCTTTGCTAACGACAGGAAAAGTCTACATCTGTCATCATTTATCATCCTTTCCAGCAGCAGGATCTCCTGAAAGCCAACGTCCAGTCGGCTGCCACCACAGATTTCTGAAAGATGCTTTGGTGTGGAAGGCTTGCGGCTGGCAAACACAGAAGATGTGCATTCAATTATGAAGATTGGAGAGGCAGGGGTAGTGGGGTTTTACAGCCCAGACTAGCCTAGCCCAGTAATGGGAATGCCCAAACTGCAGAAGCATTAGCGCACGCTCTGCAGATTTGCCTGTAAAATATGGACTCGCATTGCTGCACTGGAGGGAGGACCGTTTGTGTGTGCATGTGGGTGTGTGCGTAGGTAAATGACTTCTTATTCACAGTCAAATACTGCTGACGCTGAGGGAGAGCACTTTTTACTGTAGTTCTCGAGTCCTACAGAGGAAACCTAATTCTGGTTATAGGATATTTTAATAGGAAGCTATTGATTATTATTATTATAAATCACACTAGACAAAATTCTCATCACACAGCAATAAAAAACTGAATCTATGTGAAACTAACAGTCTCATTAGAGCCCCAGTCAGCGTGGATGGTGTGTCATTGAGTGCTGGGTTGATGGCACAGTTAGAAGTCAGCACAAAAGGATAAAGAACAAATAAAATAAAAATATAAGGATAACAAAACTGAAACCCAAATGTCCATCTAGCATACAGATATTCTTATATGTGTGATGCAGCCCTGATAATCACTCGATGATCAAGGCATCTTTCTTTTTTTTCTCTCCTTAAAACCAAGAAAGGTGAATTATAAACAACTATCTAATGAAGGTACCATCAGCAAGCTGTGATGTGTGTTTACGTGTGTTTACTTATCAATGAATGCTGACATGCTAACATACCTAACACGGCGAGCACAATTCAGATTACACCTGATGTTAGCTTTAATGCAGCATCACAAGTCGTGTTTTCATTACGCCTACATATCCACAAAGCCTAAATATCACAAAGAAAAACCTTCAATGGAAACGCCTAGAATTTGAAAAAGCTGCCAAATACCATAAAACCCATTCTAGTCTTTCACAAAGTGGTTTTTCAGATTTGTTGATTATCCAGTCTATGGCAAAAGTGTAATGGAAACCCTTTTTTCATTTGCAAGTCTACGACCCAACAACACTGAATGTGACTTTTTTGGCTAGTCTGAAGTCATCAAATTCTAGTTTCCAGCTTTGTTTTTGGCCTCATTAATATGATGTAGCTGTGCTATAGCACCACTTAATTATTATGTATTACTGCATTACATAAGGGCTTTGCCTTTCAATAATCATTTGAATGATCCTCTACTACTTCCTTCTTCTGGTGACTATTGTCTCAACAGCGGCAGGGGCAGTTGCAATAATTTGTCCAAAACTAAAGATGTTTTTGTCCATCTTCTTCAAAGTCGAGATATTTCTTTGTCTACATTTTGAAGAGGGGTCTCGCAGGATGAGATATGGAGAGTTACGGAGATACAGAAAGAGAACCTGAGCAGTTTCTCAATTCCCAAGAACATAAGTCTATAATTGTGTTATTGAGAAGTCCATACTTGGCAAGTATTAATATGGAGAACATACTTTAGAGGATGCAAGATTGGATCAATGTCTTTCTGCAGTTGGAACAGCACTTGTGTGAACCTGTGTTCTTGATGATGTCACATCTAAGCTAACAGGCTAACACTTATTGCACTGTACACATAACATCTACAGTCTAATCTCTTAAAAAAATAAACACCCTTAACACTAAAGCGACAGAATGGGTCGTATATGGCATTTCTTCTGTTCTTGCGTGGATGCATTATTCCAGTACTTTGGCTGCAGATGATGACGTTTCCCAAGAACACAAGTACGCACAGTAACGCATACTAAGAAATGGCCCAGGAGAGTTATGCTCATACAAAGAAAAACATCGTTCAATAGAAACACTGAACCCCTACAGTGGTACCTTTGTTGCAAACTGAGTTTCAAGTTTTGCTTTGTGAAAAGGTTTTTTTCTTTTTAATTTATTCAGTTTATTTAGTTTTGTGTCACATACTACGAAGGACCTACTGATCAATGCTAAACCTCTTCTGTTGGTAAAGTAGTGTTCCTCTCTCCTTTCTCCTATGTGGTGCTTATTTAGTTACGGGCACCATTCAGAACAGCACAGCAAAACAACCCACACTTTATAAAAGTACTCTGCGATAATCTCATTTAGTTTTGACAAATACATTAGTTCTAATAGCATGCCCTGCTAATCTTATAACAGCATTCAGTGCTATCAACTAAAGTGTGAAATTTGACCCCAGACTGCCTAAATAAACTTAACAATGGTCCACTGCTGCACTAATGGAATAAGACGTAATATCATCATGGCCTTGTGTTTTGTGTTGATAGCTTATTTTAATTGTGTTTTCAATTATGATATAAATAATATGTGCTAAAGAAGCAGCAACAAAGCATTTTATAGTTCCAAGAATAAGAAAGGTGCTACCGTGGTTATGACAAAAATGATCATCTGGAAGGTTTGAAATGTGAATGGACAGACAGCCTGGTGGGAAAAAAATGTAATTTAAAATCCTTGCTAGAAGCCCCATGATGTTATGATTTTACATGTATCTTAGGCCTGTTGTTGATTCTGAACTTACCATAGGTGTGAGTGTAAGTGTGCATGCTTGTGTGTTTGTGCTTCCCTGTGATAGACTGCTGGCCTGTCAGAGGTCTACCCACATCTCATCCAATGATTGCTGGGACAAGCTCCGACCCTCCCTCCCCATGACCCTGAACGGGAAGAAACGGTTATAAAAAATGGATAGATGGATGGACGAAAAGACCCACAAACAGCCTTGTAATATGAAACAAAATGAGAAATTTCCCCAACCTTATGTGCTCACAGGGACAAAAGTAAGAAAAAGTACATCAATAAATTAAGATGAATATTTATGCAACAAAAGGCGATATAGAGCCATTTAATCTTTTTTTTTAAAATCATAGTCACAATGGCCAAAATGACTCGTTGTTGTTCTCTGCTTTTTTCCACCATGCTGCTGCCGGCTTTGTATTATTAATGACAGGAGAGAGGAAAAAGAGCACTTACTGCCATGCCAGCTTCCACCTTCCCTCCCTGAACACATGAAGACAAAACAGAGTATGTGCTGAGTGTGTAAGGTGTGTCAAGGATTCTGTAGTTTTCTCTGGGTTCGCTGGCTTCCTAAAGTCCAAAATGCACGAGTATCCCCGCCTTTCATTTGATGACACCCGGGACAATCTCCACTCTCTCACAGCTCTTAACGCCATGGCAGGATGAAGCTGATGTAGAAAATCAAATGAAATGGCTTGTGTGTAAACACATTGAACAGTCAGGATGTTTTGAGGGTAGAATTTCACAATCTGTCCACAAATATGACCAGGCGTACTCTCACTCAAATCAATAAAGGTATTAATCAGTCAAGTAAAGGGTATTTCCATCAACTTGTACACAGAGAGAGAGTGGCAAGGAAACATCTACAGGAAAACGCCTGTGGAGCGCCGTGGTGGCCTCTACTGCCTTCTTGGGTCCTCAAAAAGAAGAAAGTCACCGCTCTGGAGACATAATTAGACGTACCATCAACCCTCTGCTCAAAAGCAGTCAGATCACTCTAAATGTGTTAGTATCAATACGAATCACAGCTCAGAATACATCAAAAGAGAGGGAACACAAAACAGGAATTATCCTCAGACAAATCGCAACCAGGTCTATCCACAAAAGACTGCTCGTTCAGGATTTGTGAAGAAGGAGCAGACGCCCTTCCAAGCATCTACTACTCACGACTCAGAGCACAACAGGGGAAATTTCAGCATCCAGAATCCTGTAAGTGCTGCAGGAGGAGATCGAGAGAATATAAACAGACCATCAGATGAGCTGGAAATTATCAAGGAAAAGTTGGAGAAAAAGGATATACTTCTTGCTCAGGAAAAATACTTCAAGGATGCAGTGGAGAAAGATGCGCTTGCACATTTGGAAAAGATCAAAGAAGTGGAAACCAGTTTGCAGGCTGAATGCCAACTCACACAAACCCGTGAAGGAGAGCTTCACCAGTGTAAAGGCATCATTGAGGATCTACGTAAGTCCTTCAAAACATCTGAAGAAGACAGTGAGGTTAAGTCCAAAGACGTAGAGGGCCATAAACTGGTCCCAGATGAAATAGAAAAATTGAAAAACCAACTAGAAGAAGAGAGAAGCGCTAATCTTGATCTGATTTGCAAACTGAAATGGAAGAAGTGAACCAAAGTCTGGAGTTAAAGTTTGCAGAGCTCACGATGCAACTCAAGTCTGCCTTAGCAACTTCTAAGGTAACATCAGATGAACCAGAGTCCTCTGCAACAGAAAAAGCCCCAGAAATGATGCGTCTCATCTCAAAGTGAGGATGATGCTTTTAACAATGTCTCTCAACAAACAGAAGCTTCAGAACCAGAGGGCAGAAGATGAAGAAGTCAGAATGTACTGATAATACTAATCGGGTCATTGAACAAACCCTCCAAACAGAAGACTTGATTATTTCAGAAGAAATGGCTACAAAAGTGGAAATGTCAGAACCAGACAGGATCTCTGAGCTGGTGGAGACCAACAAGATAGACTTCAAATCAGAAGAAGTCTCTCAACCAGAAACAGAGAAAGCATCATCGATGGAGCCTGGGCACCGAAATGACAAGATGTTAGTACTCCCTAAAAACAGTAAACAGTGTGAGATCAGTGAAGACTTGGCTGTGGAAGTGGGAGACTCAGAACTGAAAGAGTCATCCAAACCAGTAAGAACCACCAAAACAGAGTCAGTTTTCAAGCAGGATGGGGTCTGTGAACAAAAACCAAACCGTAGAAGGAAGAAGAAGGCCGTACTTACAGAGAACACTAACAAATGTGAAGTCGTTGAAGAACTCCCCGAACAGCAGGACGCTGTTACAAAAGAGGACTCTGACTCAAACGCAAACTCCAAAATGGTATACAATCCTTCTCTGTGGAGACTGTTCAAGAAATTGATCACCCCGAAATGTCTGTCAGTATAAGCGTAAGAAACTCCAAGATCCAGAATGAACTAGTCAACAAGACAAGATAAAAAGCAACACAGAAGTTTAGTCACAAACAGTAGCAGTTGAAATTTTGGGTTTTCTCCGGTGCTCCGGTTTTCTCCCATTTAAAAAAATAAAAACTTTTTCAACTTTTATTTGCAACTTGACATCAAAATGTAACACTCAGCCACATCAATCAAACTGAACTGTCAGCTATTTCACAAATATCTTATTCTAAATTAACAATTAATGAAAAGGAGGTGAAATCTACATGCTTTTTGTATAGCTTTGTCTTTAAAAACAACTGCATTATTGTCATATTTTACTGGAGAAGCTGAAAGTTACTGCACATGTATGTTAAATATACAGTGGAAAACAGTTGTAGTAAAAAGTATTTAACAGTATTATAGAATCTAATACCAAAAAATAATCTTTCATAAACAATAAATACATGATTCTATATGCAAATTTGATTCAATCTTGCAGTTTTCTTAATTCTAAATGACAATAAATAAAAATGAATCCACAAATGTATGTGCTGTGTGGATATTATTCATGAAATTAAGAACTGTAGTGCAAAGTAAAGGTTTTTACATCTCATTTTCTCAGAACAAATAACATGCAGAAAATAACATGAAATCATATTGGGAAATAGCATTCTGGTTAGGTGCAGTAAAACTGTGCAGAGTAAAAACTGTTGTTGGGCCACATCCATATGTTGAAACCAAGAAGGCCTAACATCAGCAGCAAGACCAGACCGCAGGGTGTCAAACAAAGAAACCTTCTAAATGACTCAAATCCCAGCAGGCTTTGCTTTTATCACACTTTGGTGATAAGGAATTGGGCCCTTATCCTTATTGGGACATTGCAATAACTTACATCCATGTTGTACAGCCTTAATCTTAATCATTACCAGTTTTTGCCCAATCCTGACCTTAACCTCATCTCAATAGTTTTAACCCAATAAGATTCTTAGAAATAATATTATCCCTCATTAGGACTGAGCTTTGGTGCCCACAAGGACTAGTGGCGCCAGCTTTGTCAGTAATTATAACAAACAAGGTCCTAATGAGGTAACATAAACACACACATACACACACATCTCTTGTAGACATTAAAACAAATACCCGCTGTATCAACTAAGAGTGCTGACACAGAATTGACAGCTGACTTTCTTCTCCTGCTTTGATGGAAAAAAAATGTTACCATCTCATTAAAACCATTTTTTTCAATATTTTCTCTCTAATCAGGCTAAAAAGGCATGTTTTCTGAAAGAGCCTTGCATTGATTTGAGGTGCTGATTCTGCTTTCCTTAGTGATGTGAGTCCAGATCAATACAGGCTCCGGTGGGATTTTGTACCATAGCTTCACATTGCAGTCCTGGAGGTGAGACGCTGAGCGTGTCTCTGCATGTGTTAGCGAATAATAAATTTTTTTTTTTTTTAAATCATCTTTTGCTTTCATTACACTTTTGAATCAAAAATTGCAACAGCTTTTGACTTACTGTATGTCTTATTAAAATGTATGACACCTGATTTTTTTCTTAGTCTTACTGGTCCAACAAAATTGCCTGATTTCTATTAAACTTAGAAAAAGAAAATTCTTTACTATTAAAATAAATGTAATCATGACTATTCATCTCATTGTTAGGACCATTTGTCCATGTTCTTTATTTAAATTCTGACACTATTCCCATCAAAAAAACTTCTGTTTATTTTACATTTAATCAACCCTTTTAGATAAGAATGTTTAAATAAAACAGTCTTGAAAAAATATATATTAAGTTTTGCACACAATCATGATTTACATTTATGACTGATTTAATAAGAGCTCCACCCCCAGCAATACCTGGGTCAGTGGAAAACCCCACCTGAGCCATGCTCACTGTGGGATCTCACCGCCAGAGACAGTCGGGAGACAGCAAGGCCTACGGGAGCAAAAGGGTGAAGTAGCTATGAGGTGATGAGGTGATAAAGCAGGATAGTGGGAGGGCTCTGTCTTCGTCTCCATTTCCCTCTGCAGTGTAATTTTATACTTCATTGTCTCAGAGTGGAGTGAATGAGTGAGACAAAAAGAACAAGCTGTCCATATTTTTGCGTAAATTTTCTTTGGTAACAAAAAACGAGAGCGAGAAATGCAATAGTTTGGAATTATATTAATGTAAACTCCTTGCTGCTTGCACTTCTAATACAACTTCATTTTCCAGGAGGAAAGTAACCTACAAAAATATAGCTGTGTAATTCAGTATAGACGACAGATAGGAAACGGTCAGTTTCCTGCTTTAGTGTAAAGAGTTTTAGAAGACATTCAGCCCCACAGGACACTTTGAAAGTTTGCATCAAACTCTCAAAAAAAAAAAAAAAAAAAAAAGCCACACGCCTCAGCTCCATTTACTGGTTTGAATTTAGAGGTAAATATTTGAAGTGTCACTCATAACATTCTTATATTGTTTACAGCCACATTCAGATCATTCAAAACCATTTTCAGCTCACTAGTTCCCTGTACTGCTTTGTATTTCATCAGTCTAATCTTTAATTGTTTAGAGCTGAAGGACACACAGCTCCCGTCAGTCTTTACCCAGATGCTTCAAGGTTAATGGCTATCCAATTAACTATACATAAGATTTTTGCTCATCTTCACTCTTTGTGTTGGTATATTTTATTGCTGTTAACATAGAGCTGACGTGATTAGTTGATGGTTTGATTAGTCAATGAAGAAAAAAAATGCACCAAAGAGTAAAACCTTTCTTAGCTCAAGCTTCTCAAATGAGTAAGGTCACATGCCCATGTATGTTTTTTTTTTAATGTAATCATATTAAAATAAGCAATAAACATCATTTTAGCTCAGAGAACCCCAAAGTGTAATTTATATTTGCCATTATATCTCAGATGTCATCACTGGATCTGTATCATCTCCTACAGAGGCCGTATTTGTCACAATCACAATTCTGCACAATTCTGATTTCCACTCCCATTTTAACTGTGAAAACATGCAGGCGCTCCCTGACCTAGGCATTTTTATATCAAAACATTATTTGCACAACAAGTGAATTGTTCTGATTGTCAAATAAAAATTAGAATTTCGCCAGATATGAAACCAAGTTAGCAACCAATAAAGAAAGGAAAATCAGTTTTGCCTAGTGTCTCAGTCCTGGAAACATGAACAGAAAATAACCAGCTGAATCACAAAAATGTAACAAAGGCGGCCACCTCTGTAGGGGCAGAGCTAAGGATTAGGTGGTGGTCTCAAACAAGAGGCCAGAAAGTACCATCACCTGGATGCATCGGGGCCTTTGGAGCTTTAGCTGCAACTAATGAACTAATAGGTGTATTAGGTCATTTACATGGAGCAGATCAGGAGGGAGAAACAGTGGTACAGATGCAGCAGAAAAGGTGCACACATTATTTTTGTCTGCATGCATAATTTATACATGTAAACATGTTTCTATTTTTGTTCTTCTCAAACACTGACATGCCAGTAGGTGGATATATACTGGATGTCACCCTATAAATCCAATGGACAAATAAAGATGTCATCCTTACGCTTGCAGCCGCTTCATATTAAAGAAAAACCAGGGATTCCTAAGAAAATCCACTGACGAGCAAGCGTTGAAGAAATGTAATCAAGATTCCTATGTTAAGCATCTGTTTTGCTCATGTGAGATTTGCTGTTTCGGGACTCCCTCATGAAATCACTGCGCAAGGATCGAGGACTCCCATTCATCATGTCTCACACACAAGCACATAAATCATCCTGTCTCCGCATCTGCGGCATACATAAAACAAAATGCATACAGCATAAAAATGATATACAACTTCTTCTCACTGCTGTGCTCTGCAAGTCACAACTCTCCATCAATCCCAATCTGCTGGTCTGAAATAGACAATTTCACCAGCGGCAGCAGGGAATAAATTATTGTCGGCTTCTTACCTTACAGGACTATCAAAGCAGCAGACCATTCAACATTACTCTACACAGTCTGTGTGTCAAATTCGCTCTTTCTCAAATGATAATAAACTTTTCATTGTGTAGTGCAGAGAGAGCTGCTGTAGTTTAAAGGGAGCATTCACTCAATTTTGTTTTGTTTTTTTGCACATTTGGCAAAAAGCTTTTCTTCTGACCTTTCTCACTGTCTATCATGAAAATGTAAAACCTTTCTTAATTGCTGGTTTGTTTTTATTGAAAAAGTGCTCACTCTGAAGTTATATTTCATAAATCTCTGTCTTGCAGTTGCTGACTGACTCATATTAGTGTGCCAGCTTTTACACGCTGGATTCTGTGACTACGGTGATAGTCTTGAGTCATTTAGTTTTTCTGTCAAAAGTAAGCTACAAAATGATTGTATCTTTTACCATGGATTCCAGTCTTTTCACAAAATATCTAGACACACAGGAGGTGACAATATTTACTCTGAGTCAGAAATCTGCAGGTTAATTGAAGGAGTCTGAAGGTTTCGTTCTTTCTTTTAATTTCTACAGATCTTCCTGACACCACTGCTTCATTTTTTTAATGCTCCTTTGTATGTGTCCAGTCCAGAAACAGTCTGCAGGCCGGTGATATAGACGGGGCCAGGAGGCTTGGTCGGCTGGCTCGTCTGCTCAGTATCGTCTCCATGGTGCTGGGAGTGCTCATCATCACAGTCTACACTGTAGTTCAAGTCTCAGGTACAGAGACAAAAACAAGCACTGCAGAAAAATGGTTTCATGTAATATATGAATGTGAAATTCTCTTTGTCCAAGGGGCCTCGAACTCACACGGGGCTTCAATATCGGCCACACTGCATTACTGTTAACCGGGTGATTTACAGTCAAATCCAGAGGTTTTTAGACAATTACAGAGTTTTTAAGATTTTAGCCTTCATGCACAACCAGAATGGATTTGAAATAAAACAATGACGATGTGATCAAGATCTAGCTTCTCAGCTTTGATTTAAGAGGTTTCAAAAATATATTTAGCATTTAGGAATTCCAGCCATTCTTAGCAAAGTACTTCTGTTGTCAAGGGCTCAAAAGCATTTGGATAATTAACTAAAGAGAAGTTCAGGTGTGGTCCGTTCTCCAGTTACTTCAAAACAAATAAAGCAGATAAAAGGTCTGGAGTATTTGACAGCTTTTTGACCAGAACTATCAATATGAAGTCCAAGGAGATCTCAACATAGGTGAAGGAGGCTATCATGAGCTTGAAAAAAAGACAAGTGTATAAAATAGACAGTAAAAGCCTGTCTGTGTAGCCAAATAAATAGTTGTGTGCATTGTTGAAAAGAAAGAAAGCACCGGTGAGCTCAACAGCATTGAAAGGCTATAAAAGGCCATTAAAAACAGTTAAAGTACCTGATCACAAATCATTTCCTTGGTGAAGAAAAACTCCTTCACTGCATCAACACAAGTCAAGAATATTCCGGAGAAGGTTGGGATCTTCATGAATGTAAATACAGAAGGTTTACAACAAGGGGCCAACCACTGGTGGTAAGATTCAATAACAGGAAAGGCAGAAAAAAAACTTCCCATGTTTTGGAATCAGACTCATTGGACAGATAAAACCAAGATAAACCAAATCAAGACAAATGAGAGGAGTGAAGAGTGGAAAAGGGAAGAAACAGCTCAAGGTCCAAAGTGTGCCACATCATGCATCAAACGTGGTAGAAATAATGTTACGGTGTGGACATGCATGGTAACCAAGGGAACGTCCTCACTGGTGTTTATTGATGATATAACTGATGACAAAGATAGCATATGAATTCTGAGGTGTATAGGAATTTACTCCATTCAGGTTTAGCCAAATGCTCCAAAACTGTACTGCAAAAACAGCCCCTCTAAAAATAAGCCTAACGTTCCATTAATCTACTCAAAATTGTCTTATTTTAAGCAAAAACATCTTTGCCTATGGTGTCAGAAAACAATTCTTGACTTGAATTCTCAATATAATCTAAAATAGTCTTCAAATTTTCTTGAAACAAGGCTTTTTGTACTTATTAGAAATGAGCTTTTGCAGCGTGATTGGATCCTGCAGATTCACAGTGCAGATGAACAACAACTATAATGAGAAAGCAACTAAAGACCTTTTGAAGGCAAAGTAATTGAATATTCTTAAATGCCAAGTTAGTTCCCTGATTTCAACCCAAAAGAAACATGCTGGTCAGTCTCTGAAGACAAAACTGACACCAGAAAGGCCCACAGACAAACAGCAACTTAAGATGGCTGCAGCGAACGGTTGTCAAAGCATCTTTGGGGAGGAACCTAAACTCAGACGTGGTGATCTCCATGAGATTCAGATTCCAGTCATTAACTGCAAAGGATTTTCATCCAAGTTGTAAAAATGATGGTTACATTTACACATACATTAAGTTTGCAAAATTTCCTAAATTACAACTGAAAGTCTACACTTTTAACACATCAGTAGGGTTTTATTTCAAATCCATTGTTGTGGTTTATAAAGGCAAAATCATAAAAACTTTGTTCAACTTATTCTAGACTGAAGTGTGTGATATTAGACACTATCATATAACTAAACATGTCATACACACACACACACACACACACATATATATATATATATATATATATATATATATATATATATATATATATACA
>JAOWBL010000005.1:10833709-10858045 GCA_028564865.1 Zenarchopterus dispar | reverse complement strand
TGTGAGGGGGTACTTGAATGCACATCGTGAGTGAGAACAAAACACAATGTGGAGTCACTGTGTGTGTGTGTGTGTGTGTGTGTGTGTGTGTGTGTGTGTGTGTGTGTGTGTGTGTGTGTGTGTGTGTGCGTCAGGAGAGGTGTCTGTGATCAGGGGTGGGTGAGGTCACGGCATCTCCTGTGGTTGCTGAGGGGACAGTCATCGGTCTTGGCCTGGAGCTGTGTTTTGAGGATCATGTTCTCCTCTGTCAGGAGGAAACACTTTGCTGAATTCAGCAACCTTTACAGGTCTTTATCTCAGAGTTAACCAGTTCATAAAAGTGAAAACTAAACATGTCGAATGACTGTGGCAGCAGCATGATAAAATTAAGACAACTTTCTGTACACCCTCTTCTTGTGAAGACACACCATTTGTTGGACGAAAAGTATTTTGTTTTTATTAGATACTCATTGTGCTGTAGAGAAAAGGAGATCTATGTCTGCGCTGTCAAAGGGGTTACTGAAGGAAGATGGTAACAGCTGACCTGGAACCTCATCTACGAAGAACTGCGCAACTTTCATACTAAAAGATGCACAATGAGTATCTAATAAAAACAAAATACTTCTCCTCCAGTGTAAGAAGTAAAAGACAATATATTGAGTGGGAGTGTGTGACTAAGACTGTAAAGCCAGTAGGATAGTAGATAGCAGAGATAAAGAAAATTTAAAAACAAACATACATTTTAGGAAACAAATTTGCATTTTATGAAACACTTGTACAAGTGCCCAAACAAATCTAGAAGTGGCAAAACCTACATATAAATCCTGAAACAAATTAACAAAAGACTACTCTTAACGGAAAGTCCTAAATAACGGAAGTGATGCAACAATGACGGTCTTGTACCACAAACAAATGATTTGAAGTTCAACTACATGCAGGGACCACACAGAATGTGTTTTATGAAGTTTTTGGTATATGACTTATAACCCCTTGTAGTTTTTGCAATTTGTACAAAATGCTGCTGCCCATCTGCTGACAACGCTCTGAAACATGATCACACCAGTCCTGTACTCCCTGAACTGGCTCCAAGTAAAGTTTAGAATTCATTTTAAGCTCTTTTTTGTCTGTTTTTAGTGCAGTTAAGGCCTGTCTCCCTTTATACGTATATGAGCTTTAAAGTCTTCACCAACCTAATAGAGATCTGCGTTCTGCCGGCCAGTATCTGTTGGGTCAAGGTGCAAACAGTCAGGTGACCATTCTTTTGCCGTCGCAGGTCCCAAACTCTGGATCTTTTCCTCCTGCAGCTGTTTAAAGCCAAACTCAAAACCTACTGATTCACACTGGCTTTTGGCACATAAGAGTACTGTCACTTTTCTCGGTCTTAATTTTATTTTCTATCAAAATCTTTTTATTTTTCATTTTGCTCTATTTTAATGTGTTTTAATTTATATTGTTATTCTCTTACTTGTTTTTAATACTGTGAAGCCCTTTGTCAACTTAGATTGTTGAAATGTGCTATATAAATAAAGGTCGATTTGATTTATTTATTTTTTTATGGGGGATACAAAGTTAGCTTTTAACGAGAGCCATAATATGTACCCATCAGCTGAAATAATCAGGTTAGCAATGGCAGGCTAAACTTTCAGAGTCTGTTGTGCAGCTGAGAAGTCTGTTAACATACTGGACAATAAAGAAACTCACCTTCTGACTTTCTACGAATTAGTTTTTTGTCCTGACTGTAACAATACAACACAATCTTTGACTTATTCTTGCCAACCAGTCCTTTCATAAGGGTCTTAGTTACTTTTTTATGCAAGTTATGATATTCAAATGCAACATAAAAACTAGATTATATATCCATACAAACAAGTAATTTAATTTCTCACTGTCCTTTTATCTGTATTTCTGGCACAGAGTGGAGATTTTTTCTTTCTTTTTTTTTTTTGTTAAATACATGACCAACTCAATTAGACCAGTTAAAGTTGGCATGTTTGACCCATGTAAGACTTTGTTTTATTTCCTTGCTGAACCCCATTTGATGTTGAAGGGAGGTTGGGGATGTCAAATGCACACATAATTTTCTTTTTTCTTCCTACAAATAAGACAGAAAGCAAAGCCTTACCTTATTGTGTCATCCATTAGACGGTCCGAGCTACAGGGAGAAGAGGGAGGGAGTGGACGAGGAGGAGGGAAAAAAATAATAGACACTGGTGAGACATTGACACTAGAAATAAAAAGAAAACAAATTCCAAACACTCCATATTCAGGTCATGTATGTATTTACAGGATGCCCCACAGGTTTGTCTTTGGATGTTGAGTCAAAAGTTGTATGGCTGCACTTGTGACTGAACACACTGGCTTTTGTTTCAAATCGACAGTAAATCAATAGGAAGCTCAGTGGCTCAGAGATTCAATCACGCTACTTAACTGCTTGGAGCTGCAAAAACCAACTGGATTCAGTTTAATGTTATTTGCAAAATGGATTTTCTTCCATGTCAGTCTTATCAGTTCCCACATTATGGCTAACAAATACATCTGCTAAAAGACACCATTAGATAATTTGACTCCAAACACCATCAGTAGGATGTGAGCTCTATGTATATATAATACTTGGTCTTCCCAACCGTTGGTAACTGACATTGTACGTTGGACTGGTTAACTTTCTTTTTTTTTTTTTTTTAAGCCAAAGCTCTGAATAGAGCAACTATTAATACAACTGTCACGTTTCTCAGACTAAAACTGGGTCATTTAAAGAATAATTTGGTGAAATGGTCACTGACCCCTAACACAGTAAGAGTTCTGGTGGGCATGTCTGGCACAAATGACTGTGGGAGCATGATGAAAGAGAGAGTACTATAAGTTGATAGCTGGATTGTACAGTAGGAGCTGAATTTTAGAGAAACCACAAACATTCACCACAGACACAGTGAAAGCTAATCAGCCAAACAGTGGCTTTCAATATAATGAAAGGCAATATATTATGAGCACTTTGGAGGGAGGCAAGTCATTATTAATGTAGTTTTTTTTTTAAACATAAAGAGATGAACATAGAGAAATGTATGCTTTATTCCTTCAATCACTAGTTCACAGAGATAATTGGTGAGGCTGAGTTCAACATCACACTCTTTCAGATATTCTATGGATTTAACTTTCAGTGGGCTCCCTCCATTCCCCGCACCACCCACTTGTGTTTTGCTGCAGTCATTAAATCGCTCATTAGCTTCAAGCTAATTGCCTTTCCCAGTGTGATGAATGAACCTGCGGTGGCTACATGCTTCCCTGCTCTCCTCACATTCACAAGTGCACAGTGCTGTGCAGAGATTTTATTTGAACTATAGTAAATTATGCCTCCATTAATACTACTTGAAGCCTGGAAGAAGATTAAAAAAAAATCTTAGGGGACAAATCTTACACTTGTTTAAAACATTTTGGGGGGAAATGTATGTATATTGATTTGCTATTTCTTTAAAGAAACTGACACTGAGAGTGTTAATAACATGAGCTGCAAAGATACCGGCAAAATTCTTCACATCTATAGCTCTTCCAAGTGAGAAAACAATCAATGCTAAAAATAATAATAAAAATGCCAAATCAACATCCTCAGAGAATGATGAGTCCATATTTTTCACTGCACTCAAACTGATGGTTTAGATTTGATGACAGCATTGTCTAACAGACACCTACTAAAAATAAATTTGCTATCAGATGCTGTGCAGTCAATAAATGTAAAGTCAAAACTTAACAAAATGGCCAGGTAGAACTGGGCTGTAAGGAAATATAGTTATTCACTCATATGTTAGAACCAGACCAGGGATATTAAAACTGTTCCAACATGAACTTTTAATGGACTAGCCCCTCCCTCGCTCTAGTTTATTCATGAAGACTAACCAGAGGGAGATGGAAAAACAGATGTGCAAGGATGAAGAAAGAGACAAAGACAGAGGGAGAAATGACAAAGGAAGATCAGCGCTATTTATGGTAGCTCTAATGACAACAGTGGCAACAAAGTGTAATGTTAACATATGTGACCTTTAACTCTGCACTAACTTGTAACTATACAGCAAATAAGAGACAAAACGCCATCTGAGAAATCTATCCATCTATGCATGTTCATTTCAAAAATTAACACAGAGTGCTAGAATATCCATGTAGTCAGTCTACAGATGGCTGCAGTATCAGGATAGTTTTGATTGGAAAGTGGTTGTTTCGACAAATATTATTTACCTTAAAGCCAATATCAGGACAGACGATATAAAAACTGAATGTAGGCTGAGATTCTTAAGGTGAAAAACAAAAAAATATGGATTCATCACAAGCTGAACTGTTAAATGACAGCCACTCCATTAGCTTCATGATATAATGCAAAAAAGGTCAGAAACCAAAACAGGTTCAAAACATGAACCTGCTTCATCTGTGTCCATAAAACTACAAAACTAAACCATTTGGACTTAAATTAAAATCTCTCTTCAAGAATCTGTTCCAACCTACCTATAATGAGTCTTAGGTCCACAATCTAAACATTCAGGTTTATCTTTTGTAAAGACTATAAAGAGATCAAGGATAACTCAAACCTCTGTTTAAGTTTTTTTTTTTTTATCTCATCTGTACCAGTATTTGGGAGAAACCGTTTAATATGGGATGTGGTTTAATAATTTCACAATAAATATTGCAATGATTTGTACTGGATTAACTGGAGAGTTTGATTGTGGTGATGCAAATGTTTTGCAGTGAACTCTGGGTGTTTTCAGCCTGAAAGACTACAACTTTCATGTCATTGTACACCAGACAAGATTGCAATACAAAGTACAATCTTTCCCCCAGTCTTGTCACCATTCACACTTGCAAGATGATGATGATGATTTCATGAAGTATTCAGACTGGGATTTGGGGGTCAGTTTGAGTCTATGACAATTAAAATTCTCCTCGATTCATTTGAGCCACAAAACACAACAGACTGTCGAGGCATGACATGAATGCACTAACTTGGGTTTCTTCCACATTAAGACTGGATTTGATGGACACAGGTCAAATTGACAATTAGCACCAGAGCCTAATAAATCTGAAGGTTCATTTTAATAATTAGAAAAATGTAACTTAAGTTATAGTTGAGAACATGTGATGCAGGAATATGCATAGTTAACTCTAGACAACCTTCAGCAGTCATACCTTTTATCCACAACGTCACTAGTGTGATAAATGATGCAGTTGCACCTTTTGAAGGATGCTGCCCAGTAACTACAAGGCCTGCCTGGGTTCAAGGAACATTAAATGTGTCCTGGTTATTTCAACTGTATAAACTCAATAGATGTAGTCACTGTGACATCTATTGACATCCATGGCTATAAAGACTATAAATTTGAAGCGTAGAATTTAATATTTTACACATCATCTTGGGTTTCTGAAACCAGATCTGAATAGGAACACCCATGCAATAAACTCAGTATAGCCCAACAGAGTATCCTCAAGCAAATCCTTCTTTTTCTTCAGTATTAGAGTACATATTTTAATATCCAAAGGAATCAATCATGCTTAATCATAGAAAACTTTGAGCTTGTGATTGAAACTAATATGGAAAAATGTTTGCTGAATGAAAAAAAGACAGACTTCTTTTTTGTAATCAAAGGAGTCGCTTCTTGTTGGCCAAAAGGCAAAGAATGTAGGTTTAAAGCTAGTGTGGACTGATTTCATTTTTCAGACTCAAGGTCATACCCCTGTTTAACTCTAAGCAGTCCTTGCCTGTGAGGCATACCATAAAACACACAAATGGCTGTTTATTAATTGCTTACTCACCACAACATAAAACCCATGTATCCTTGAGGTCCAATGAATGTGCTGCATACAATTCCTCCCTCATCATACACAGCCAAATGTTACAAGTACTGTTTTTTATTGCATGTCAATGTTTTTATTGAATATTGTTTCATACTTCTGCTTGTTACTGCTGCATGGAGATCAGTGGAAAAATTTCACAATATTAGAACGAATGTAGAGTGATTTGCTCACAAGTACTAGTGTGGGGACACACTCAAAGAAAATTTGCTCCATAACAGCTGATTCAGGGCTGATGGTGTTTCTGAAGACTCCCAAGATCCCATCATTTAAACATAAACATATTAGTAGCACCTCGTGCAGCAATAAATTGCCACATGTAGTGTCCAGTACATGTGGCAAATCAACTGTGTTGCACACCAAAAAAGTTAAAAGCTGTTCTCTGTTCATTTCATCTGATGAATACAGGAAGGTGATCCTTTAGTGCATCCCAAATAGAGGAAGCAGTACATCTGCATGTGAAACTGAATGAAACTTGAACAAAATTGTTCATTGTAAAATAAAAATGCATCCTTAAAAGGCGTAACAGCGGTCATCCTTGATGAGTCATGTTAGAAACCTCTTTCTATTGTTAAAAAGACAAAATGTTTAGACAAATAGTCTTGTTGTGTCAGAGGAGATAAGGCCAGTGTTGATTTGAATTTGGGTTTTTATGGAGATATTAATCTGCCTTTGACTGGTTGAAATGAGAGTATGAGAGAGATTCAATGAGACTGCTTTGTGTTAGAGACATCCAATAATCAAGCCCACGCGATGACGAAAGCTCCTCTGTTGTTTAAGCATGTATGTGTGCCCTGCTGACATTCAATTTTGTTTTCCATGTAGGGTGCATCTCACATTTCTCCTACACTCCGAGATTTCACTGAAACCACATGCTGTTCTGCAGCTCCTCAGACTCAGCCAAATGATAGCAGGAAATCATGATTTGACCTTCCACATTAGAAAATATTGTAACTTTTTATTGCTTTAAAGTGCAAAGCTATGCCACCCCAAAAATCTTAATCTAATAACTCTTTATAATACAGAGATCCAAGTCAACTACATTCCTGACTTGCAATCTATATTTCCTTTTATCCTGACTTATAATAGAAACATCATTTTAATGCATGCAAAATAACTACACACCAGTTTGAAAGTAAAAGCAACATGAAATTAAGTTCTAGGCACCACAAAGACTTCAAAAGCAACCATAAGTGACAGCAATGGTTTGCAGAGTATTTTTTTGTTTGTTTGTTTTAAGCGCTGGCCACTACTGGACAGGACAGGTTACAGCTCTGGTAAAATGGCAATATTATTCTGCTATGAATTTTGGGGGGCTAAAATACCATAATTACCTAATGATTGCCCTTAAATATATGCTAAAACTTGTGTGAATCACTAATATGGCAAAGAGCAGTGCTGTGACTTACTTTCTAAGGTGCTCGTGCTCTTTTAGAAACAGCTCTGTTCTTCTGTTGTTCACCCCGGAGCCACTCTTGTATGTTCTGGTAAAAAGTTAAAAAAAAAACATCACATTTATTACAGCAAGTAATTAAAACAGGTTTTGCATTTATGAAATGTAGAAAAACATTTAAAAATATCTATTAAAAAAAACAATGGTTAAATAGCAATTTAACCATTGTTTTTTTAGTTACACCTTCTGCATTTAGTTAATCTAAGTCAAACAGATGTTTGCAGTTCACAAACTGTCTAGAGCTTTTAAAGCACAAGTTATAAATGATTCTTGTTTTGTTTTTTTATACTTTTTAGTTTCAGAGTAGGTCGGTATGGTAAGAGGCATACTGCATCTGAATAGTTACCCTCGTAGCTTTTATTATCATCACTTTTTTCACCCCACAGGGGATGGTGTGTTGGAGCATTGCCAGTTTGCATAAACTACTTATGAAGAATTTATTTGGCCCACACAAAAAAAAATCAAAAAAAAAAATCAGTGGCATAACTGCTGTGTAGACCAGTTTTTAGGGTAAAACAGTCTCTGCCAGTACCACCGCACTTACTCATGGATACAGTAAGGTCAGTGAATGATTCCATGTTTTGGTGTAAAAACATCTAATTCTGGCTCAATTGCTCCCATCGTCAGAAATAATGAAGGGGATCCTCATGCAGTCCAAATATTGATGGCATCATCTAGTCTCAGATTACTGAAGAGGCAGATGTGAAAGTGTTCTCTACTACTAAGCTTCATGGCAGCAAAGCACTCAAAGTTAATGGTTGGGCTGTTACACCGCTCACTGAACAAACACCTCACACCCTCTCTCATTTGTCTGATGCAACTCTAGGTATCAGCTTTCCTGAACAGCTGACTACAATGCGGTCTCCTGGGTTTCTGGACATTTAACACAGCCCCGCCTTTCTGTTGGACAAGAATGAGTTGAAAAACACAGAGGATCTGTACACACACAAACCATCAGCATTCTACCCCACCCACTTAACAACAAGTAGCCAATGAATGCGTCTCCCTTATCTTAAGTGCAGCATACAAAGCCAAAGAATGACAAAGATATACATATTATACATACACACACACACTGAGATGGACTATGTGTGTACATATACACATCATTCATCTCACACTGGTTGCCTTGAGCCCAGTCTGGCCACCCCAATACAGGACTGATGCATTTGTAAGGTTACAACTGCATGTATAAACAGCCAGCTTCATCACTCCAGCAATGCTTTGTAAAAGGGCACCAATGTAAATCACAGGGTTGCTGTCATTTTTGTTGCTGACATTTAGAATCGCAGCAGGAGCAGCAGGAGAATAACGTCTGAGTTCATCTCTGCTCCTGCTGTTAGGAAAGGCACAGTTGAACACAAGAAGTGAGTGTATGTGTGTGTGCTTCTGAGAATATCTTTTTGCTGACAGAGTCTGCAAGCACTCTACAGGGTACTGATGAAAATGTTTAAAAAAAAAAAAAAACTCATATTGCTGCTTTGGATGCTCATTTAAATAAGGCCATAAGCCGCCTTTAATTTTAACCAGCACAGAGTTGTTTGTTTAGCGTAAACAGTTTTCATTATAGAGGAGTTTTATTCATGAGCAAAGTCTCTACTATCCTCTAGTGGACAAAAGTAGTAAAAGCCTCAACTGAACCAGAAACCTACTATATTACTGCAAGGAAAACTGAATATTTTAAGAAACTGTTCATTGTTTTTCCTTTCCAAACCCAGCTTAATCTGTACAATATCACAATAAATTAACCCCTTATGTATAATGACAGAAAAACCTAATATTTCAAGAAACTGATCTTTTTTTTCCTTTCCAAACAACTTAATCTGTGCTGCCACATTAAATAAACTCCTTACTTATGACATATTCTTACAATATGCTGTTTCTACAACTTGCATCTAACCCAGAATGCACGTAGCTCTTAAGAAAACATGATTCAAACAGTTTGATCAAAATTTGTCACAGATTTTCTGCATTCACTCTTATAAGATCAGTATAAATAGTATGAAAGTAACGCAGTATAAATGGTCAAATTATGACCTGCTTTTGTACTATGTCACCAACTGAAAGGCACTTCAGCACATAAAGAGCCTTCAAGGCGTGAAGAAGGTGGCAGCTTTTATAAATACTCGAGCTTCTCCATTGCCCAACTACAGAGGTCAACAGAGGAGTTTCTATGTTTCTTGTAAAACACGATTGGTATCACCAAGTGTGCCATAACAGAAACTTGTATCACTGTGTACCTAAAACAGCATCGATTAATTTGATAATTATTCAAAATATACTCTAAAGCAGTGCTTTTCTATCCTGGTCCTTGAGTACTTTTGGCCCTGTATAGTTTAGATGTTTCCCTGCTTCAACACAACCCTGATAGACACGGCTGTGTCACTAACAAGCTTGTACCGATTTTGATGGCAAGTTGGTGATGACTATTAATCAGAATCAGGTGTGCTGAAACATGAAAACATCCAAGCTTGGCAGAGGTACTTGAAGACCAGGATTGAGAAACATTGCTCTAAAGGATACAATTTTAATCTTGTATTTGTAATATGTTTACAGGCACAAAAATGTTTTGCACTTAGACCAACAAAGATTGAGGGCACCACAACTTCAGCACCACCCAGCCTCCCAAATCTAAGCCTCTAAAAATATGTAACAATTTGAAAAAGGAGAAGTCTGGACAGCTGAACATGACACACCAACTTCCTTGGAAACAAAGAGTTCAAATGGTTCACTCATAATGTACTATTTGGGCAATAGCTATGGTTACGGTGAGTACTGTGTGAACAACACAACTAAATGTGTAACTGTTGCTACTGTGCATACATGTCATTCAAAGGGCATTGCATCTATCTCTTTTATAGCAGTGTGTTTGGCTCCAGTTGTACCACTATGCCAAAAGCATACTAATGTGCATCTCAAAACAAGACTGAAATGTGTGAAATTGAAGAAGAATAAATTGGAAAAACTCCGGGACTTTTTCCAACTACCAGGTCTGTTCTTAAATAATAATAAAGGTAATCATGACTGCATTCCCTTGAGTAAACTGTATGACTGCAGGTACAGATGCAGAAAAGCTTCTAGGTTTTCAGCGAGGCCTCCACAGAGATTTGCCACCTAGATGGATGGAGTGAGATCAATAGGGATCCTGCAGTAGTCACTGTGGGCTCACTGCTGCATCTTACAGATCAATACACGGTTGCAAAAAAACCCCACAAGAGTCATGGTCAGGGGGAGCCTCCACTTCATTTTAATACAAGTGCTCACAACTGAGCCAGTCTGAGGAGGGACATACTTTCTCAATGCAAGGCCAAAGAGGCTATAAATCTCTCCAAAGGTTTCAATAGCAAACATTTTTCAAGAAGAGGCCAAGTGGAAGTTAAGTATCAAACATCCCCTGAGGAATTAAATCTAAAACATCTGAGCTCTTTGAAAAAATACTTGTTTTTATTCTTCAACATCCACTTAAATACAAGTGTATCACAAGACGGTATTCCCCAAATTTGATCTCCAATTTATCATACACCCAACAATCATGGTTTTAATTATCAGAAGGTAAAAGTTTCCCATTATAACTGTTACATCAGGTGCAAATTAATGAACAGGTACTCACTCTATGTCTTTCCTGACAGACCCTAAAAGGTCTTCCCTTTCTCGGATGGCCAAAAAGTTGCCTTTGGTTTTGTGGAATTCGTGTGTGTAATCCTAAGAGAAAAAAGAAAAAAAAAACAGGAAAGATGAATAAAAACAAGCAATAAACACCAAGTGGACAAAATTGAAATGCCGTATATGTTTACACGTAGGTGCTTTGTAAAAATGGTTCATTCACAAACTTCAATAAGGAACATAGAAATGTAAAGTAAATAAAAAACTTATGATCAATTAGGAGGCAAACCTGCAGAATGTCTCTGTGTCTCTGGAGGGTGTGCATGAGTGCAGCATTGAGTGAAGCTGAACCCGGTGTGTTTGTGTACTCCGCCATCTTATCATTCACAGTAGTCAGCTAAGAGAGACATGGAGATGAGGAGGATGGTCAGTTGGAAGAGTCCAGGAAACAAGAAGATTGTACAATCACAGTAAAAGCAAACAAGAATGCACAACACTTTATTAGATATGCCCAATAAATAGGCTGGTGAGTGTACATTCGAGATCAATATTGTAAACTATCAATATTTTAATTTTGCTGTAGGTTTTGATGCCAAGAAATTGCACTTATGTCTTTAACTTCAGAAATTATAAATTCACAAAGTGGAAGATCCTCAGCCTTCGCCTTTGATTGTCACATAGTGAAAAAAATAGGGAAAAAAAGAATCCTCCATTTCTGCATTAAACTGCAAAGTATGTGGAAAATCAATCTCTGCCATCTGCTTACTCATTGACAGCATAAATCCAGGGATTTCCCATTACTTTTCTTTCCCCATCTCACTCACCTTTCACAGGCCACTAACTAAAGAGAATTTACTTACTTTGGCCAGCAGCTGTTCAATCTCCACTGACATGGTGTCAAACATCCTGTCCTGGGTAGAGTTATTTAGCAGTGGGGTGGTGTCAGACCTTGAAAGGGAGAAACCAGGAGAGGACAACAATTAGTGCACCAAACTAAAGCTGCCTTCATCATTTACATCAGTCATTATCACAAATAAACAATACTAACAGAGCCAAATGTTTATGTTTGGGGATTAATAAAATATTTTGAATTCAATTTAATCAAAAGATTGGAGTTTGTGTGAAGACCCTTCTCTACATAGATACAAACAATACAAACTTTACAAGATAATTTAAATATCATGTGTCAAGATAAAATATTTAAACACTCAAGAGTGACTCACAGCTGACTTGATTTAAAGGTTGTAATCTAATGTGCATCAACCACTTTTTTTCAAATCCTACAGGATTAATATTATCTTGAATTTCAAGAGTAGCTTTTGGAGTCTTACCTATCAACTATTCATTTATTTTTATTAAATGCCCTGTGCGGACCATATAATTCAATGCATTTTGTTTCAAGTTTACAACTGAGTTATTTTGAGTGTATTGAAGCTTTAAAATTTAGAACAAATGGCTCAACAGCTAGAAACATTGAGAAGTGCCATAAAATCTTCACACTGCGTTCTATATGTTTGAATTTCATTTAATTTATTTTGTTGTTCAAGAACACTTCAGACCCATTTTCTTTACCTGGGTTGGAGCAAATAACCTAAACAACCGTTAGTGCTGTAAATAAAACTTGAGTGAAGATGTCAAGTCCAGCTGGACAGTTGAGCCTTATAGTACCCATAAAATATTTGGACATAGTTAATCATTCAAAAAAGAAGATCTTCAGGATTTCTATTTGGCCATTTCATTTCAGCAAGTAAGAAGTCAAACTTATGTGATGAGTCATGTGCAATGTGTGCAACATCAGAACATATCCCAAACTCCTGTTATCAACATATTTCTTACAATAGGCAAGAATAAATATGAGAAATAAAAAAAAGACATTCATAAATTCAAATGAGAGGGACTTAAATTACCTATTTCTTCAATAAATTAATCTGCCAGTTATTTTCCAGGTTTGAAGGGATCAATTGAAAGGAAAAGAAGTTGAATTGTTTTTTAGAAATGAATGTTATAACTTAAGATAGTTTGTTAAAATTCTATTTTATCCAACCATCAACAAGTAAAAGTAGCTTACCTTTACAGTTCAAAGCTTGAGATTAGAAAATGTTTGGCGTATCTGCTTGCAAATTGGCAGCTTACAGATCAACTGTCCATCGACTTACAATAAAGTACAGTAAAATGCGATTTTACAATTAATATCTAAGGATGTGCAATTACTATGACCAATTTGGCTTAACAATGTGTCTAAGAAGTGTAGTTAACAGTGTAGTGAAACTACGTTTGAATTCCTACATCTACTATGTGCATCACTCTGAATTTGTATGACTGCAGCTGTAAAACGATTTTTGCCATGACCACTTGTTTACTTTTCAGGTGGGACAGGGCTTGATCTTACGTGTCTCCTCGACGTCCATCCCTGGAGCTGCTGTAGCTGGTGCACAGTTTACTGAAGGACACTAGCTTCAAGTCAAGCTCATTTTCCAACTGTCTAGCCTGCTTTCGTAGATCTGAAACACAGGCACAAACACAGGGTCAAAAACTTGTACCAGTTACGAGACTTTTTCTCGACTTTTACCATGATAGTGTTGTTGAATGTTAAATACAAAAATGCACTCGTTTTAATGACAAATTATTAATTACCTAACATTAAGTCAACGTTTTCTGCTTCATAAACGTGTATATTTATACGTTCGTCAAGTGTTGTATTGGTTTTTCATTTATTCAAATGATGTAAATCTTTCCAGCAATGCTGAGACATCGGCTCATATCAAGATATACCCACTAATAAAATGTGGAGAAATGTGTGTGCATTGATATTAAATGAGGTTTTGAGCAGGTCCAACTTTGACGTGACAAGCTGATAAGCTGTTTAAAGTAGCGACACAGAATTATCAGCTTAAGGAACAACATTAACTTCAGTTATGAGGGGGGGGTGTTAGCTAGCTTATTGGAGGCTAACTTCCTGTAATGACACGTTACAGTTTCAAACCGTGGATTTTACCGCGCAGTGAGACCGACAAAATAAATCGTGCCAGTACGGGTAACGCTAACAAAAGAAGCTGTTGTCCACCATTTATTGTAACTCGAAAAACTGTTGGATCCTCACCCTCCCAGTAGTTGCTGCCTCCAATGCCTGCCATCTTTGTTGTTCTGCGACGTCATCAACCCGAGGACCCAGTCACGTGGTCAGCAGAAGACGCGTGGACTCTCGACCTTCACTTTTGACGCCCTCAGCTAAGACTGTCAGGCATGACAGCCGCTGCGACACCAATACTGTTCACAGGTTTACTGGAGTCTTCTTGAAATTATTAATCACTAAACCATACATTTGATTTAATAATCGTATAAAAAACATCTGTTTATATCAATGAATTTCGCACTGTGGAATCAATAAAAAGTTTGATCTAATCAACAAAAGATATCCAAAAATGTAGTTTTATCCCGTGCAACATTTCTGTACTCGTTTCCTAACAGTATCAAAAAATTTGGGGTATCTTTGTAACTGTGGTCCACATGCATTCGTAAAACATTATTTTCAGGATTCAAAGTGAAGTCACTGTGCAATGATTCTTTCTCCTACTTCAGCATAGTTTACTGATCATCTCGAGCACTCAAGATCAACACCTGCTCAGGCACCAACATGACTGAACTTCTGATTACCCATTTGACTATAGTATCTTTTGAGTGCAAAATTAATATTTCTGTATGAATGAAATATGATCAAAAGTTTACTATACAGTTCATTGTACTCCTGGTTTTCATTTGTTGGAACTTATAATCACAAACATGTACAGGAATGCAACCATTCAATCAAATTTAAAAAAAAACTGTTTAAAAGCATAAGAGAGTAAAAGGAATAATGATCCTAATAAAAATTTGAAACTCAGTTCAGTGTCATTTGGTACATATTGTGCCAAAACAACTGAGTGCTTAAATGTGCCATTATCCTGAAGCCTAGAACAAAAAGAGCATGTAAACTATTCAAATCATAAACAATATCACATACAATTTTATGATTTATCCTAAGATCACTCTTCATAATGGGTGTTATGGTTCAGTTTTTCCACTTTTCTCTTCATCTTCCCTGCTAAGTGAGCTATTTCAGTCATCTAAGAAAAAAAAAAAGAGTACCATAGATAAATGAGACACAAACGCAGAATATGCCATTTTGTTTATTTTATTTTTTTGTCTTGTGAGTTTTTGTGAAAGTTATGTCACAGAGGTGTTTAATGAAATGCTCTGCAGTGTGTGGATTCATGGTGAACATGAAGTGCACCCCCTGCAGTTCCATTTACAATCGGCAAACATTATTTACATTTGATTCCAGTTTATATAAAATATTCACACCAACACTGTGTGACGCTCTTACACACTCAACAATTTAAAACATCATACACTCTTGTTTTATGGACAAATAAAAATAATTTACAGATCTGTTTCGCCACATATACTAGGAAATAAACCCACAACAAAATAGCTGAATAACAGAGTAAACTCTTCAGAGAAAAAGTGAGTATTGCTTCAAAGCCATGCAGAGAACTGTCCTATTTAGACACACCTGATTGTTCAGCGATCAGGTGTAGTTACACAAGGATTTGGGCAGGAGGACTTTTTCCATCATTCTTTTAGGTTGATGACTTACCTGGTTTTCTCTGAGATGCCCATATGAACATCTTTGCCATTTGCATGAGGATCTTTATAGATTAAGATCAAAATCATACACCCCTTAATTTATGGTAAGTTTGGAAAATATCAATGCATTTTTACTGGACCTTTAGGCTGTAAAGTACTGGTAGCTCTGACACTGAGTGAATGAGTGAAACAAACATACAAACATAGCTGGTATAATTTATACAACTTAAAAAATGTCTATTGGGAGAAGAAGAAAAAAAATACATCCAGTGGAGAAAAACAAACCAACTCATACATTTTAAAGTGGCAGAATATAGATATTCCTGTGATCAGAAAGCCAGCACAGACTGAATGTGACATCCATGAAAGTCAGCAGTAATTTTTCATGTACAGAGAGAATTACTCTCAACATAAGCATATTAAAACCAATAAGGAAATAAAAATACATTCTTTTCATAATTACATATTTAGATTTTTTTTTCCTGGCCAATGATATGGGACAACTGTTGCTTTCCAATTTATGCAAATGACTTCCATGAAAGCATCCAAGTGTTTCCATAAGCAGGGTTTCATTCTCTGATGTTTTCTGGAAGCTTGCTCCCAAACTCATTCACAGACACTAAACTTGCTGCATAAACGCAAAACTACTTATCCCAGATTGGTCAGCTTGGAGTCATCTGTGCAGAAAGAGTGCAACTTTGGAATTCAGCAGTCCCTTAATCATAATTTCTCCAATTCCATAACACCTGAGTTCAGAATAATCATATTCCAGCATGGAGCCAGTATTAACTATTCACAATGCTGCTTTCTGTCACATATTACAGTTCAACTGAGACTGTAAAGTTCATATAAGGAAAGGCACAGAACTGATCCAGTTTTCCAAAGGCCCAGCCACTTCAGTGTAGCTACGCCATCTTGGGCAAAGAAATAGAAAACAATTTAAATTTCTTAGCTCAAGGCAGGTTTTAAAATAAAAACTTGACATAAGGAGGAGGCAGATCCACTAATAACAGTTCATTTGGCTTGACCTCTGAGCTGGGCAGGAAGGGTAATAATCTAAGGGAATATTCTTGAATGGCTCGGAAACAAAAGTTCCTGTGTAAAAAAGGACTGAGCTTCTTTATTGGCACTCTTAATGTGACTTTCCTGTCTCTGACTGCCAATCAAACACAGATCCAGCAGAAAGAACTCTTCGGCATGAAGCGTTCATGCTAAATACCTACACAATTCATCCATTTAGAAGCAGTGACAACTGAGTGACCAGAACTCAACCACTTGACGGGATAACAGAAAAGGAAGTTTTCCTTTCTTTTATATCATTCACAAAGAAAGACAGAGAAGCTCCTATTGCTCCTGTCAATTCTCTTCCTTGATGGTCAGGGGTTTGTGGAGGGAGCTCAAAAATAAAACACTGAGCCAAACAGGAACTGTATTTCTTAGATTTGGTTGGCGTACAATGTTTCCTCATCGCTTTCGCTTTCATCCTGAAACTCATGGGCAAGCAGAGACTTCTTGGAGCCCATTGAGGTGAGTCGTATCTCATCATCATAGTCATCGCGGTGCTGTCGCAAACGGTGGAAGCCATCTTTTTGACGGTTAGATTTGGCTGCACACACACACCAGATGATGCACGCCGTCACCACCAATGCTGTCATGGCGGCCGCTGCAGGAATGAAGAAAAATGCACAACCAAGTGTGAATGCATGGACAAAGAAAATAAATAAAGTCATGGAAAACTGCATTTGTATTTTGAATAATATCGTACAAACAGTTTGTTTTGAATAATGTGCACACTCTTTTTAGATATACTTCAAGACGAGACAAGACTTGGTGGTCTTCTAAAAATTATGATTAATGGAAATAAGAAAAAACACCAAGGACAGTAGCTATAATGGTCCCCAATCAACAGTTTTCTGGTACAATTATAACATGTAACCAAGGGCTATCTTTTTCTATTTAAAATACATTAAAAATAAATAAATAAATAAAACATTAATACAATCGGCACAGGAAACAGAAGCCCTTTCCATAGATATATCTACCTGCACTGGCCACGACAAACTCTCTGGGCAAGCCGAAGATGCTGTTGTCCATGTCGAGCTCAAGTAGGATGGGTTGAGCCGCTTCGTAGGAAAACACCACGACCTGAAACGCAGCAAAAATATGCAACAAGTATAAACCCACTCCACTCCCTGAAACATAGATTACTTACAGTATATCAGCCACAAATGGTTTTTTCTGTTCTAATCAGAGCATGACAGTTTTTTAAAATACACTAAAAGCATGAGGTCATATTGATCAAAGTCCTAAAAACATCTTTTTGCAGAATTTTACTAAACATTGTGATAAATACATTAGTATGTTCTGGTGGACTACAGAAATCACATCATTTATGATTTGGTTAGTTGGTTGTTTTTGTTTTGATTTTTTTTTTTTTTCCAACAATTGGCACTGTGAAAAAAAAAAAAAAAATCAGACTGCAACAAAAAGGAAACCATAAAAATCAACCAAACACGCTTGAAGTTTCTCTAAATCGGATGAGTGTGCTTTTGAAGATTTTTTCACAAGTGAGGTTGTTAATTGTCCAATTAGGAGGTCTCATTTGCAGCTGTGACCGGTTAGTATAATCTGGTGCAGGTTGTTCTGTATTTCTAAAATAGTGCTGGATTATAAGAATCCTATATTACTCATCTGAGAGGTAAATCATAAAAATCCAAACAATTTTTATTTCCCCTTTTCTTCACAGCAAAGGAGTTGTGACTCATTTCTCTGTGCCATTATTTAAGCTCAAACAATGGGAATACTAAGCTCAGCTCAAGAAACTGTAAGCACAACAAGAGTTGCTTCCAAATAGAAAGTGTTCTTTTTGACTATTTTTTAAGAAGTATTTATACAGTCTTTGTATTGTTTTCTGATAGTTAAACACTAAAGATGCTACACTGGCAGCAGAACTCACTTCAATTAATGTGATTTTTTTTTTTACAGACGTATGAGATGCGTCCCTATGACCTAAGACAGAGTATTCGATGTCCTAAAAAGTATGGGGAGACTATTAAGGAGAGGAAATACTTGGTAGCACCAACATATGATTTGGAGCAGAGCGAAGCAGACCCCCAAAAACTCCTGGATGACAGGTATATAAGGAATGCTGCCGTTCTTCCAGATCTCCTAAATCTGCCATGCAACACAGAAGTCGTCAGGAATGAGAAGACCTCCAGCGCTGCTTTGATCATCCACGGCTTCACGGTGGAAGACTACAAGCAGACGTATCACTCGGTGGTGGATCCCCTGCTGTTTGGACCTTGTGGAAAACTCACACCCTACAGTGTTAAGCTCGGTTTTACCATCAAGGAACATCTATTCAAAGAGCTGGCCTATCCCATCCTTCAAATTTCAGAGCGTCCAAGCGGAAAGGTGGAGGTGACGGAGAGATTTTGTGTGCTTCGCCCCACACCTTTCATAGACATAGACAATAAAGGAGAACCATGGTAATATTATTCTAAAGACTTCTTACAACCTAACTGTTTTCTTTATGTCTTTTAATATACTTTATTTTTGCCAATTTGTTCCCTTGATTCTGAATATAGCTGACAAGAAATTTAATTTCTCAAAATATGTAAAATGATGGCACTTGAAAAACGAACCAAAATCAGTTGATTTCTAAGCCCATCCACCTAATACTATGTTTGCGAGCAACTACAACTGAAATCGTGTTCGCTCTGTGTCTGGCCTACACTTAAGTAAATTAAGTTACAGCCAGGTCAGAGTTTCTCTACTTTAACACTGAATACCAGAACACACAAAGCAAACATGTCAAAACGTCTGTTTCACTTTAAATTTTTGCCTAGAAATACAAATATAGCATGTAGCATTGATATGAATCTTTTGAAGAAATGCAGTCAAACTTACAAAACCTTGTTTTCATTAGTCTAGAATTGTGAGGAGGGGGAAAAATAGTTTTTACATCCTTTTGAACTGGCCATTTATCTCTACTGATGTCTCTCTTCTCCTTCCACTGACATGATTAAAGAAGGAAGGAGAGGTTAGGGACATTTGTTTAGTTACGTTCTGTAACTCTGCTGATAAATGTCCCTAACAAGTGTACTCATGATTACCCTGCCTTTGGCCTCTGTCATAAGTAGGAAAATCTCTGTCATATACATTTCATCATCTGCACAAGTGTGTGAGGGTCTTCTTGGTCCATCTGAAGCCAACCACAAACACCTTAAACAATAGTAACTGAGTGCACTGGTTAAGCATCTACAAGCATAAATATCCCATTTAAAAAGAAGAAAAAAAAAGCCCATGTTACTTGTAGAAGTGTAATACATGACTCAAGCCCAACAGCTATAGGCTCTAGACAGTTTAAATAAAACCTTAATCATTATATCCTGTTTCAGAGGTGACGCATATTAGTCACTCAACAGGTACTTATGATAACAAAAATATAAATGTTTTTTCTTACTAGCGAGCCTTTATATTCAGGACTCGCAGAACACATAGTATGTAAATAAAAATGTACCGTCTGACGTTGTCGTTGGTACCCATCAGCAATGGCTTCAATATTGTGGCTTCCAGGGGCAAGCAGTGCATGGAAGTAGCCGCCCTCTGAGGAAAACACACTCGCTCCTCGATTCATTGAAATGACCGCTCCAGCAATAGGTTTTCCATTTCTGTCCCTCACCACACCTCGTACCCCTTTGTGGACCTTGGAATTGAAATGTAGCGATAATTAATCTCAGTGATTTAAATTTTTTTTTTTTTTTTTTTACCTGAACCAGCCTTATTAAAACAAATAAATTACAGGAAACTGTTTAAAAAAAAAAAAAAAGACTGATTTAACAATTCTATATAATGCACATTGGTCTTAAAATCATAAAAATGACAGGATGTTAGTTCCAAGTCTTTGACATCAAAAGATCTCATACAAGTAATTATACAACAAGCCACACAGAGCTTCTTTCCACGGGGCAGCATGTGCTCTAAACTGTGACTCCTGTCAGCAGATAGCAAAACAGATAAAACAAACCCTTCCTTGACCTTCTCCGAAAGAAACAGATCTTTAAAAATGAAGTAAACAAACTAAGAATAGTCTAATGGAAAAAAACAAGAAAATGCCTGGGAGCAATCTAAGTTTAGTTTACAGTGATCATTAATGGTGGATCAAAGACTTTTCAATACATAACTTGTGTTTAAAAACAGTGCATTTCATTATCTTAACATCTGTGTGGCTATTCTAAACAAGTTGCATGTTATGCTGTTGAAATTTGGTAGCATACCTCCACCAACATGCTAAGGAGCGACTTCTTGTTCTCAGCCCAAAGTGTGGCCAGCTGATTAGCAGGAGGAAACAGACAGCAGCCGGTGTACACTGTGATTTCTGGGCAGTGGCCAAAGTCCATGCTGAAGTCCTGGAAGGACAAGTGGACGTAAAATTACTCATGAGAAAATACTAGACAAAAGTGCATTTCTGATCTTTTCAAACAAACAATAAGACTTTCAAAATGGGCTGGCAAATCATCTTTCAAAACAGTGGAGCTACACTAAAAACCTTTCTAAAGCACAAACATGTAGCGATAACATAAATGGCCCATTTACTTGCTGCCCCTGCTTTTACAGACACGAGGTGGTGGAAAGACTGTCTTACCTTCATGCTGCCCAGATGACTTTGTCTCTCTGCTGCTCTCATGACTCCATCTGGGATGTTGCCCGCTGAGGATCAGAAAAATTGGCCATTAATGACTAATTTTCTAAAACATGATATTCACAACAGACATGACAAGCTTTTATAGTAGTCAAGTGCCATACTTTGCCCATTATTGGAACACCCAGTATCCCCAAGGTGCATCTTGGGGTGGTTGTTGGCATATACACTTGCCAAGTACTTCACTGTGCCCTCATTTGCAACTGGAAAAATTAAAATAAATTTTAAAATATTTTGCAACAAGTAGTTAAAGACAATATAAGTCAACATTGCAATGTCCATAAAAAAAAGAGATTACCCTCAAATACAAATGCACAACTAGTCTTAAAAATGTAATCTGTAAATACATGAGTATTTTTCAACCATTTAAGGTAAATAAATAATTAGATTAAAAAAAACTATTAGCAGAATGGTGTTACCAGTCTGGACAGGTTTGTCATAAGGGTACGTAGCAACAAGGGAGCCTCCATCCAGGGCAACAGACAGAGTAAAGTCCTTCTTCAGAATTAAGTCCATCATAGCTTTGGTCTCAGGTTCAGCTTCAACAGCCCGCTCCGATGCATTACCTATTAAAGAAAGAAAACAGTTAAAGCATAATTTAAAAAAAAAAAAAAAAATCATGTTTACAATTTCTTTTGACAATTAGACTGAATAACCATGTTAATTCTTTTTTGTTTTTCTTGTATAAGACTCAAAAACATCCAACTGACCAAAGAAATTCATGTCCAGATCCTTGCCATTAGCATTGGCCAAGCCCTGGGTGGACGTGCACTGGTTCTCAACAGCTTGTTCGCATCCATCAGGGTTGACAGAGGGCACAATAAAAATCCGGGTCTCATTGATAAGCTTAAGCAGGAAAAGGGATGAAGAAAAAAAAGATACAATCATTAATAAAATATATATGTGTTATTCCAATACTTTGTAACACTCAGTTAGAGGGTAACATTTTCTGTTCATCTCCACTGTTCTACCAGTAGCGGTAAACTACAAAAAGGAAAATAATATACAAACAACTAAACAAGAAAAGCTACAAAATAACTATACAATTTTGACCGTGATTTGACCACTTGATTAGGACAGGGGTTTTCTGAGACTGACCTTGGTGATGGCTGGGTTCTTGCCATAGTTGATACACAAGAAGGTTGCGAACTCCAGCAGCAGCTCTGTGCCCACTGGGGCATTGCCGTGGATCCCGGCTACAAAGCGGATCTTTGGCTCAGATGGTTCAGCTTCTGTTGGTTTGTTGGATATTTCCAGGGCCCAAATGGTTCTGAACTCCACACTTTGACCCAAACTGGACACAGAAGATTATTAAAAAAATAGAATAGGTAAAAACATCAACAATATTTAAACACACGAAATCAGGAGAAGAAGCAGCTGAATTAACCGATATCAACGTCCTAGCACTGACATTTGGCACAGGCACACTGAAATACTTTCAAAGAAAACCATGTTGATGAGTTTTATACAAGACTTGGAGAAAGAAAAAAAAAAAAAACCTACTCACCTGTGTAAAACTGTAATTTTGGGAAAGTGACGCGTGAGGCCTCGCAAGACGTCGGACAGCTCTTTGGGGCGTCGGTAGCGAAAGCTGTTATCAGTGTCCGTGCTCTTGACTAGCTGCTCCAAACCCTGACCCAGAGAGAGTTCCTTGATTAAGCTCTGGAGCTCCCTCTCAGATGGGTTCTGTATGGGATGGGAACCCGTGGGAGACTGGCCATCACCGTCAGAGTATAAATGTTCCAGTCTGAAGTCCACTACTTCTGCTCGGTCCTTTGAGACTGTGGCGTAGATCATCACAGGTTTATAACTGGGGAGACAATAATTAAAGTTATTTAAAGTACGTGGCAGTGGAATATAGAAATATACAGGCATTTTATGGTACAGTCCTCCTTCTGAAATGTAACACATTACCCATGGGCAACGGCAGTGATGGAGTAACTCCCAGGGACCAGCAGTCTCCAGTAGTCTCCAGTCAGAGCTGTGCTGATGTTGTGGTCTATACCCTTCACAATGATTGTGGCATTGGGGATTCCTGTACCGTCCCGTATGTCAGAGACTGTGCCCTTCACTCCAGTGTGAACCTACAGAGAAAAAAAGCCAAATAAACATGTGCAAATGCAAAACTGAAGTGAAACCTTTAGAATTATATCAAGATCTGTGGTTTTTACCTGATGTATAAACTGAAGCAAGGCTCTGTGGTTTTCTTCCCAGTATTTTGGTAATTCTTTTGCCAAGGGATACTTGACACAACCCAGCTCGATGGTCACCTCAAAACAGTTGGTGTTGACGTAATTCCAGTCCTGCATCCCACCTAGAAGAACAAAGTGATCCTTTAACCCCTCATCTTCAGTTTTAATGCTTTTACTTCAAGCCACTATAAGTGGAGGCTGACATGAAATGAGTATAAATTGCAGATAAAATATGAAAATAGCTTTTGGGACAGAAAAAAGCCAATGCAAAAAAATCTTGACCCCTTACATTTTTGTTCTTTTAGGGTTTTTTTGTTTGTTGTTTTTTGTTTGTTTGTTTGTTTTTTTGGGGGGGGGTAAATTTGGACAACAAAGGATGAATAATCCCATACCAGAAACACGGTACCACTCGGCACCATTAGTGATCCCATCCTTAAAATATTCCCCAGGGTACAACTTCTCACAAGGATGTCCTTTGTGCATCAGAGGATTCTCCTGCACACAAACCACAAACAAGTGAGAAATGAACAATGGTGCTTTTGTAGAAAAGTTTAAAACACTGTCCCTCCACAAAAAATAAGCATTGCTCTGCAATGCCACCATTCGTTCTCAAACAAAATATAAACCACCAGCTGACATTATTTTAGCCTGAAGGGGATCTCACTGCAACTGTGTCCAGCTACCTGTGAATAGGCTCTTGAAAGCTGCTGAAAGACTGCGTCATCAGGTGACTTGCTGTAATGGCTAGTCTCATCTTTGTCATCATCAAAAGGGTAGTTGACCACCAATGAACCTAAATTCAACGGTAAAAAAAGAAAGAAACACAAGAGTCATCTGGTTGTGTGAATACAATACATTCAATATGCACAGCTGATTTACACTGCAAATTTGAACATACAAGTTTACTTAGGGAAAAAAAAAAACACACACACACACACACACATATACAT
>JAOWBL010000005.1:10807973-10833609 GCA_028564865.1 Zenarchopterus dispar | reverse complement strand
CACACACACACACACACACACACACACACACATACACACACACACACACATACACACTTCATGCAACCAGAAAGGCAGTTTATGAAAAAGAAGCTTTGGCACTGAAAGAATGCCATTGTTTGAACTACGGGTCCCAAATGAGACCGTACCTCCATGGAGGTTGGCTGACAGGACAAAAGGGATGCTCTTCAACCAGTTCATCACAGCTATGGCCTCTGGCTGTCTCGGATCTGTGATAGCAATGAACTGGTCTGGGAAGTTCCGGTTCAGGTCATAGTCGTTGCTGTTGTTGCGCCCTTTGTAGCTCGTGTCGCCTGCAAAGAAGGAAACTCAAAGAATGAGTCATGTATATGTAACATCTCCTCCACACTTCCTCTTAAATATCAGAAGCAATTACTGACTATGAGATCTTGACAGACGGAGCAGACGCTTGCCAAAAGTTGTAAAATAAAGCTATCTAGATGGACTGAGGGCTGATTTAATGCAACAACACAATATGAAAAGGTATGACATTCTGCAAAGAAAAGTCGAAGAGCTACAACTCACCAGTCCACATCATGTTGCTTATTTCTTAGAAATTACACAATCACACACGCCTTCCTCTAACTACATCTGTAGCTAACAGCTGCAGATATAGTTTGAATTTTCGAAGTTAATGCATATAATTTAACCTACTAAATCCTACCACCTGCAAATATTGGTAGTGAGAGTATTATGGTTTGAGTCTGTTGCACTGCATGTGATCATGAACTCCTTTAAAAGACCACAAATTTTCATTTACAAAAGCAAATTGTAAGGAAAACATCAAGACATCCATCCATGAACTGAATCTTAGGAGCAAGTTCAACAAAAAAAAATATGTAAAGGTGGAATATTCTCTCCCTTTTTAAAAAGATAGTCCAATTTCCTGGGATATTAACAATATTTCTTTAGCATCTATAGTCAAAATACATCAAAATACAGTCAACCCCCACCCACATACACACACACACAATTTTTAACTAGATCTTCACCATCAGAGGATGGTAGAGTAACTTGCTTCACCTCCCACTACTGTAGAACATGCCTCCTTTGAAATCAATGTCAAAGGTTGTGCACAGAGGAACACTCTTTCAATAGTATGCCCATTTTAAAGAAGAAATACAATGAGGTTTTGCACTGGCTAAGTAAAAATCATAAATGCTGAGGAATTACCTAAATCAAAACTGTTTATGTGAGAAACCCACCACTATGTAAGATTTGAAACTGGCTATAATAGCCAGTTACATATGTTTAAACCTGTATTACACAGAAGAATTAATTTTGTCTTTTACATTAAACAAAGTTCAACTCTGAAGTGTCACATTATCCACGTGTCCTCCTTTCTTACCTTCAATGGCCTTCTCATAGCCATCAGGGTTCATTGAAGGCATGATGTGAATACGGGTGTTGTTGACCAACTCAGTGACTTCTGGGTCACTACCATAGTTGTGGCACAAGTACTCAATAAGGTTGAGCATTAACTCTCGACCCACCACTTCATTACCATGCATGTTGGCCACAAACTTAAATTCTGGCTCACCTAGAAGGGAAAACAACACAAAATTAAAACATACCTGAATTGATAAAACGAAAATATTGACAAAGAATATTGACAGACACAGTTCAAGACTTACCATGCTCATGAACCACTGGGTTGTCTGAGATAACCATCACATACAGCTCACGATCTTCCACAGAGTGGCCAATGCTGTGGAGGTGGGTAATAGTGGGAAACTCGCTGCTGTACTTTCGTAAAAACAACTCCATGTCTGCATAGTTGTGGTGGCGAAATTCCTGGGGATGGATAGGCTGATGAACTGGTGGAAGTAAAGGAGTACTGTTTTTGTTTCCTTCAGGAGGAACCACCACGGTGTGGGTGAAGTTAGGAGAGTTTGTAGCGGAAACGTTTGGGTGACTGGTGGGTAGTGCTGCGACTGTCGTCAGACTATTATCATCTGCAGCCTCATTGACCACAGGTGCCAAAGTAAAGTGAAGCTCAGCGGCTTTGCCATCAGTAACCTGCACACTGTTGACTGTCATTGCCAAGTACCTGCACACAAAAGGAAAAACATGCTTGAGTACTTAAAGGATGTGTCAAAACCACCACTAAGTACAACATCAGATGTCATTGCTGCCATGAGAGAAAAGAAACACATTACTGTAGTTTCCTTTGAAACTCTTAACCAGGAAGTTCACCACTAAACTTGTGAAACACTTTCTTCCCCCATCACTTTGGTCACATGATTTACTTTGCAATTCTAAGAGGAGGTAAGTGATATTAGAGTGCATATTGTTTGGAAGAAAATGTCACTGTCTGGGTTGGAGGCAGTCTGGAAGAACCACATTACAGCTTTTGTGTCACTGAGTAACTTGTCTGGCAACAAAGACGAGAAAAATATGAACAAAGAGCCCAGTGCGTTGCCTTTGCAATTTGCTATACGACTGCTACCCAGCATTATGTCCTTCAGCGAATAACTTCTGTGCACGAGAACCTGCTAAGTGGAGAAAACAACTTTGAGACTCACCCAGACGCCACAGCTGTGATGTTGTACATTCCTGGAAGCAGAAGGCGATAATAGTCCCCATATTTAGCTGTGGTCAGGTTGTGACGAATGCCTGCTACGACAATGCTGGCATTGCTGACAGGAGCTCCACTGACTGCATCTTTAACAAAACCACGAACACCTATGTGCACCTGGAAGACAGCAGTGATGTAAGTGCAAAAAAAAAACCCTTACTCTAACAGAAAGATGCCAGGGCAAAGGAAAAAAGGGAGCCTCTGGTTTTGTTATAAAACAGAAGCTTTTAAGTAATATGGATGTATCGTTACTAGCTGAAAGATCTACCTTTTCCATATAGGCTAGAAGGGATTCCCTGTTGAGATCCCACTCCTTGCGGAGCTCGGTGGCAGGAGGGTATTTGCAGCAACTTAGCTCCATTGTGATTTCCAGACAGTTTCCATAGAGGTAGTTGTAGTCCTGCATTCCTCCTGGATAACAAGCCAGAAAGGGAAAACATAATGCATGGCTCAGCTAGTTTAATTTTCATGTTTAAAATGTGCAATTTTACACACGGAAGGGATTTGTGTAAATCCAGGGATTAACTGGGTGCTTTCTTAAGTCGACCCCACTGCCACCAGCCTTGTGCAATATGAGGGAAAGAGTCTGTGCCAGTAAAGTCTTGGATCTGTCTTTATCCGTTCAATAGTATTGTTTAAAGAGTGTTTAATGAGGCGATATGCGATGACATCTGCAATTTGCCAGTCCTCTAGCCCTCTTGTAGAACAAACAGAAACTCACACTGGAGTGCAGGCTGTTCAGCGGGCCATCCCTGTGGGACAACAGGAGGCAGTCTGGGGCTCTTGGCTGGAAGGGTTGCCATGACTACATGCTGGGTGACCACAGAAACCAAATCAAACAGCCAGTAATTTGCCACTTTTTAAACAGTCAGGGCAAAAGGTCTTGGGCATTAAATACAGACAAATAACTTCAGCAAAGTTACCAGTCTCAGTGAGGAAAACGAATCATTAAAAGAAAAAAATGCATGCAAGTTTCATCTTATTTAACTGTTGTAAGGAAACTTTAGCCTACGCTACTCGCAACCTATTTTGTCAAGTTTGTGTTGTACTGTAACGCTTCTGAGCAAAAATAAACATGATTATACATAAACTGACCACTTGACACCTAAATATTCCATAATTATGCAAAAAATCTAACCTGTTTGTCTAATAAGGTACATCTGAATGTCTAATTACCAAATTAATCAGAAAACATATTTCAATACTCTGTCACTGTCAATACATGACTTACAAGCTATGTAGAAAACCTGTGACTTGACTTAGAAATTCAGTGGTGAATATAGCAGGTTATTTCAGAAGATATGATCAACTCTCAATGCTCAGTCTCAGATGCAATTTTCAGTTATTCAGTTGAGTTAAGCTTCAACAGTGAATTCAGAGCACTGCAATATATTTCATTTTTATCAATCATCCTGTCTATTTTAAGTTCCCTTTCTATTTCTCATCCATTATACATTATGAAGGCCAAAGTACAGAGTTGTACAATTCAGTTCTTTACGGTGCTTTTAAATGTGCAGTTTTTGTTCTGTGGTTATATTCCCACGTTTAATGAGTTAAAAAATAGTAATGATAATAATAATGCTTAGATTGGCTAGAATAGCAAGATGTCATCATATTTATTTATAAATCTGTATATTAATTTCATTTGTAATTCACATTCTCAATAATTGTCACATTTTACTACAATGCCTTATTTTAATATCTCAACAGGAAAGTTTTCACAAGCTGCTGGTCATTCATTGTTATGGAAATACCCATAACATATCTGCAAAAATGTACTTTCCCTAAGTTTTAAGTGGGTGTTGGCTGTACAAAAAGAAGCAATATAATCACGACATTAAGCCAACACTACACATTTAACATTCCCAGAACTGTGTCAAACTAAAATCCTTTCTGAATTAAAGATCGAAACCCTCCTGTTCTTAGCTGGACTTTTATTATGAGAGACGTACACTCACACACACCTGGGATTATCTGGAATAACAGGTGGTGTAGTGAGGTGTCTCAGGACAATTCACCTTTACCTCAGAGACCCTCGGCACTGTGGTGACAACCTAAACACCAGGTAAACCAAACCAAGTATAGCCTTTACAGCATCGCACACGTCCATCATGACAAATTAACTCTCAGATCTAAATATAAATGTAATCACTTCATAAAAATAAATAGTTTTAACAACATGTTAAAACCTTTTTCTCTGTCGACCTAATTCAAAGCATTGTCTTTAACCATGTTGCTTTGAATCATTAAACTGAATTGAGAACAACCGTCTTTGAAGAAAATCCTTAAAATAAACATCCTGCATGTGCAAACACACTCGCGGAGTAGCCCTAAACTTAAATATCTTGTTTATGTACCAGATCCAGTGACACACCCTGAACTTAGCATGAAACCGCTGACGAAACAATGGAGCCAAAGTCAGAGTTGGCAGATTAATTTTCCATCCAGCACACGAGGAAGCTTAGAAAGCAGGATGTCTTCAGGGGCTGAGCCATACAATGGAATAAAACAAAATCCTATGTTCAATCAAACACCCAGGAGGAGAAACCATTTTCACACAGGGAAACAGTCATGTGACTTGCAGCTGTTTACAGTGATGCAGAAGTTAAGTATGGTTAAGAGTAGCTCCGCATAAGCAAAGTCAGACTGTTTCACAGCTCTCAGATTATAGTCGTTCAACAGGAGAGTACCGTCTAAAAATTATAATACAGAGCTTGTTCTCTTGTGGGGCTTTATTACTTTTACCTTGACCTGCAGCCTACACAAAGTAGACATCATTTTAGAGAGTTAAGAAAAATTCTAGAAAATGATAACAACCATAAACATTCTCAACAGTACATAATCTAATCTTATGCTAAGAATTACATGAGCCAAGCACAGGACAAGAAAATAACATGTCACTGTGTTCATTTCAAGCTCCGATTACAAAACAAAATAAAAATCTCCTGTTACTGACTCAAGCCCTTTGGCGCATTGCCTGGGTCTCTCATTATATCACCAAATGTCCTGACAATCTTTTCATTATCTGCTATTAAACCAGTTTTAGCAGCGACATTTCACCCGCTGGAACAGGTCAGTCAAAAAAAAAAAAAAAGTATTGTCTATTCACCTGTTACTGATGTCTATCTTCATCATGAAATGAAAACACTGTTGCCACGGAGAGACTTCATGCCTTGCTCACATTAACAGCATGAACCTTATCTGACTTAAAATTAAGACAAACTGCAAACAACAAACTCAAGTTTCTTATGACAAACAACAGGCATGTGCTGACAAATTTTCAATGTCATTTAAGACCCTGGGCCCAGAGTTGTGGTAATAATTCACAACTTGAATTACTGAAGTGGTAAACAAATAGCATGACATGACATGCAATACTTATCAAGTTTAAGGTGACCTGTAACACAACTATGTACTGTACCACTTTAAGGTAACCTGACATCCTGGTTCAGTGTAATCATCCAAACGTAACCCAAAAGCTAGTCAGGATAATCTTACATTAAATTACTTTTGCTTTATACCTTTTTCTACCAAACAGCTTCACTAAAACATAGCTCTAGATAAAGTACCTGGACATTCCCATCATTTATTATCAGTGAGTTTGTACATTAAAACCTCTGACTGTTTATGCACAAAATCGATGCCAAACTGTGATCCATTAGAGAAATTAAGATGATTATGCTTTAAACTTCTAAGAAACAAAACTCAGAAGTAAACAGTATTTTCAATAGATGCACTAGTTCTGGAGAGCTACGGCCTCATCAAGGTAGTTTAAAAAGACTAAGAGCAATGTATTCAAATGCATAAAGAGTCACCATCTGAAACCAGGCCAATACATGCTCCTCTGTACATCTCAAGACAAAACTGGTGCTGTAACCTGAATCTGCTGACACGTCAACCCCACTACTACCTCTGGACAACACACACACACACATATACAAAAAAAACAAAGCTGGAGTGTTTACTGATCAGGTTTCTTTGGCACATGGTAGAGCTACAGTATGAATGAACCTGAATTATACAGGAGGAGAACAAACAAGCTGCATTTACAGCTGGTAAAAGACTAACTCGGAAGACTGTATTGTACGTATGTCCAATAGACTTCTTTAAAATGTCAGCAATGAATGGTCAGGTACTTTAACACATTTAATAATTATAGACCTTGGCAGATGAGCATGATGAGCACTGCACTGAGTTCAAGTGTTTTTTCTTTGTTTTCTGTTTTTTTTTAACACCAAGCAAACTCAGAATGAGACAAAAACATGCACTTTAAAGATTAAAAGTGCATTTGTGCTCTTACAGATAACAGATGTTTTGTACAAACAAAGAATAATTACAGGAAAAATGGAAAAATCAGCACACTTCTAGACAAAAAATGTTGACATTTTTACTTGTGATCTGCGATGTAAGAAACCCACCTACAACAGCTGACATCCACTTAAACCAGGTATAAAAAAGACTGAAATAACTTATTTTTTTATTCTTGTCAAATAGCCTGTAGCTTGTGCACACTGACAATAACCTTCATACTCTGCAAACAATTCAACATGAGAACAATGACAAACATCCTTGACTTACAGATGGGGACAGCTGTTAAAGGTGTTTGCATGGAGTTTTAGCAAATATTGAAATCTTTTGAGAACAACGAGAAGACAGACGCGCAGCGTTGTTCTGTCACTGAAAGAAAAAAATTGCACCTACTCAATTTGCGTGGTCTCCATGGAAACACATAGGGTGTGACCCATGGCACCGAACTCAGCTAGTGTCACACAGTTTTGTTCTCTTGACAGATTGTGCATTTGTACAAACAAGACTGATATATTGACCGATATTTCCATTTTTTTTAATCACAACAGAGAATAAGAAAATAATTTGAACCTTCCCTGCACTACACAAAAATCTGAAATGCATTTGCGACATTTCGTCCTCAACAAATAAATTCATCACTGAAAACACAACTTGAATGACTCACCTGGCACATCGTACCACTGTGCCCCATTGGTAATACCATCTTTAAAAGTTTCTTTGGGAGTATCGGTGCAGTTGGGCTTCCCAGTCTTCATCACAGGGTGGTTTTGGGAATACACATGGGCCAGGTAGCGGAACAGACTGTCATCCTCTGACTGACTGTAATATCCTTGACGCCTGTGCAAGCTTGAGTCATCAAAAGGATAACTGGCAACCACAGTGCCGCCATGCAGGTTCCCCGACAGCACGAACCTAGGGAGATGGTGGCAGATTTTAGCAACCTCTTTCAAATGCAGGTTCAAATAATTTGAAGTGTGTGTAAAAAGTAGCGTAATGAAATAGACTCATTAATTTGTGAGACCATTAATCAAAACACTGAACTGTCACTTTGGCATTCTCTTCACAATATAATCATATCATGGTGTTCAGCACTGATGATGGTCACTAAATGGGTAAACAAAGAAGGAATACATATTCATCTGCAGAACAGGCACCCTTGCAGCTCCATTTCTAGTTGCTTGTGTATACATTTTCAATTTGAGCTTAAATTTTTTTCAGAACTTCTTGTTTTCCTTAAGATAGAAGAAAAAGAAGAAAACCTTTATTTGTCCTGCAGTGGGGAAATTGCATATAATTGCATAGTAACAACAGTTAAAGGCAAATTGACTTGGTTGAAGGTTTTTTTCTGCTCTGTTTTAATTTAAATTTCTAATTACTTGATGATATTCTTAATTAATTTAAAATAAATCAACTTTGGAAAGACTTCAAAATATATCTACTAAAATATTCCGACTAGAGTGAGATATATTACTGCAGAATAAAAGATCATCAACACTTTGCATTTCTTTTTCTGCATCTTCATCATAATTAGAAAACTGTTTAGATTATCATTAGAAAATAAATTATCATTAGAAAATGCTCAGCTGTTGAAAGCTGATATCTATTGACTGCTGAATAATCCAACCTGCTGATGTATTTGACACCATTTGGGAGATTCCCACTTTTGCCAAGTCTGTCGATGTTCTGTGGATGGCAAACTTGGACAGGTTTTATCCCACCTCTCACTCATTGTCAGCGCCATCAGTCTCCATCCTGAGGCATGGATAAAGGATGGATGGATAAATGAATGTCTGCTGATATCTCACAATCTCCTTAGAGGAACACTGGGAATAAACTTTTATATCAAAATGACATCAGAACTTGTCCCAGATTTAAAACTGTAATACAATAGCTTGCAAGAGGCCACGCGCTATATTGAGATGTGCTTCAAAAAAAAAGTGTGAGCCTAATATTTAAAAGGTATGACGAAAATGCCACTGGTGGAATATCACCAAAATAAATATCATCTAACGTGAGTGCGCCATAGGGGACACTCCCGGTTTGTAAAGCCAACCTTTACTAAATATTTGTGTACATAAAGGATTAAACAGTATTCTTCCAAGTGAATCTGGATAATATAGTATACAAAGAAAGGCTCTGAATCACATCTGTTAACCCCTCAAGGCCTTAAAAAAGAGGGAAGCTGTAAATACAATAAAGGAAAATATCACTTTCTTTTAACCCACAATATGAAAGTTGTTTCTTTTGTCCAAACAACAACACATACTCCAAAGACAAGACATGCACTATAAAATGAGACTAAATAATACAAGCTGTATTTTCATTTTTCAAAAGCTGGAACCTATTTTTGTTTTTTTCCATTAAAGGGGACACAAGAAATATCCACGCACACTGTGCCCCAGAACAGTAGCCCGATTGTTTTCTTTGCCATAAAATATGAGTTGAGAGAAAAGAAAAAGGGGAGGGGAGTAATACTTAGGTTGGTCATTGACAAGGGACTCTCCAAATCCATCCAAAAAGCTAATGATTCACCAAGAAGGATATGAGTTCATTTTTCCCCCAAGATCATGCCATCCTGTTCGCCTAAATAGAAGACCACAGACCCAAAACAAACATTAAGAGTAATGCTCACTTTTTCTCCTGGATCCATCTGATCACTGCCATGACCTCAGGTATACTGTTTGAATCGACTGTCGTCCCGTCGTACTGGTCGGGGAAGCTTCTGTTTAAATCCAAATTGTTGGCATTATTTCGACCACCATAGTCGCCGGGACAGTCCCCCTCTGTGGATTTCTCAAAGCCGTCCGGGTTCATACTGGGCATGATGTAAATATCCGTACTGTTCACCAGCTCGGTAATGCGCGGTTCTTCCCCATATTTAGTCAGGAGGTACTCGACTAGATAAACCAACACCTGCCTGGAGACGGTTTCATCCCCGTGCATGTTTCCAACGTATTTAAATTTAGGTTTCCCCGGTGTGTCTTTGTCGGGGTCCACGGTGATCCGCATCACCCAGAGTTCCCTGCCCTCCACAGACTCACCTATGCTCGACAGGTTTGCAATGTGGGGGTAGCTCTGGGCTAACGACCGTAAGCGGTCGGTTAAGTCAAGATAATTATAATACTTGTCGTAAGTTTCTGATATGTCCTCCGTCGAAGTGCCGGTGCTTCGCGTCCGGTACAGCCTGGTGTCGCCAAAAGACACAACAAGGGGCAAGAAGAACACGAAAAGTGGCACTCGTAGTTTCAACATCGTCAAGAGATGCTCCCAGATGTGTGCCATGTTGACCTATCTTCTACGTCCACACCATCCGGACTTCCGAAATGAAGAAGCAACACCAAAGTTAGTTAGCTTGGTAACTGGCTCTTAAACAACAGCTGTTTTCCTATTTTTCTGACGGAGCCACTCTGGCCTGGCCGTTACCATCGACTTCCGTTCACCTCACAAGGGCGGAGCCTCGTGATGACGACACGTTTTAAGGTGGACTGCTGGAGTTAGCGATTTTATTTGTTTCTTTGTTTCTTATTTATTAACCCACCCACCCCGACTGGAAATTATATTTGCGATAGTTAGGAGGTAACAATTTTAACTGTAAAACTGGAATTACGTCTTTCAGGGAGCCATTCAAACTTGCAGTACAGTATAAAGTCGATCAGAGCTGACACACTGTGTTTTTATGTTATATGACAGAAGCATGAGACATTTCATTACACATCAGGAAGTTGAGAAAGAGGGAGGTTAAAATCTCAATCATTGTGGATTGTTAAAGCTACAATCGGAATGGTCTTCTGTACCTGTTTGTTTTGTAGCAAACTTGGAAATACTTTTTTTCTGTCTCTGTTGCCCTTCACAATTCAACATCACCAGCTCCAGTAATAATACTAGGAGGTGCTTTCTCGGGTTTATCTGCATCACTATCCAATTATAATGATTTAAACTCAGGTAATCGATGTTGACAGATGGTGAATTTTGAAAATAGGAATACCTGCAAATCACAAATACAAAAATATGCCATCGCATAAAAAAGCTAAACAGTAATTCGGTTTTGTGCAAGATTTGATAATCCTCTGAGTCAAAAAGGGTCTCCTACATATTTGATCCTAGTGGTCTTCTTAATGTTTGCAGGGAAGGTCATGAATTCTCATGGGAACAGTCAGTTAATCACTCCATAGACCTTGTGGTGTCATTGAAAACACTGAAAAGCAGCTGAGGTGCTGAATTTCCAATGAAGCTTCTGGGTGACTAAAAAGCAGGGAAACAATACAAAAAGACATCAAAATGCTTCTAGATTGACCTTCTGTCCCTTGCACTTGCATGATCTCAGATATGTTCCTAACATGCCTCATTTTAATTGTTAACCAGAATTTTTAGAATGAGAGTTCATAGAAGATTGTTTGTACTCTGGTTTAATCATTATTTGCAGGAATTGAATGTAACTCAATTGCTGTGTTCGGATGAGCATGAATACAAATGAGTCACAGAGTAACTGCAACTAAATCAACTGTCTGAACAGCCTAAAACCTGTGGACTCCTGAGTTTCAGTATGAAGCCTTACCCTTATGTCAGGACAGTCCTGACTTAAAGATTGAACATTTTAGTGCTAAATTACTGAGGTCAGCCCTCTTGGTAAAATGCCCGTGACTGACAAGCACTCTGTCAGTGTATATGTAATTGTTTTTATATATTTTGTCTGTTGAGTGAATTCCATTGATGGATCCAATGTTAAGTATGAAAAAGCCATAACCCCACTATTATATCTCTGGCCACTTGAACCCTACTGACCAACTTCATGGTCCAGAAGAGTCCTACTATTCATGAAATCTCAGTACCTGAAGAGTTAACTTCAGTTTGAAAATGACTGAAATAATTTTGTTTAGACATTAAGCACCTCTGTGTTTAATTAGGTTAAACTTCAGGCAAAAAAAATCTAATTTATAGTTTCCTAGTTAGTCCTACTGTTAACCATTATCATGTATCTATGCCAATGAAGCAGTTAAAATGCATGTAACTGGTGCACACTCTGAAATATATTATTCAGTTGTGATTGAAAAGTGTATTGTTGGTTTATTTTTGTTTGTTTTGTTTTGTTTCTTGTTTTTTTTTTTTTTTTTTTGGACAGTTAGGAACAGCACTGGGCATGTTTTAGCTTCATGTTTTTTAAACAAGCCTATTATCATATTTTATAATGTAAGGGTTTTTTGTAATATGTCTCAAAATAATGGCACACAGTAAAATTAAGCAAGTGGAGGGCCTTTAGACAAAATGCAGTGCAACAAAAAATGTTCCCACAAACAAAGAATGAAAATGAATCACAACTGAGAAATGTGCAGGTCAGCAGCAGACTCTTGTATTTGTGGTTCTTTTAAGTTGCCCATTTGTTCTTTATTGATGACTGGGAGCACCATATTTACCCACAAATGTGAGGAACAGTGTGAGTCACATGACCACCATGTTGCTTTCCTGAGGTCTCCTAACACCTTGTCTATCCTCAGTGGGGCATCAGTCAGGAGCCTCTATCCAGTGGCTGTTTTCCCTCTCTTTTCAATTCTTCCCATCACTTTTTCTTTATTTTCATTTGGCAACTGAACAAAACTAAATCGCTGTAAACATCTCATGGGTAAAGCACCAGGATGTGCTGGAATGACTGGGTGAAGGGAGAAAGAGGTGGAGGAAGAGGGTGTGGAGGAGGTAAAGAGTGAGAGGTTGGGAGTGGTGGTATCAGGTCTCATTGCTGGATCCGACGCAGCGACTGCACCTGGAAGGACTGCGCATGGGAGCCCCACTCTCTGTAATGTTTGTACTCGCCACCATGGCGATCGCATTCCATGATGTACTGGTAACCACGGTAACCTGGAAACTGGTAGCACACCCAGCTGGAGAAGGAGAGACATAACCAATGAAAAAAAACAGTTGTATATACAGAAACAGAAATGTTATCTCCGTGATTTGAAATGGATTTATAATAAAAATAATGAATTTAAAGGAGAAAAAGACCTCAGTTGTAAATTAGCTACTTAATAATAATGCATTAATTAATCATTATTATTAATTTATTTATTAAAAATTTCTTAGTAACTCTAAGTTACGTGTTCAGTCACATTGAAAGAATGATGAAGGCAGTAATGCATCAAAACTCACAATTTCTAAAGTTGCAGTAAATAATTCAATATGCAAGTTTCAGTAGAATGACAATATTTGATATTACATTTGATATCAGCATTAGCTACAGTAAATTGCATGTCATTTTTGTCCTTGTGGCAGCAAATGGAGTCATTGGTGTAATATAGCAAACAATAAACATTAGCAGTGGTATTGCCCTGTTTTGTTTTGTTTTTTAAATTTATCTTGTATTGAAATTTATATTACTTTGTGCCATGTTAGTGAAAAAAAAAAGTGGTTCATTTGCAATATTTAGTCTAGATTTCCCATGTCAGAGGTCTGTTGTGTGTTATTCATCTGATTTCAGAGGCTGAAACTCACGCGCCACTCTGAACTTGCATAGATCCGATCTCGTTGTTGCCCCAACCCATGGCCTGCAGAGAAGGATAGTCATCATTTATCTCCCACTGTCGGCCCATGAAATTCTCCCTCTCAAACAAGACCATCTTGGACTCCTTATGGTTCTGTGGGCACATGAGAGAGCATTATTGAGCATCAGGAATCCTTTGGTCAACTTTGCATAGTAAATGTGAAGTGGCAGTATGATGAGGATTTTAGATAAACATGACGTCTAACAATTAAGAAGCATTTGTGATTTACAAGTCTCCCCTACCTTTCCTACAGATGTCAAAGAAAGCATTTCAGTGATAAAATGGTTAAGATTTATACATTCTGTTAATACATAAAATCACTTGTTGCATTACAGTCTGTGTTTGACTCAAACTTTGTCTGAGGGTTGTTATTTTTACATCTATAATTAAATAAGTAATTAGCAGTTGTGAAGTAAGACTGTGAAAAGACAGATGCTCAGAGTTTAGTCCAGAAAACGCACAGCAGAGCAGATGGGGCGGAAGGACATCATCCTCTCAATGTGGTAGGCGTTGCTGCCGCTCCACGACTCCCAGTGAGGATACTCTCCCCTCTCCAACACAAACTGCTGTCCACAGAAGCTGGAGTGCTCGTATCCTGCCCAGCTGTCACACAAGCAGTCAGTTACATGTGCACAGCTTTGGATATTTGTAAAACAGACTGATGGGAAGTTGTTTCCTGAGGGTTATCTTGGCAAAATATTAACCTGTCTTTGTTAAACAAACATCCCTATGGTCAATTTTCAGTTAGCCTTAGTGAACTATTATTAGTCACTTTAGATGTTACCTTTTAAATGTAACCATTAACAGATGTTTTATTAGATTCAGCGTGAGCAAAGTAACACCAGTATGTTTTGATCTAAACAATTTGAACTGCCGTAATAGTTCCACATGTGCATGTTTGTCTGACTTTCTTTCCTTTATTTAACTTACGCTCCACATTCGACCTTGAGGGAACGGATGTTGTCAACGCCACACTCCATGATGTTCTGGCAGGCTGAGGTAAACTCCAGACGCTTGCCCTGGAAGTTCTCCTGGTCATAAACTGTGATCTGGAGAGGACACAGATTCAGGCATGTAGCATGCACATGTCACACAGGCTCACTGATGTGGCCAGGCATAAAACCAATAAATCCAATCAGTTTTTATTAATTGTCTGTGACAATTCGCCAAACTCACCTTCCATGGTCCCAGGGGGTTGGGATTATTCAGAGCCATGCTACTGTGTGTCTCAGTGATGATTAACCTGCAAAACAGAAAGCATATTTATGTGAGTGATTAGGGGAAAATATTACGTTGCCTAACTACATGATATCACTTTCAGTACTAGCTACTGTACATGTCATGGTTGCAATGGTTTATAAATGAAGTCAATCAATAAATTAAGTTATATTTTTATAAACTGCTTCTGTTGAGTTTGCATATCTTTTTAAACAATTTCAAGTACTACATTGTTTAATAATAGCATTTGTATTCACAAATGTGGAATTATCTTAGAAACCGAGCACGTGGCTTTGAATATGTTTGAGTTTTGAAGCAGTCCTCAAAGTTGACTTCAAGCTCACACTTGACAGAGCCGTCTTTTGAAGTAGGCACAATTCACATTTGCCCTTCCTGAACGTAGTCGGTACGTATGCCTGCCCCAAGTCTATACCCTCATGTGACGCAGCAGAAAAGACACAAAAATGTAAAATTACAACAGTCTGCACTCCGAGGAGATGGTGGGCTTACCTGAGCAGCCCCAAAGAATAGATGTCCAGTCCTCACAGGGGGGCTCCACAAAAACGATGTCCTGACCCCAGAGAAAATGGACCTATTTATACATGCTGGTGCTGAAAAGCAACTGGGCCTGTGGGTCAGGGAGGGAGTCAGCACATTGCTATCCGACTTATTGTTCGGCGCTGAGCTGCTGGGCTTTAGTTAGCTGCAGCTGGACTGGATGGAGGGCACCGTGCCCAGTGCAAATAAGCACAAGCTCCAAAGGGTCCGTGTCCAGTGGGCTGGACTGAGTCCTGGCACAGCCTTGACCAGAAAACAGATCATCACCGTCTTACCACTGACTCGGGTACAAAGGTGAAAAAGTACATTTGCAATTAAAGTTGGAGGTAAAAACAAAACAAAACTTAATCTAAACCTTCAATTGTTGTTAATATTCTGTATTTCAAAAAAGACATCCTGCTCAATAAAGCTTCTAACACACAAGTGGGATTGGTCTGGTTTCAGTTTACTCACTGTCTTCTTGTCAAACTGCGCTGCACTTCATCTGTGAGCTTCATGCATCATGCTCACCTCTACTGACCCCTCATGTCTGGTCCTTTCATCTTTTCACTCCCTCCTATAAGCATGGATGCTCAGTCATGCTCCCACATCGTCCTGGATAGAGACAGACACACAACGGCCAGTTCACACATTCACAAAGACAGTGCACGCAAGGGAATTCCCGCTCTTACACATGTGCACAGATGTATGTAGGCAGTGACATCTGACCATGCTGTTTGCACTGTTCCTCCATTCTTAGTAAAACATCTCTGAACTTTACAATTAGTTGTTCTTTTTTGGAGTAAAATGATTAATACACATAGGCTGTTGCCAGATAACATTATCTCTTATGAAAAGGGAAGAAAGAAAAAAAAATTGCAATTCTTCCAAGAGCTCGCAGATGCTTATCTACCAATCTTTGTTCTCAAATAAAAGGATTGGTGGGCAATAAAATTATTGTTTGAAGAAACTAACTTACTTTGTATTTGTTTGAAAGAGGTATTTGATTTATATGATTTAGCTGTCAATTTCCTGACTGGATAAAAAGGGTTTTATTCAAAGTTATTGGTCTTAGACTTCACTATTGCCAGGAGGACACAATCAGGGGGCACACTGGAGAACAAATATAAACAAGTAAACATTATGACAACAGTGTAAGTTACCACTTCAATAATGTTTAGATATCTAAAAGAATGACCTCTGCGGTGTCATATCTTTTCTAAGGCTTCCTCAGTCAAGGACATCATTTATATTTGTCTCTATGCTGCCCCTGCTGTTTAACTGCATGAAGCATCTCATGAATGCATTGCATTGATTTCTGGACAACAGCACTCCAAACAGAAGCAGGATACTTCAATATACCACATGTTGTAGGAGTCCAGTAGGACGATACACCTCAAACAAGCAACGGCAGCCCACTATCACACTTTACTCAATGCATGGCTAATAAACAGATGACATAAGTTCCATCCATCCATGCATCCATTTGTTTTCTATCCTATCTTTCATTCTACACGAGAGTCTGCTGGACTATCCGAGCTGTCACAGAGTGACAGGTGGGGTACGCTGGGGACAGATTTCCAGTCTATCACACAGTGATGAGTGTCATGGGCTGTGGAATTACCCTCTTTGCATAAGTGTCAAAACTACTTCATTTGAGTTAAGTACTATAATAACTACATTTGTAATTCCTACACATGACATCCCTTCAGCGCCTCCATGCATTGTTAAGAGGTCAAGTGAATTTCATTGGTATCTGTGAGACAAAGCTGGACCTCTTATGTCGTCAGTCCTGGGGACACAAACCCCCGTGTAACCCTGTATTAATACGGTAGTTAACTGCACCCAGTAGAGCCTTAGACCAAGGGATGTGGGATTTACATGAGAGCACAACTGGATACAAGCCATAGTCAAATGAGAAAACACATTTTGGCATTCATTTGCGAACCTTTTACTGTGTGAGAGAAAGCTCACTGGTTTTTAAAACTATAGTATTAAAATTAATTATCACAACACAGAGAGAGAAACAAAAAGTGAATAAGAAAACAGGAAAAGGTGTTTAAAATATAAGTCTCCTGACTCAACTGCAATGTATTTCTGTTTTCACAACAGAAACATAATGCTTTGTACATGTGCCACAAATACATGTAAGTGGCTTATATGTGATGTGCATGTAAAGAGTGTGTATCTAATGTTCATCTAAAGAGTGCAAAGCACTCAACTGTCTAAACAAAAGAGGTTGATGCTGCTACTCCAGTCAGCACATTACACACCCAGGGCTCAAAGGATTAGACTGCATGCACTAGTGATGAAAAGAGAAAGAAAAAATATGGGGAGTAAAAAGAGAAAAACATCATCACAGAAAAGAAGGTAAAAATAACAGATGGAAAAGATTAAAAATAGGAAAAAAATATACAGAAAAAGAGGGCCAGGCTGTGAGATCAGTGGCTGCAAAAGCAACTGTGTGTTTAGTGTGTGTGTTTAGTGTGTGTGTGTGTAGCAGCAAGCAAGCAAAGTTTCTGCTGATGGCAGTGACTGTTCCCAGTCTGCCACAATAGTGGTGGACAACAAAACAGGCAGCTGAGTCAGCTTGACTCTGCCACAGATAAGCAACATGACTTTTGACCCCCACACTATGTTCCAAAAAGCTCACAGCCAATGAGAAGTCAGAATTTTGGCTCTATAGTCTCACTCTCAATGTGAATGTATATATATATCCCCACTCACAAGGCCTGCGTCCGTCACTCTCTCCAAAGGTCAGCTTGTTTCAGCCTTCAGTTGTAACTGTAAGTGTCTGTTCTGAGGTCTCCTAACTCTCTAAGCTGCACTCTTTCAGGAATATTGTTTTTGTTTCTCATTCCTTGGACTGAGACAACCAAGCAAGGACTGGCTTTTCACCTAAAACTTAATCTTGGACTGGTTAGTTGGGATATTGACATAAAATGCAACAGGGTATAATTCATGTTTTAAAAATGCTCTGAAGTTCATCTGTTACTTTCAGGTAAAATTAATCTGGGATTGTCAGATACTTTGATTCCTTCTTTATAACTGAAAATGGCTCAAGATGGGGTTTGGCTGATTAGTGTTATATGGATTGTTATTTACTTCTGGTGCTGAAATGGAAAGTATACAAAGTCAGAAAAAGTACTGGAAAATTTCCACAGGGAATGATTAGTCAAACTTCAGTTTTATAGAAAATAGAAAGATGTTCATGTTATTTTTTTCTCTCTTTCACTGGTTTACGTTTTCACTACAAGACTGCTCTGGGGCCCTGCAACTTTAGAGTTGTACATATTCCTGCAGGTGCTCCAGCACTTTTCTGGCTTAAGCAACAATGAAGTCAATAAATGAAGCTGAGGAGAGGATTGTAGCAGGACCTTATTATACAAAGGCAAAGCAGGGGGGACTCACATCTAGATAAATTTCTCTGTGAACACATTTGAAATATTCAGAAACACAGAAGAAGGCACAAAGTCATTCCTGCTGATCATCAGAAAGTCTAGGACTAAGCTGCATAAGTCAGGAATCCAGCAGGGAGCATGATTTAGAAACCCTTGCAGGTCTCTAGATCTCACTTGCCCCACTGATGTGGAGATAAACTTCACCGTGTGGCAGTATACTGTCATGTGATTGGAGGTTCTGGTTACAAGGCACCATCAGTGAGCTGAGCCACAGTTTCACGATGTACATACTCTAAAATAGTTTCAATTTAGGTCTAGTAAATACACAATCCAATCTACGTTTTAAATGTGACTTTTTCTGAGCAAAAGATTTATCTCAGGTGATCTTGGTTGTTTCAGGAGCATGAATGTCTTCATAGTGACTTTTTATCACATGTAATATCCGGGGGTGTCTTGACATTTCCTCAGAGCATTTGGACGGCTGTAAGAGTGACAAATCTCAGAATCCATCACAAATAAATGAATATGAATGTTGGTTCAAGTGTCCTTCCCGTGACTCAGCTGGCAGAATATTTGCATCCACTCATGAGTGTAGTACTAAAGAATGGGTTGCTATCAGCAGTCAACAGTCAGTAATTACCCTCCTTGTGTCTTTGAGAATGCTTGGCCAACTTTCTGATTTCTCTGTCTGCAGATTTGATTATGTCTCACTCAGGTGCTCAAGGCAGCATTGGCAGTCACCCGGCCATTGGGCTGCGCAATTCCAAGGTACTTCTGTAATATTTATTTAATGATTTAAAAAAAATAACACATACACAAAATGAGAAATTTGACATTATACATTTTAGACTTCATAAATCAGTGCTTACCAGATTGGTTTTTTTTCTCCAGATATACCTCTATGAGTTCGAGAACTTCCAAGGTCGTAGGATGGACCTGTTTGGAGAGTGCCATAACCTTTGTGAAAAGGGTTTTGACAGAATTGGCTCCATCAGAGTCGAGTGTGGACCGTAAGTCACCAAACCTGCCATTCATGTGTATTACAGTGCACTGTATCAATTGCTTACCAATTAACGAACCTCTCTCTATCTCTGGCTGCACAGCTGGGTGGGTTATGAGCAGCAGAACATGACAGGTGAGATGTATATGCTGGAGAGAGGAGAGTACCCCCGCTGGGACACCTGGTCCAACAGCTACAGGTGTGACCGCATGATGTCAGTCAGACCTGTCCGAATGGTAGGTTGGGTTCAGCCTGACAGGTGTTTTGTTTTTTTTTTTCATTACTGCTGTCAGCCTCTACTCACATCTCACACTCAGGTTTCCTTTTGTCCATCTTTTACTGGCTAAGAAGATGTTTTTTATTTCGTGAGATTTGTATTTTTACGCTTACTCCACTGTTAGGGTTCTTCACTGAACATCCTCAATCAATATCACATCATAGAAACTGCGTTCAGGCATAGTTTTCAGATTTTATTCTTGATCCTGATAAGAATTTGGTTGTCTGTATTTGATGGCTAAAATCATAAGAGACAGAGAAGATGTAAACATAACCCATAATGTACAGTACATGCAGGAGCACAGCTATGTTTTGGATTATTTCTTATTGAAAAAGGATGCATTTGTCTCACAGGACCCCCAGGACCACAAGATTTGCCTGTATGAATGCACAGACTTTGAGGGTCGTAAGATGGAGGTTTGTGATGAAGATATTCCAAGCTTGTGGTCTTATGGCTTCCAGGACCGAGTTGCCAGCATTCAAGTCACTGGTGGAACGTAAGTGGTCTCTTGTCATCTCTTGGGGCTGCTTTTATCTGTTTGGCAGGCTGCAGGTACACAAAGGTCAGAGTTCATATGAAAAATAAACATTATTGTTACAGATTCTTGATAATGGCAACAGAAAGTTCGGGTTTTTATTCTTTTAAGTCTTTATGTGCAATGAAACTGGCTCCTATACTGGTGTAAATACACATTTGTCTACATTAAAAAAAACATTTTATGATGGCCAGCCAAATCAAATTAAAATGTGAAAGGTCACAGGATTCAGTCAAACATCTGTTTATCTGCTCCTCTTTACACAGCTGGGTTGGCTACCAGTACCCTGGTTACCGTGGTTACCAGTATGTGCTTGAATTTGGCTCTTACAAGCACTGGAATGAGTGGGGAGCCCACCATCCCCAGATCCAGTCCATCCGCAGGGTGAGAGATATGCAGACGCACCGCCGGGGCTGCTTTGAGCTGATCGCGTAGAGGAGTGGGCCAGACTGCAGGCTGACAGGAGGGAACAGCAAGAGGCTTGCTCTCATTATGGCGCTAAACATCCTTTGGAAATTCTCCGCCAGCCACTAAGCCACAGAAGCTAATGGCTCCTGAACATTGTTATTGTTTTTACTGGTAGAGTTTGGAAATATGCAGAACTGTGAATGACTCTGAACGCGATGAGAAATTCTTCTGTAACGCTGGTAAAAACAATAGCAAAGCTCTTTGTCTACAGACCTCATAAAAAAGATTATATTATATTTATGAACGGGAAGGGGGATCGTAGGGCATGAGTAGATTTAACAGTTTGTGTTTATTAGTTTGTTATAATGATATTTGCAATGAAACCCTTTGATTTTTTTTTCATACCTATGTGTTTCAAGCTGAAATGATGCCAATGAACCTGTTCAGCAAAGTACTGCCCCTCCATAGATCCATAGTTTTCTTTTTTTTTTCTTTTTTTTTAAGTAAAGGGATATACAGTTCTTTGACAACTACTACCATGGACAGCTCTCATCTCTGTACTTGGCCTGCAGTAAGTGTACAAGGCAGGAGGAGGCACTAGCTCCTCACCAGTAAGTGGAAGTTGGGTGACTGGAAGATGATGTGCAGTTAGACAAAGGGTTTGAAGACTGTGCCAGGTTGTGGTATACCAACTCTAATATCTTTTTTGCTGACTTATTTCAGGTCATTGATGGGACTGTTCAAAGATTTTGCATTTTACAATCTCTCAGGGATGCTGGCATCTGGAAAGCAACTTTCCAATGGAAACAAATTAAATTAAAAAAAACATCACATGAACATTATTACGGTCTCCTCTAAATCTTTGTTTTATCCTGTGTGTATTGTCTATAAAGGTCAGGCTGTTCCCGTACAGTGTATGATTTAATAAAACAGAGGAACAGTCATATCGATAGTTTACTTATAGGTTTGCAATATAAAAATATTTAAACCTTGATTTAAACAAAATCAGACATATACTTAGCATGTGAAAATGTGGTGGCATTCCTTATTTATTTATTTATTTATTTATTAGATTTTGGAGTCCCTCTTTCTCTTTGTATGTCGTGGAATCGGATCTCTAAAAACTGCTGGGTTAACAAAAACCCAATTTGGTTAATTCTCCTGCCATATTGCTGCCTGGGCCACTTGTAAACCAATGGACCAACCCAACCACAAGTTTTTGTTGCAGAAGAGTAGCATTTTAGGATTTTGGAGTTGAGCCAGCTGATTGAGTTGAGTCTTTCTTCCTAAGGAAAAAAAAAAGTTAAAAAATAAGCTAAATTTACATTTAAGACCAGCAAAAAGTGAGTTAAGAAGAACAACTTAGGACATGGTTTAGAAACATAACAATTAAAATGACCTAAAATTATTGTTTTCATTTCAAACTATTGTATACTTTATTAAAAATGAAAATTCATAGAAAACAATGTATGAAACTATTTTAGCAAACCCTGCACATTCAGTACTGGGCATAAAGAACATGAACACTTGAAATAAGTGAGCCTGAATCAGGAGTTTACATACCAATATATCACTTTTTGTTGCCTATTTCAGAAAGCACAGTATGAGACAATCTGAATTTGCAACCACTAGGGTCAAGATATCAAAAATTACTTTTAACTCGGGGGCTAAGTGTCACTGTAGGCTCAGGCTGCTGGGCTGGAAAACATTTCTCACAACTTTGAGAAGCGAGGCTGAGAGAAGCACTTGCAGAGAGGTCGACTTCTTTCTCTGCAAAGATAAAATCTGGGATTTGATTTTATATAAATAAACATCTGGCAAATGCAAAATGAAACATTTATAGCTACCCATTTACTCATAACTTCATTCACATCATAATACATATTCATACTCATAACCTTTCACTGTACACTATCCATTTCAAGGTTTCCTTTTTTTCCCACAGAAATGACCTAAGCTCACAATATCTATGCTGCGTTGTTAAAAAAAAAAAAAAGCTAACCAGCAACTATCCTGTCAAATATGGGAAATAAGCCAAGTAAGCTAGTTATCCCATAAAATACACAGAAAAGAGGAAAAATTATGCTAAACAACACTAAAACCCGAAAGTGTTATTTAATTAGCAATAACTACAGCTGACTAACTTAACTGTATTCACATCATATTGTAAACTCATCATGAATCATATAGATGTTAAGCATCTCCAATGAGTTTGGAAAGATGACACAGTTTTTAAGTTTCATCTCTCAATGAGCTGGGTCAAAGATTTTGACAATGTTCGGTCTACCCAGCCCACTACCCAACATTAGGATATGGCTCGCCAAAATAAACCTGCATTTTTTAGTATCTTTGCTCATGTGTTCTGTGTTGCAAGTTGAGCATTTGCATTAGTTTGCTGCTGTCCAGAGGAGTAAAACCTCTCTAACTCCTATTTAAATAAATTGTGTTCTTTGACCTAAAACCCACAGTGTAAGGGCTAGAACTTGAGTTCATGTTCCTCTGGCTTGAATGTCATCCTTAGCCTCAAAGCTTCGACTTTAGTTGTGGGTGATCAATGTGGACTGAGATTCTGATTCTCTTGAGTGACACCCGGGGGTTTTGGCAAGATTTTTATTTGACCGTTAAGTGTAGGCAATCATAAAACAATTTAAAAACCACCGTTGAGGTTGTAGGGAACCAAGCACTTTTTTAAACTTCATATATAACATGTTCTTGATTACAGGTACTACAGCATTAGTATGTGTATAGCATTTTGCTTCTAGATGCTTAATGCTGAGCTTATTTACTCTGTAAACTGATTAGTGGTTTAACCTAATCCATCACATTCCATAATGTTCTAGATAGACAAGCTTTAATAATTTCGGAAAAACAGCCACATTTTGAGCTTTGTCGATGCAGTTTTATTCTTTGATCATTTCTTTATTTTAACCTCCTAAGATATGAAGTACACATATGTGGACATCACGCATTTTGTTTTCTATGTCATAATATTTATTCTCTTAACTCGGGCCCAAAGCAATGAGAAAAAAATTTGCACCAGGTCTTAGGAGGTTAAAAGAAGAACCTCTTTTGCTTAGAAAAGACAGACCTCATCAGGATATGCATATATGTCTTTTTTAATGGACAAGGAGGGGTTGAAAGTTTTCCTTTAAAATTTAACCTGCATTTAAAGTTGTAATACAAAAATTATATTAGATTTGATTTTGAGATGGAGATGTAAGAAGATTATAAAATTCACAACTGGTTTGGTCAAGCACCGGAGTAAATGTGAAGTTACATCCCACAATTGGTTTTAAACTTGGATATTTATCCAAAACTTAACCAGACTTTTAAATCAATTATAGATCAAACAGGTGGTCATAATGTGAACTGCAAAATGTAACAACATCCGTTCTTGATTAGCTGTAACATCTCAAAATATCAGCTTCAGTTTTTAAAGGTATTGAATCAAACTGAAAGACATTTTATAACTTTCTCCCCCTTCGTTGAAAGTTAAATCTCTTTTAGGACCAATTTTATGTCAATAATTTAAGCATCCTGAACCAGAAGAGACACCTTATTATAAAGTATTGATATAAGGTTACACCCATCCCTGTTGCTTTTAAATGGCTGAATATATTCGACATTCAGTTTTGTTTGGTCCAGAGATGAAACATGGGGAAACAAATATTGATGAGACCAGAAAACTCAGTTGCCCAATAAGTGTACACACAGAGCTTGTGTTGGGAGTAAATTACCACAAGCATAAAAACGTGGAAAGTTAAAAAAAAAAGGAAATAAATGGTCGTATGGTACTGAATGATAACCACTTAATATGACAGAAAATTCTAACTGTAGCCAGAATTCAAAAGCGCAATGCTTCCCAAAATCAGAGCAGAAGATACCTTTGAGTTGTCCGTCAGCACAGCCGATCAAGACGATTATTTATTTTAGCCTTGTGCTTTTTTTGTTTGTTTGTTTGCTGTTGTTGTTTTGTTTGGGTTTTTTGTTTTTGTTTTTGTTTTTTTTTTAGCTTTAAGGCACAATGTAGGAGAGACATAAGATTCTCTCTCCCCCAACGTGAGAGGTCACTATCCTGAGACAGAGCCGTTTGCTGAAGCCCAGCAACGCACTGGTGTACGAGCAGACGAAGAGGGGCGCAGACGGGCACCGGCGCACCTCTGCTGGCTTTAAAGCCACAGGATTTGGATTAAATAGCTTGCGAGAGAGCCGATGAGCCTTAAGCGCAGGAGGGAGAGGAGGGGGGGAGCTAAGGGCTGATTTTTATCTTTTACCGGCTCGAGAAGGGGAGGAGGCGCGGAGAATGAGTTATTTGTAGCAGCGCAGAGCCCGTTTGCTGCACGGCTGTGTATTAGCCAGCGCGCAACGAGAGGCTTCCACGCAAGTAAATCTGCTTCTGCGGCGACGTGACGCCGAGAGCACCAAGAAGAAAGCCTCACTTCCTGCCAGGTCGCGCACCGAAGAACTCTCTCCTGCTGGACATGAAAGTGCAGCAAGGCTGCAACTCATCAGACATGGGGGTACCTGTTAAAACCGAAGAAGAACTGCGCAAAAATACCGTCATAACACCCGAAGATGTGCTTGGGTTACAGAAGATCACCAAGAGTAAGTAACCAGTTGTAACTGTCACGATTAGGTTAACACATTTTAGAAGGTAGAGGAGACTGACAGAAGCCATGGATTGATGTTCCCTTGTTCATACCGTCTTTTATATGTATATAGTGCTGTGATTAATGTGTGTGTGTGCTTGTGTTTATATATATATATATATATATATATATATATATATATATATATATATATATATATATATATATATATAT
>JAOWBL010000005.1:10778449-10807873 GCA_028564865.1 Zenarchopterus dispar | reverse complement strand
TATATATATATATATATATATATATATATATATATATATATATATATATATATATATATATATATTCCCTGTGAAGAACCCGTGGTACCATGGACAGCGACACAATCTAACTACACCTACGACTCTCTAGTATATTAAATAAGACTAACCACTTTCAAGCAGCCTACTTATCTCTCAGTAAGCTGGTGGGCAGTTGAGGGTCCACCACAAATTTTACACATTCCCTGCAAAATAATTTTACCTGTATTACAGTGGATTCTACACAGTGTGTCTTATTGCTTTAAGTTTTTTAAATCTTTCAATGAGTCTATTAGAATTAAAAGGAGAGGAAGAGAGAGAGAGAGAGAGAGAGAGAGAGAGAGAGAGAGAGAGAGAGAGAGAGAGAGAGAGAGCTTACTGCACATACTGTTGCACTTCTTAAATCCTGTTGGGAAAAAAATCTGGCTCTTACTCCTCTTTCACCTCAAGACACCTGTGGTTCTGAGGTTACAGGTGGTCAGAGATGTGATCCAGTGATTAGAACTGGACACAGACTGCAGCCTGTTGGAACAAAAACAAGAGCAGAATACCATCACTGTGTCTGTTTATTGAATAGTGGGAAAAGTCTCTACATTACATAAATAAGTTAGACAGATTCTTAACCAGGAAGCTCCTGCTGAGCAGTCAAAGAAGAGATATGTCAAAATATCCACCCCCCATACTTTGAACTCTGAAAATTAGGCTATTGCCAACCAAGATGTCTCGTACAGTTAGTTGAGGTCGTGCAGTGCATTGCTGCTGCCATTTAGGATAAAAGAGGAGCAGGAGAAGGGTGAAACATTATGAAACTACAGTCATGTAAAAAAGAAAGTATTGTCTTTCAATGCTAAAGTTGTATATAACCTTAGGCGGACAAAACATGACACACTGCACCATGTCATTTTTTTTTCTCTCACAAAAACTACCAAAATCCATAAGCAGTGTGTGAAAAGTAAGTAAAATCCGTGATTCAATAGCATAATCCAGCATCAGCCAAGCTTTAGCTGTCAGGCCGAATGCCATTTGACCTTTCAACACTCTAGTGTACAGTGGAGTTCATGGTTGAACTCCTGGTGACTCTAAGATTCCCATGTTTCTGTGGCTACAAAGCAAGCACAAAACACATCTCTTCCACCGCCATGCTTGACACCTGACATGATGTGCTTGTAATGAAATACAGTGCTTTTTTCCCCCAGACATGGCACTTTTCAGTCACACTTTACTTTGGCTTCATCTGTTTAAAACTATTACAGAAGACTTGTGTTTTCTTTAGAGTCAACTTTGCAAATTTAATAGGTGCAACCATATTCTTTTGACACCTGTATATATATGTGTGTGTGTGTATATATATATATATATAGCTATTATTATTTCATTTATGCATGTATTCTTTGAATTTCCCAAAAACATAACATATTTCCAGTGTTGGGTTGAATTTATTGGGACTATAGGTGACTGTGTCAAATGTGTCTCAAAAGTGAATAATCTTTCTTAACGTAGAGTGATGGGCTCCAAATTATTTGAAATTGATAGATTTTCTTCTTGGCATTGTGTTAATACACACCTGAATTATTCTGACCTATAAATATTGTAAACGTCTGCTTTTATAGAGGTCTGTACACCTGCTGATGATCAGTTCATCAAGGCCTAATGATTCGCAGCAACTGGCTGCAACTTGATGTTTTACGTCCTCTGAATGCAGTAAAGGAAAACTCAGTTTGTCTCCATGTAACTTCTAGTAGTATTTGGACAGCCTTCAAAGCCCACTCTGGTGCTCTGAACATATCTTTATTCATTGCCCAAGCCTTCAGGGTGTAATTTGTCTGTTCATTTTCAAAATGTATTTCATGAACAGGGGTTTTATGATAATAAAAAGTAGAATTGATCAACAAAAAACATCATACATTGTACTTTGATCAACCTGGGCACCTTTAGTCTGTTCAATCTAATCTATGCCTCCACTGCAGTTTAGTGTGTATCCCAATAACAGTGTTTCACTTTCAGCAAACTAAGCCTCCTTTATTAATGGTAGGTTAAAATGGTTATAAATCTTACTTTCTAACTCCTTTTCTATAAGATGATTTCAGATATTACTTTTTTTGGCACATTAAAGGTAGATATGTGAAATCTTAAAGGCAATGACTGCCATGATGGGATAAGCCTTGGTAATAACTTATTTATCTTGGATTCAATTTTACCAAGTGAGGAAAAAGAGAGGATTCTCTTCTACATTGTAGCAGCTTTTAATGCTTTAATTGATCTGTTGTAGATGCAATATTTGGACTTGACTATATTTCTGATAAGTCCTTGTTTGAACAAGGAAAACAACTTCATTTAGCTGTGCAGCTCAGGTCTTAGATTTCATTCTTGCTTACAATTTATGTTCATTACAGAATCAGAAACAAATACAGAAAAATTATAAAACTATTATGAATTTTACTCTCTCACAGTGCCCTTTGTGACAATCACATTTAACTTACTTTGGTAGCTTCTCAGCAGAGTGGCAACACGAGGACTGCATTAGTACAAGAATTGGCAAATCTCTGAGGATGGTTGGGTAATCTCCACTCTCCACTGACATGTAATCTGGATTATGTCGGGATGGTTGTCACACATCATTCTGCATTGGTGAGATGTATCTCACATAATGAGTAAATCCTGAGACAAAATATAACATAAGAAAGTTACTGTATTCCCACCTCTTTTATTTAATAATTCACAAAAACTATACTCCTGAGGGACAATGATGAGCAATGTTATTTGTTTCGATTTAAAACATAGTCAGTTGATATTTGAGATTATACAACTAATTTTGTATCTGAATGTTCAATACTATATCCAAAGACAACCTTTTTAAACAATACCATGACAACCAGAACTGTTTTCCACAGAGATGCCGCGATTATCCTTGTGGCGCACAATTCAAACTATTGTTCTCTCCTCCAACTGAAAGAAAATTGCATCTGGACAGAGAGGTGCACAAAATGCCTCATCATACAGTGAAAATGACTTCTCCAGTTGTGCTTTTGGGAAGTACTTACAATCGTTCTGGGGCAGCAAAGCTTGAGGCTGTCACGCTTGGTTCTGTGCTGATAAGTGAGTCACTGTGGCTCATTGTCACACAAGCAGAGAGACCGAGTGGAAAGAAATATAACATAGGCAGATGAAAGGAACTGTAATAGGAAAAGGACATGTTTTCTGTTTGATGTTTGCATGGTTTATGATATGCCTGCAGAAAGCTATAAACTCTGAGGCTACTGTAGTATCCTTTTGTCACCTCTCAATAGGGACTGCAAGACTAGAGATGGAAAGCAGAAGTGTGAAATGCAATTATCTACCAGTTGCTTTGTATGTACTAGTCTATATTTTCTTAAACCAACCAAAAACCAGTTGGAGATCCAACCATTCAGATCATAGAATTTATGTCTTAACCTATCTGAAGTACTTCAGAAAATCTGACAGCAGATAGTTTGAAAGCAAAACCAATCACAACGGAGATATGAAAGTAACACTGTTTCCAAGAATGTTTAAAGAAAAATTCAGTCATGAAATTTTTAAAAATAATATCCCTTCTTACCACACTGTTCTTTAAATAACAACTGAATTATAGAAAGTTGCCAGCACAACAATAATTTATTTTTAATAAATTTGTGCCAATGTTTCCGTGGCAACAACATGCAGTTTCAACCTGTTACAAAGCAATATGCTATATGTTTATTTCAGATATTTTTGTGACAGTTGCTGACATTATAAACTCAACAAACATAAAAAAAACAATTTCCTTTGAGATAACTGTCACTTATATTTTTCTTCTTTGTGGACGACAGCCTTCATATTCCAACCTGTCCACTGAAAGCAGAGCCAACTTTCCATCTGTCATTAACATTTAACATGTCAGTTCATTGTGTTTTTGGTTCCTTGAGCATTTGTTATATCTATCAACAGCATACTTTACACAACCACCAACAGCAGATGTCGATCTACTGCACGTCTACCGGAAAGTGGTCTTTGACGCTTAAAATGGGACACATACACTTTAACAGGGAGTCAGAGTTATCTCTCTGCAATATTCAGATGTTACAGTATTTTTTTAAAGAAAAGACCCATGTTACTAATGGGCTTGAGAAATGTTTGCTTGTAATTTCATACGTACGGGAGACAGGGATGCTGCCTGTCTCACATATCCTGACACTGTTCGGAGTATCAGTTGTGGATGTCCCCAAATATAATACAACATTTCTTACTTCAAGGCTTCATTTTGCATATTAAGGATAAGTGAAGTATAGAGTTGACATGAGGATGTGACTGGAACGCAGGGTATGTCAGAAGTGAGAAATGGGGTTTTGAACACAAGCTTACTGTCTGCACTTATCTGCATCACTATCATGTCTTTGCACATTGACAAATATGCTTGTTTAAACCAATTACATAAGGTTTGTGACCTCAGTCTATAAATCTGACATAAACATAGTGAACTAAGCTTTTCTATTGTGGAAAGAAATTTTGAAAAATGATATTAAAAGATTTTTAAAAATCATCTGGGCTTTCTAAGGTCTTAAATTAGTTTTCACAAGAACTTAAGATGAACAACAGTTTGTGACATATTACACCATCTTGTTAACCTTTAAAAGCCCGATATATGAAATAATAAACAGACACTTGAGTTTTATTTTTTATTTGAAGTGTTTTTATACATTAAAAAAGAAAAACACCCCCAATTTTGTCTTTAGGAGTTTCTAAATGATATTTTTGTTGAATCATTTTTAATACATCAGGTATTTTTTAAAGACTTTTTATTCGTCCTTTCTTTGTGTAACACAACACTTTTGTAATAATGTTCTCCAGACAGACAAAGATGTCATATTTGGCCATAATATAAAGTGTAACATTTGGTGAAAACCAAACAGCTCATCAGCACAAGCACCTCCTACCAACAGGTAGACATGGTGGTGGAGGGTTGAAGGTGTGGCTTGTGTGGCAGCCGCAGGTCTCGGCAGCCTTGCATTCACTTAATCAGTCTTATGTTTATCAGAGTAATCAAGAGCCATGTAACAGGACAACAGCCCATCAGCAGATCTACAACAAAATGGCAGAAAAGACAGTAATCAAAAGTTTGCAGTGGGGAAGATCTGAACCCCACTGAAATACTGTGGTGGGACGTTACTGGAGCTGCAACTAAGTACCCACCATCAATGAGCTGAAACCTCACTGTAAAGAAGAGTGTATGAGTAGTAACTTCTCACTGAAAACAATTACTTCAAATTAGTGCTGTCAGAGGCAGTTGTAAAAGATTTTGAAACAAAGGATTTTCTTACTTTTCCCCAAACTGCTTCTGCATTTCGGCTTAGTATTTACTAAATAATTACAAGACGGATAAAATCATGTTTTTGTTGTTCCTCTGAAGTTTTATTTAACTCATTTCAAGACCTTATCAGGATCAGATAATCTACAAAATTGTTCCGACATGCTAAATCTTATAATTGAAAAGGGATTTACCTTATGTTTCACATGGTTTTAAGTTGCCTGTGCTTGTGTCTTTGTGTGAGGTCAAGTTGACATGACAGATAGAAAAATAAAAACTTAATTGGTGCCAAAATACCAATTAAGTTGAATATCCCCAAGAGTATCAACTGCACTTTTATAAAATATTCAAAGCCATCAGAAGAAAGCAACATGGATATCAGAGCTGAGCTCAGAAGGAAGGATGGGGTCAGAACTTTTTAACATCCATAAGTGTAAAAACATAAAGATATCCATCATGCTGCCGAGCCTAATAGTGTGTTAGATGATTCTAAGTGTGGTAGACATCATAAATCAATTATCAGAGAAACACTGCTCAGATTGAGGCGGAGTTACTTCACTGATGACATCCACACTGTGGGAAAAGTGCTCCTCCCCAGAATTTTCTCTTCAAAATTTCTTGTAATTATTATTCCCTCCCAACAATGGACTGACATTTCAACCTTTGGCAATGCCAAAGACTCCCATTGTGAATAAATGACAATCTGGACAGCCGGTTGCACTAAGTCTGAAGTTCAAGCACTTGAAAAGCTCAGTTTCTGATTCTGCTGGAGTGGATTTTACACTTTTGTACAGCAAAACTGTTTTTATACACTCTTAAAACATACTCATGTCTGGTTTGGTCTTAATGTGCAAAAAAAAAAAAAAAGCAATAACAACAACTAATTCTGAAGGGTACAGTTGTCCTCCAGCTATAGAAACTTTTCTGACTCATAACAAGAATATTTCCTGTAAGGTTTGCTGTCATCATCATCATCCTTGAGAACAGTGGGAACGTTGACTGTATGGTGAATCTATATTAAAGGCATACAGATGATTTGACAGAGAATTTTTAATGCTGCCACTTGGGAGGGGTGAATGTGACACACTACTCAAATATCTGACAAACACTTCAAACAGCATACAGATGCCTTCAAGGACACAAGATGAACTGCAGCCACCAACGTTTTGTTTTATGTGGGATTTTAAGCAGTTGTCTGTTGTCAGTATTTTATTAAATGTTAATAAAAAACCTCTTTGCTTTTAGAGGCTGGGAGTTACAAATTACAGCATTTAGAACTTCTCTTTTTGCCTCACAATCTGTCATTTCACTCTTTTTGCAATGTAAATACATTTATTTTAAAAGCTTTAATAGTAGCAATACTGGAATGCTTCACAAGCATAAAGCCAGAAAGAGAAAAGAAATAACATACAGAAGAAGTTATATCTCAGAACGTGGGATGTTTTGCCTATCCAGATGATTTGTTAAACTAACACAAAGGATCACCGCTGTGTAATTTAGCTTAATTCAAATCATGATTCTTGTTCCTTTCACACTAATGGATGATCAATTACTTGAGTTTAATAAGTCAGGGATACAGAGCAGCTCTTTATCTGCATCAGGCAGGGTTTCCACTCTGTGATGTCTGCCAACACAATGTGGATACGCTTTAATTAAAATTGATCAGTGCAGCCAATTCTTATAATCTCCCATGCACAGCTGCAGTAAGGTTATTCTTTCATAGTCATCTGACATGGAGCAAAATGTTGTGAAATGCCTATTTATTTTTTTTTTTTTTTGACCAGGCAACCTCTGGCAGGAAACATTGTTATAGGATGGGTGCTGTATGTGATGCTGCACATTAGTATGTTGCTCAGTGATCGGTGTGAGGGATTGCTGATTTATACGAGCTTGAAAAATGCTTCTGCCATGACTGAAGCTCTGTGTTGAAGTTGTGCCGTTAATTCTGACTGCGTGCATTTTGAAGGCTGTCTTTACAATTAGTACTAGTATAGGCTTATTTAGAGTCTGGCTCATCCATCCGTCTGTTCATCCATCCATCCATCCATCCATCCATCCATCCATCCATCCATCCATCCATCCATCCGTCCATCCATTATTGACGTGAGAGATGGAAGCCTAGACCTCCCTCTTCAATTGTCTAAGTCACCCACTCCCTCTCCTCATGGGGGATACCGAGGCATTCCCAGGCTAGCTAAGAGGTAATATCTCTCTAGCCTCTCCTGAATATGCCCCAGGACTTGCTCCAGGTAGGGCATGACCATGTAAAACATTATTGGGCACAGAAGAACCAGTGAGGGAACACTATCACAGGGACCTATCTACATCAGGAGGCGGCTGCCACACCCTGGAGCCAGACTGCATGGTAGGGGCCACAACCCACCCCCTCCTTCAATAACCAGGTTCAAATTTCTGTTGGCGTCTATGTCCCTTGGAGTAATAAGAAATGCATTTTGAGAAATGCATTTTTTGCTTTTCAGTCATCTCATAATGTCAGTGCATTTCATTGCTCAAGAATCTGTAATGAGTATATAAAATGTGCTTACACTACAAAAAGATCTACAGCTGTAATGAGAAGAACATGCACAGCCCCCATCTTGTTTGAAAGACATATATACAACCTTAGTTGCTCTTTTAATGGATTAATACTCCTGAAACTTGTTACAGTTTCCCTAAGGCTTGTGAAAAACTATTTTATGCAGAAATATATTTCTCCCGATTGTAAAAAACAAAAGAAAACAAAACAAATTTTCTTGTTTAAGCATTTATGTGGCGGTGTAGCTAAGATGGTCACTGCCTCACCACATTCTGGTAAGAGGATGAATTCTCCAAAAGAGCTAAATCAGATTATATTGGGACGATCCTGGACAGAGTGAAGCCAACTTCTTATGTAATTTTTACAACACAATCTAGACATGCATTACTGTTATAGATTATAGCCATGTCTTACATGAAGCAGATTTCCACAAGGAACCTGTATGTGATGTGACAACAGGGTAACAAGGATACCACTGTTGTCTCACATCAAGAAGGTTCATGGTTCAGATCATGGTGTTTGCATGTTCTTCCTCCGTTTGGGTTTTTCTCCCATAGTCCAAATACATGAATGGCAGGTTTAACTGAAGCGAGTGTGAGCATGTGTGGATTTTTGTCTATATGCGATGGACTAGAGACCAGTCACTGCCTTTTGACTGAAGAGAGATGATAGGCTCCAGCAGACCCCCATGACCTTAATAGGAATAAGCAGGTACAGAAAATGAATGGATATGTGATAACTGCCAGACTTTTAAGCATCAATTAAAGGACCACAACATAGATATAACTCTCTGTTCTTTGTTTTACAGCTCAAAAAGCTGAACTTGTTGCCTACAATGACTTGCAGTACTATGTGTTAAATTCATATTTGCAGTTTAAATTTCTGTAGAATAAAGACTTATATTTTTTACTATTTGATTACTATGTTGCTAAGCATGCACTTTGATTTCTTTCAAAACTTGCATGCAGGGATTTGCCTGAAAGCTTTTACACTGCAGACAAACTGTCTGTGAGACTGACTGTGGTGAGGAGGACAAGAGTCAGAGGAGGACAGAAAAATCAACTGTTTCACTCAAGGTTCCTCTCGAAGCCTCACCTTGATGTAGCCCGTGCATGCCTGTGTGTGTTTCCCTGAGGAGTCGGCGATCAGATCATACTTTATAATGAAGCGATGTCATTTGATTCATGTCAACAACAGACTCTTCGTCAGTTATGTTCATACTTGCTGCCCTTATTGTTACGAAGCCCATCAATCACCTGGATGATCCATGGCTGATGACAAACTATGTGCAGCTTTTGTAGTGATTTAACAAAGATGATTTATTAATTACATGCTTTGACGAAAAGAAGAAAAAATTTGCTTCAGTGAGCAGAAAAACAGAAAACAGAAGATAGCAAAGGTTACAAAATCTGTGTAATTGTTGCTTCACACTTAGGAAATTTTAAAAATTTGCATTGTTTTTTTCCCTTTGAAGTACACAAAGGAAGGATGAATTAATATTAAAAATTTGCCAACAAAGTAACTCTGTGTTGGCACTGTTAATAGATGAAAAGGGGTTCTTTTGTCTTCATAGATGGCTTCATGGTTCACTGCATTTCTCAGCCTCAATCACAACATTTGCCCTCACAGAGGAATATTTTTTCCCCTCCGTTGCTCCAGATGGAAAAAGATAATAAAAGATAAGAGGAAAGAATCTCATCTGCATTCAGCTGCTCAGATTGCAACCCCTTCATGAACCCCCACCATTTGCCAGTTTGCCTACAGGTGCTGTTAAACTAAGAGACATGAAACGGCCTGCCATACACAGGTGCACTGTACATCATGATGTGAACATCAGCGTGTAATGGTAATGTCAGTGGCAGCCCTTGGCTATGGATTATTTCAGCACGATGGCAAGTTATAACCAGTTTAAATTGTTCTCCTCTGGTGTTCTGAGGTGAATTCAGCCCAAGCTCTCAGCACTGATCAGAGGCCGCAGAGTCAGATGGAAAGAATAAGGCATGTGAAGTCAATCCCTGTGGCTGCAAGTCTGTAACTCCGGGCTAATCTTGAGGATTAAGGAGCTATAAGCGGCAGATCGCTTGCTTTGTGTGAATGCCACTTTGGTGTCAAACAGACTATATATCTGAACACAGTGACAGAGTATTACTCAAGATTGGCTGCTAATTTTATTCTCTTTAGCTGCGATGCTGGAAACAGCTTCTTTTCAAGACTCCACTCAATTTATACTCCATTTGAGTGAAAATAATGACTTCCAACAAAAGGCTGTTTTTTTCTGTAGCACTGATGGGGCAGATTCTTTGCAACCACACAGTAAAGTCCTGACAGAAACCGATAAGAAAATGGACTGATCTGTTAATTATTTAATGTAATTCAGAATTACATTATTATGAATATATATACATTATATATGTATGTATTCATCAAATCCCATATATGGAACATATTATTAGCTTGCCATTGATCCCTAACCAGAGATACTCTCCTTTGATTCGCCGCTCAGCCGTTTTGTTGTTGTAGATGACAGAAAGGAAAACGACAAGGTGATCGAGCCGGAGCATTATCATAAGGAGTGTTGCTAGGTGACAGTGTTGAAGGAAGTGAAGTGGATCACTTTGTGTGAGTGTGTGTTTGTTTCTCTGTGTGAGTCTAAGGAGGGACTGAGGCATGAGAACATGCGTCATATTTCCTTTGTTGTTACACTGCAAGTGATTGATTTTGTGGAAATCACATTAACATTGATTTTAATTCCCGTAGATTAGTCAGAAGGCATGTATTTGCATCCAAAGTTTTAGCAGATATTATTTCCTTACACTTTATTTGTCTGATAGAGAGATAATGATTTATGTAAGAGTATCTGACCTCTAATTTTTCCTTTTTATAACATAGTTAGAAGAAATTACATCAGAATCTGAACTGACTTATAATGAACTAGAGGACTTTCACCACTTTTATGTCTTTCCACTAAAGTTTACGCTACACCCAGCAGCTAGTTAACTTTTAATTTTAGTTTTAAAAGGGAAAGCTCTTTTGACTCCTTCATTTTCAGAGGGAGCTTTGTGTGACTGCAGACATGAAAAATGAGCAGGATGTTTAATCAAGGAGACAAGAAGGATTATGAAATACTGGGATGTATGTCCCCATTAAAAACAGCTTCACTGTATGCGCTAAAGTATTGCCCTAATAAAAGATAAAGCAATTTTCCCAAAACTGTGGCCTTTTCCTTCTGAACTTATTACACAAAATTCCTACAATCAGTTTAGACAAATGTCCTTCATCCTTTGTGACTTCTTTGAAAATACTGATTACTTTTTTGTCTAATTATTCTAATGAAATACTCAGGTCTGGTTGCATATGATAACACTTAAAGGCCTTGACTTCATTTTACTGAAAAAATTGCCTGTGACTCACTTTTAGTCAAGGTTCAGCTCCTTTTGGGACCACATTTGAATAAACATTTTTCATGTTCAGATTATCATGCATTTTTCTTCTAATATTCTTTCAGTGGATGGAGACCTACAACACCGACGTGATGATAACATGAACAGTCAGCACTGCTGTGTGGTTGGTCATCATTAATAACTTCTCTTGTTTCATTTGCACACACATATGTGGCATGTGTTCTTTCAAAACAATAAACAGTTGCCATTCAAAAAGATCCTCTCAATCAAACCAAATGGGAATTTGTCCATACGACATGCTTTTTTTCAAACAACTCCATTTGAGCAAGAGGACTGAAATGCTCCTATATTGTCAAACTTGTCACATGCACATGCTCTGTTTGGTATAATGTACACTCCTCATGCAAAAACAACAGCAGTTGGTTTTATGGAGAAAATGACATTGAGCTTTACAGTACATAAACTGGTAGACATGTGTAACTCTTTCTTAATTTTCTTTTTATCTTTAAGTGCCTATACTTCTTCCTGAAGTACATTTAACCTCACTGGTTAACCGGGAGACATGTATGTTTGCTGCAAGCATCTGACTTGATCAGTTAGAACAGACTGCAGACATGACACAAGATAAGAAATTTAGCATGTAATGAAACTGACAGGCTTCTGTTATTACAGAGGAGTTAGAGCTTTGATTTGTCTTTAAAAAGACTGCAAGAAAATTCAGCTTATAAAAGAGGCAATATTCATCTCATAGTTTCTGCTAAATTTCGTCCTCTGTCTCAGTTATATTCTTTGTGTTTCTTCACCTTCACCGTTCTATCGTTCATCAGCTCTAAATGGCTCATCATTCAGTTTGCACATTAGTTTTCGTTTCTACTTCGACAGCTATAACCAATTTTGCTGTCACTGAGCACCTAGCACCTGAAAAGGGGTCCCTAATACAAATCTCAGAATAGCAGTAGAGTCCCCTGCCATCAGTCAGGCTGCTCCATGGGAACAGACTAGGTAATCAAAGTGGATTTTTTTGCACTACATTGTGAGCCTGGGTGGTGTGCAGATTTTTTTTCCATTCTGCTGGGTGAATGTGACTTTGGTCTGTGGTATGAGATGAATCACTCCATCTGTTTTAATAAGCAGTTCTGGCGGGTAGCCACATGTGATTTAGAAAATACATCTTTCGGTCATCTGAGTACAAAGAGCATGATCTCAGTTATCAGATGTATTTAAGGTGCCACCCCCCAACAGATTTCTGCATAAACAAGTGCTATTTGCATCAGAAATTATACATTCAATGGATGTTGTGAGGGTTGTTTTACCATCTAAAAAAGCTATTGTTGGGAGAAGAGGGGGATGCTTTTATTCTACTTTACATTCAAAGAAATGAATGAAATAATGCAACTACAGTTTGGGGATGAACATGATCACATCCAGAAGCTTCCTTTGCTTTAATGGCAACCTTATATTGTTGGTATTTGTTCTCTCTCCAGCTTCATAAGTGGATTCAGTGTCATCATGATCAATCACTGACAGACTTTAATATATCTAATACACCCTTCTCTGAAAATCATGTTGAAGATACAATTATATTACCTATTTTAGGCACAAGAAGCTGAGGGTAAACACTCTCCCTCTCTGATTCTCCTGCATCAATCACACGGCCCAAGTCGCAATTCACTGTCAAATTTATGGGGACCACTGGAATTTGTGGGAGTAAATCATGTTGTAGATGCTTGTATTTTTAGTATCAGGATCCCAAGCATCCACATCCCTGCAAGCCTAAAGCAGCAGTCTTACATAGTTTTATTTTAGTCTTTTTGATGTAGTTTTTCCACTCATGGTCTTCTCAGGCTAACTCTTTGTGGTCATTATATTTAGCGAGCGCAGTTCAAATGATGCTGAAGCTTAAGTATGCTTATATGAAGGCTTTTATTTGATAATATTCTCAGAGTTGAGTCTCTCACATTAAATGAATTGACACTAGAGAGTGCTGCATCATCCAGCCCGTCTCTATATGTTTTGAAGGAAATATAATGTGAAAAAGTGGTTCGATTTTTTATGCGGAGTGGGCTGATATAGAAATCTCTTGATCAGTCTTGTGATTCACAATGAAAATGTGTGTATAGTATGTGAACATGAACAACTACAGCTGAACAAAGGTCTATTTTTGATGAATGTGCAGAAACACAAACAAGTGGAAATTTGTATACCGATACACAAATTTTCACCACAGCGGCAACTTCACAGAGGTCAAGACTAGATGACCCACTTCACGAAATGATCAATGCTTGTGTACTGAAACTATTCAAAGTTCATATGAGCTCTATGCTGATGAAGTTCAGTTCATTCTGAGGGTGCTTCAGAAACACAAGTATATTCTCCTTGCTCTGCTGCTAAAAAATGTCCATTAACTTTGTTAAAGCATTCCTCTTACTTAGCATTGACTTAAGAGGGTTCATTAACAATTGTGTAGCCTGATTTCACCCCTTTTGTGAATAATATAGATGCATTTAAATTATTCACACCATCAGTTTCATTATAATCCCTGACCATCCAGTAACCATGGGGATGAAACAACATCCTTTTCAGTGTGAGAAACTTGAAGACTTTTATCTTTAATCAATCAGTAAAGTTCCACAGACTCATAGTTAGTATTTATGGGTAGTTTTCAGCAAATTTCTACTTTATATGGTTTTATATCAAAGTCCAGCTTCCTGTGTACATCCTATAGGTAGTCTTATCAGAGGAACATTTTCAGACAAGGTGTCAGGTATTGTGCACTTTATGAAAGGATCTATAAATATCATTGAGCAGGTGGCTAAAGCCTGAGCAGCCCATCTGCTCCTTAACCCTCTCAAATACGACAAGGTGCTAGTGTGTGACTTTGTGTGTGCATGTGCATGACTAAAATTGCATAGATGCTCTTATGCATGTAGGCAATTAATGCAAATGTATCAAATCACCAGTAAGAAAACCTATTAACACTTATGCAACAAAGATTGGTAAAATTAGCCGCCCTTACTATAACCTTAATGAGGTAGTAGGTGTGTGCACGTTTGTGTTTGTGTGTATGCGTGTGTGCGAGCTTCCAAACCAATCGGTCCATGTGATGGTCAAACACAATAAGCCTCTTAGGTCTAATCCTGCCCCGTTGGGAAGGAAGTGTCTCTCACCCGTCTGCACACACATAAAAACACACACGTACAGCAGCAACACAGGGAAAACCATTTGGGGAAAAAAAGTATGAAAAAAACAAATATAAAAGCATAAAGAACATTGTCAGTGATAGGAAAATAAATGCAGCCTGTCAAGTCAGCAAAACCAGAAGATAGCAGTGAGAAAGAATTTGTGTTGTTCAGTCTTTGCACTGGCAGTTTCTCCTTGTATGTATCCAGATTATGCATTTGAATCATTATCATCCTTTAGCAAGCAGCAAATTCAACAGATGTATATATAACTTTAAATCAGGTATTCAACCTGGTTCAGCTGCACCTTGAAATTCAGCTTATAAGACCTATGAACAGAATCAGTGAGTCCAGCTCTGGGCTGCAGCAATTCCAACTTACTACTGGGTATGGAGACCAAACACTCACTCCATGTGTGTAAGGACTGAATGACCCATGGCAGGAATGCCATCAGGATACCCAAAAGACACGGTCAAATACCATCATCGAGTCCATAAAACACATGTGGAGCATTTAGGCAAACTGTCATGACCCCTCCAGGATCCTAGTGAGGGTATAGAGTGGGTCCAGTGTTTCACAGTCAAGATGAAAACCATGTACTTTCTCCTCAGCATGAACATTATACCACTATGTATTCATGTAATAATTGCCTGGCCAGCCATCCAATTTCTTTTCTTCTTCAATACAAAGACTTAGTTTGATTCTTCTGGATTCAACTTTGATTTCCAGTGGTCATTACCAACAAATGCGTAATAAACGTCCACTAGATGCCTTTGGACAGACATAAAACCAATCAGAGAAATAAAGCATGTGATGCAGGCAGCGAACACCAGACTAGTATCAAGAAAAAACATCCAAACTGCATATATTGGACTAGGAACTCTAGTGAATGACTTCTGCTCATTTTGTAGTTGAAATTTGTTGATCCAAGGTGATATTAGTAATTCTATAGTCATCGAGTTCATTTGAAAAGTAGCTCTCGTATGAGCAATCGCAAACAGTTCACCTCTGGCCAGTTTCAAGTTTTACTTTTATTCCATTCGCTAGATTAACCTGATATTACTTACACAGCTGCATAGTAATTTAAACTACCAATAAAAGTATTTGTGTCATGCATTAGAAATGAGCAGATTAGTTTGATTGTTTTTGTGTGAGTATGTGTATCACCATGTGTGACTTGAAGCGCTGAAGGAACTTATGGATCAGCTGAAGTACTTAGACAGTGCTGTACTTTACTTTACTTAGACACTGCTGTACTGTGTGTTGTTTTGTTCAAATCGTCTCTTGGCACACAGAAAGATAAAATGCATAAAAATAGCTTTATCTGTGAAAAAGGTTGGAGGAATGTGTTTTAGTGGAGAAGCAAGTGTTGTATGTAAATGAGATGATGTCAAGCCTACATGCAACAGCAAATATGATCATGCAAAGTCAGAGCATCAGCTTTCCACAAACTGGCTGGCTTAAACAAGTTGTTCACCATGTCATGCGCGTTCCTTTATCTGGAAATAAAAACGAGTATATTGGTTGTAAGTTTATGAATTTATTTGCTAAACCCAACAGAATAAAGTTACAGAGCTCTTCCTTTCCCTGATCAACAACAACATGTTCGTGAAGCCTGACTGTCTACTCTTCCCCTGACTGAGTTGTATAGTAATTCAGTGGGTTTCAAAGTGGGGGCCGCGGCCCCCTGGGGGGCTGTCAGGGGACACTAGGGGGGCCTCAGAAAATTAGTGAGAAGCTAGGCAAAAAAAAAAAAAAAGTTCAGCAGCAATGTGCTCCAGTTGTCCTTGAAACTCATTGCTGTCTTTATTAAAACCCTTTATAATAGATTTTGTGTCGGTTAAGTTTCTATGGTAAAAAGCAGCAACTTGTCTTTATCGATAATAACAACAACAACTTGGGTTTAGGGGTCCCTGGCAAGAAGCTAATGGTGTTTGGAGGGCCTCGGGAATAATTCAATGTTATCAAATGTGCAAAGTGTCCTCCTCTTCTCATTGGCTCTGAATCTATCTCACCACCTTAGTCCCAGAGCCTGCTGCCTTCATTGACCTTGAGTAGCAAACCTGCACACCAAAATAATGAGCATCCTCCCACACTTTTGTTTCAGAGCTTTTATGCAGGTGCTGCTCCTATCTATAGTTTGTTCATCACACATATTCCCCTTTATCACTTACTGTTAGTTGACCCCCAAATGCTTCCTTCCTGTTTTGTTACTTCTACTTGCAGACACTTTTGTAAGCTCAAAAGGTTAACATAAGTCACAGCACACTGAACACATATATTTCAAACTCCTTCGATCATCAAACATCATTTTAATAACTTTGAATTATTTTCTTCTAGACTACCTGTGCTCTCCTGAAGAAAACGTCCACATGATCGACTTCACCAGGTTTAAAATCCGTGACATGGAAACAGGGACAGTCCTGTTTGAGATCACTAAACCTCCAACACCAGGTCAGCTGCAAACCTTACAGATTAGATAGATTTCTGTTTTTCACATGTTTAGAGTAAAGTAATAAAAGTCTAGTCAAGTATTTTATATTTTCAGAGGAAATCCTGCTTGTACAATAAATTGCACCTAAGAGACACCTTTTTTATGTTAATGGATCCTTCCTAAATCAGTTAAAAATGAACATCTTTTGTGATTCATCTCCCTTACAGCTGGAGGTTTAAAGCACTGTGACCCCAATGCCGGCCGTTTTGTCCGATACCAGTTCACCCCAGCCTTCCTTCAGCTGCGGCAGGTTGGAGCCACGTAAGTCAGCTTGTCATGTGTTTCCTCCACTTAGAACAAAAGAGGCAGAACTACGATGTGCCTTGCTGCCGCAGCAGAAGATTAGATGTAGGAGGTGTGTGGGCTTCAAGGTGGGACAGCAGGCTGATCATAAACACAAAGAAAAATCCAGCCCACAAGCTGAGTCAAGCATCAAATATCAGTTCTAAGTGGCATTCATCATCATCAGACTCCCACCCAGATGGACTGAGGTTTTTTAGTACAACCAGACCACTGATTTATCTTGCTAATTGTGCCCTAAAGATCCAGGTCCATAATGAATACAGTTATTTCACATATAATGATTTAGGTTTCATGGTCTTATGAATTACCAGATAAATATGAATTGATCTTTGGTCATGATTGCAGGATTTTCAATGTCACTATATGTGCACACTGTATCATTGTCTTTTGATTGTAATTTTTTTATGATTTTTTTTATGATTGTAATTTTAGAACTCAAAGAGTTGATGTTTAAGGACTAATCTGTCACAAGGGGTCATACATTACAAAAGATTTTACTCACCTTGACTCGCCTTAACTCCAACATGATCGAGCTGCTCTCATGATGATCCTGATGAATTAAGCTGTTTTGATCGCTTGATTGTTGATGAGAACTGCAAGTTTGTTGCTCCACAAATACGTTTATTAAATCAGTCGTGAAATTGCGCTCTGGAAATATCACAGTCCAGAATTCCTGATACTTTTGAACTTTTTTTTTTTCCAAGTATCTTTACCAAGTTTATTGTGTTCCTCTTCTGAATTTTCTTCATTAGTTTAATTGCTGAGACCTCACTCACCAACTTCACTGATCCAAAATATGCTCAATAATTTGTCGTGGACAAGTGTCATTTTTGCAGGAATATTGGAGCCCAATGCAGAAATCCAGGCGAAGGGTGTAACAATGTCCTTTTTAAAAAAAAAAAAAAAAAAGTGCAGCACTCAGCAGAGTATTCACAACCGAAGTCAAAAATGCAGGAATAAATAAAGCAGGCAGGGAGGATGAGGAAAGGAGGACCAAAGCACAACAACAAAATGATTTAAATAAGCAGGAAGGAGAGGTCACAAAGTATTGTAGACAAACACACAGACACAAGCTCAAAGGCGGACAAGACACACAGGTACTGACTGTCAGGAAAGAGTAGACCAACAGAGGAAGTTAAACAAGAAACCACACAGAAAGGAGATGCACTTTCAAGACAAAACAGGAGATCAAAATATATTACATATATGGTAAGAAATCCTACTTTAAAACCTAACAAAACAAGACAACACACACAAAGAATCAAATAAACCCAAAATCAAAATCATAGCACCATGACAGCAATGTGTTGGTGAGCCGCCCATCCCGTGTTTTTGAAGCACTCACACATTGTTGACCATTAATCAAATTTGGATTTCCCATTCATGCAGAGGATTTTCAATCTCTGAACGTGATAAGACTGACATCACCACCCTCTTAAAATATTGGCCTAAGTCATATTTTTGTCAAGTTTTTCAAACAACAAAAACAACTTCACCAAATATTTTGCTTAGTTGTTTCTGTTTTCTGAAGAAGAAAAAAAGATCAAATATGACCATGACCAATATTTGATATGATAATCAGGCTTTAAACTGCACAGTGGGGAAATTGGCTTTGTCTATTGAAAAAAGTTTGATCAGCCACATGGTGGCACTATTGTTTGTTTAAATGTTAGTCTATGAAAGGCTATAGCCCACAACTTCTGACCCACAAGGCTCAGGGTTTTCAGATATGTTGCACGCTCAAAGCGAACAGAAGACACAAAAATGTGGTTCGGCACCGGCATGTTTTTCTGTTCTTCTCGTGTTGTTTTTTGTTGTTTGTTTGTTCATTTTTTTGTTTTGTTTTTTCAGCTCCAACTCCTTTCAGTTGCCACTCTCGGCAGTATAAATGTACAGGCACAATCGCAGCTTTCCTGCAGCAAGCATGATTATTAAACCAATTACATCACTATATCAATGACTGTTTCACAGTGTCTGGGCGCAACAGATAAATAGTGTCTAAACTATATATTTTAGTGAACAGCATTGTGGGACCAAGCAACAGAACTTGACTGCATCTGGGCAGGTGGTCGTGAGAGTGTCAAATGCTAGGTCACAAACTTATTTTTTATTTCCAACAATCATATTGCATCCTGGTACATGTTGGGGCTTGTCCTAAACTCTCATAATAAAGAAATTAAACACAGCCAGTATTTATATGAGCTGCAAAATGGGTCCCTCATGAGTTAGTATGGAGGTTTCATGGTGGCCCTGCCTGTTTGTCCAGATAGACCCCAAGAACAACTGTGTTTGTTTGTTTTTGTTTTTATGTTTTATTTTTTCACGAGTTACTGAAACTTCAAGGGATTCGCAGAATTTACTCTTTTCTTACCCCATGCCCATGAGGGGAACAAGTACACTTGTTTCCCTCATCAGTATTATGGACCATAATACTGAAATCATAAGAGATCCATTTGATATTTCAAACTCAAGCCCACTTTGTACTCAAGGAGCCCACTTTTAATCCGGATGAGACCCAAATGGATGAGAACACAAGACATATGTGTTCTTAGATGAAAAACACAAAATTTGGTTCAGTGAATTTGTGACATGTATTGTCCAAAAATTAAAAGAGCCAGGCTGCATTGTGTGGGCATGTTGTATTAATCATTATGTGTGTAATTTCGTTTATTCTTTTTATAAATGTAATGTAAACGAATGAATGGATTTTAAATAATTAACTGCTAAAGTGTATCTCACCTTTCTTGGGGGAAATGGGCACACCCTGGACAGGTTACCAGCCCAATACAGACATAGATTTTTTGTGTTTTGTATTGTCACCATCAAATGAACTGTAAAAATATGAAAAATAGACATTTGCTGCTCTCAAAAATTAACTTTCAGCTCCTGGTTTATTTCAGCCACTTATATCATTTGTGTCCTTTTAACAGAATTTGTTGTAACTGTGTTCCCCTGTATTGGGACTTATTTTGTATATTGTACATAATTATATGCATGCATATTGGGTGTATAATTGTATTTCTATGTGGAGTCTACTCTTTTTGTCACTAACTTGAGCCAGATTGGTGACAGCTTTGTTATCATAACTGAGAGAGCCAGAAGAACAAAATTAAGGTCCAGATGTTCATTTGCTTTCATGTTGGTTCGTCTCTCTCCTTGACTTTCTGCAGAGTGGAGTTCACAGTCGGAGACACCCCAATCAACAACTTCCGCATGATCGAGAGACACTACTTTCGTGACCAGCTGCTAAAGAGCTTTGATTTTGAGTTCGGTTTCTGCATGCCCAGCAGCAAGAACACATGCGAGCACATTTACGAGTTCCCTGCACTGTCTGAGGATATCAGTGAGTATCACACACGGGAGCGCATGCTTTTGCAACACACTGATGGATTTCATTTGATGCTATAAAGTCCCACCTGTCTCTTCTCTCTCAGTGCGTGAGATGATCCAGCACCCTTATGAGACTCAGTCCGACAGCTTCTACTTTGTGGACAACAAGCTGGTGATGCACAACAAGGCAGATTATTCCTACTCCGGAGGACCGTAGGAAACCCACCAACTTCTCCTCCTCACAGTTACAGAAATTTTCCATCCCACTGATTCAGGATCAGAAACACATGAACTGATGGACAAATCACTGGCACTAGATATGCTCATCTCAGTCCTGTTATCTCATTCAGGTACCAGCTGGCTGCCCAATCAGATCCCAATCCGATTCCTCCCACTGCCTTTTCTATTTTCTTGCAGGAACACTAAATTCTGCCAGTATTTTTCATCAGCGTGTGTGAGCGAGCGCGTGGGCAACAAACACATAAAGTGTTGGTACAAACTGTTGATTTCATTCTGTTTATGTGGGTTGCACTTGTTCATGAGGAGAGCAATTTTAGATTTGTTTAATATGACAATATATATATATATATATATGTATTACAGGAGTCTTGATTGATCTTACCAAACTGAGAAAGGCAGAAACACACTAAAACAAAAAGAGAAAAAGGAGAAAAAACAAGAGAGACATTTTTAATCTGTGCATCTTTCTATTTTACAAATATATTTTGCATAGACGCCTCATATCCAGAGTAATAACACTCATATTTCTAAGATTTCTTAAATTTGTAGCAGCACATTTCTCTGAATGAGTCATTCTTCCACCCATGTCCCGGTATCACCCGGCTGAATGACAGCGCTGTGTACTTCGTCTTTGTGAATCTGTCATTTGTTTCACGTTTTCATGTTCATAGTACTACTACATCAGGAGTATTTTTTGAATAAATAGCCATTTTGAAGTGTCAGAAAACATGTTAGCCCAAAGTCAGACACCAGTTTTGATATCCAGTACTTTCTCTGTAACACTGAACACTGTGTATACTTATATTCTGATAAGTGTTTTAACTATAAAATGAAAAAAAGTATGTAAAGTTTTGACAGCCGAAATTCCATCACTGCAATAAATATGGGATTTTTGCGAAACTTTGAGATGTGTTTCTATACACCAAGATCAGAGTGTTTACTTAGGAAACTGTCTTAACATGAAATGAAAGAGCTGTAGTTTTAGTCATAATGCTCCCTACCTCCTATCTTCAACAAATATGGTACATGTATAGTTTGAAGCTATTTACGCTGCTTAACATTAATCTTACAAAATGAGTAGAAAGTAAAAGACATGAAAATTACCGCAGAAGATTATTCCTCAAAAACAACAAACTGGATGTCACAAAGTGTCTTTGGTGCCCTCTTCTGTTAGAGCCGTCTTACTGCACCGTTGCCATGACGCCACCTATCATCACTCAGCGGTCGAACATCATTATGTGACGTCATTGTTAGCCGGCTGAGAACCTGCCACTTGTTCAGTCTATATTAAATCAGAGCAAATAAAAGATATAAACATAAAAGTTTTTTGATGGCATATGTATAAGAAATTACAGGGTTTTATTTGAAGATTTTTGGGGGGCAGTGAAAATTTTCCAGAGTTACTGTGATCTCTGAGTCGTGTTTTTGTGCAGCTGGCAAATTTCTTCCTATTTTCACCCTCATTTATCTCTGTTTCAAGTCTCCAGAAGCTCCTGAGTGAAATACCCGGCTTTGCTGTGTTCACTAACTGCATGTAGCTGCTAATTGTGTCTGAGTAGGTTGTGTACTGTGTTTTCACAGGAAAAGCAAGCACAACACAAAGGTTTGTGAGTCAGAGCTACAGAGTTTGCAGAAACTTTTTTTAATATTGCAATTTAATACATTGATGCAAAAATACAGATTTTTGCCACCTTAAAATCCAAATAATTGTTTTTTGAGTAATGTTTCCTGACTTAGGTTGCACCTGGATTGCTGGTGTAATTACGACTTTTAAAATTAATAAAAAAAATCACAGTTTTATAAAATAACTTCTTATATTCAAATGACAACATTGTTTGATAAAAATAAATAAATATATGAGTTTTCATCTTTTAATGAAAAAATATTCCACCAATTGTCATTTTCCAATTCAAAAACAATTTTAAAAAAAAAAGGTTCATGGAAACAACAAAAGTCAACAAAAAAAAAAGGATACAAGAGAAATGTGTTCTTAAACAAGTGAGCATTAAGGTTTACATTAAAGAAATAGATGTGGTGCAGGAGGTCAGGTATCCAGACAAATTCTCCATTCCCGAATATCCTACGGGATGCGGACTGTTCCAACAGCTTCTGTCTGTGTCCTCCGTCTCGTATACTGCTTTACAGTGTCCACCAGTAGTCCCCGATGATGTGTGACTTAAGGGAGGCGGGACTTGCAGACAGTTGGTCTGGACATAGTGGTCCTGCAGGACAAAGGTGGATGTGGTGGTTGTGGTGGTGATTTGTGGTTCTGACACCAAGCTGTCTTCCCTTAACTCCTCCCACAAATTTCCTGAAAAAAAAGGAGAGGAAAAATAGGGTGTTTTTTTGTATCCCAATGCTTATCAATATTCAAGGATCCTGCAATCATTTTACAATCAAGTGCTCGTAGATTCATTTACATCCTGTTGCTCATCTACATCCTGTAATGAAAATCTTTTTCCAGGTTCTGTCCAGATATCTCCAATGACTAAGCAGAGATTAAATGACCAGCCTGTGATTTAACTGTACTTTATTCTTTGCGAGATGGAGACAATAGTGACTTGAAATTCAGTAAATTCTATCTAAAATACATATAACCATCTTCATAAAGGAATATAGGTATTAGTGTGCTTAACTATATAACTCTGTAGCTTTTCCTTCTGAATAATCTCAGATGAAATATTCATAAGAGTAAAAACTTTAGATGAACCTAACCAAGACCAGCAATAGTCTGGTTTTCAGCAGCTCTCCAAAGTGATGCATTTCTATATTCCTCTATATCATGATCCTTTATTTAAAAAATAAAAATCAAATATCTTGTTTCTATGGGGGCTCCCTTACCTTGCAGCTGCAGGTCAGTAAGACTAGGATTGAGGGTGTCAATGTCATAACTGCTGTCTCCTTCCAACAACATGTCCTGCATGGCTCTTGGACTTGCACTGTACTCGGCTTGCAAGGCGGCACTGTAAACAGGTGGCATCTTCCCAGCAATGGGTGAGTTCAGACTTCCGGTGGCTGATGGGATACCAGCTGCAGGCAGGTGTCCACAGGGTGAGTACAGAGCAAATGAGTTGCTGGGGTGGTTGCAGGTCTGATGTGGCTGAATATGGGAATACTGCGAAGACCGAATGGGCTGGCATGCTGATTGAGGCTGAGCAGCAGCGTCAGACGATGAGGTGGTGCTGTAGATGGAGCCCACTCTTGAAAATGAAGTTGTATTTGTGTAAGGTGGCAAAGACCTGAGCTTGTCCAGCTTCTCTCCAAGTAGACGATCAAGGTCTTCTATTAAAAGATGTTTTAAAAAAAGGAAAAGCTTAAATGAAATAGGGTAAAGTAACAATTAGCATCCAGCTTTGGTACATTTTAACTGCAGGTTATAAACTATAATTTATCTAACACCTGAAGAGTAAAATATTCTTCTTAAATTAGTCGAACATCTTGTCTTTTCCCAACTAACAGGTTTAGGGGACCCACCTGGCTTTGCCATGCTCCTACGAACAGTCAGGGGGTCCTTGCGCCGCCACTTGTGCAGCTCCTCCTGCATCTTCTCAACTTTAGCTGGGTTAAGAGCCCAAAGGCATCCTTTACGAGAAGTGTTCCCATTTTTGTTCTCCACTTTCTCAAAGCACTTGTTCAAAGAGAGATTGTGCCGCACAGAGTTCTTCCATCCATCAGGAGCTGTCTGAATGCAGAGAGGGAATGATTACTATGAAACACTAAGCTACACTTCTATGTTGATACTAGATAACTGCATTAGTCTTTGAACTAATTAAAATGATATTTTTAACATGCTATGAAGAGAAAACAAATGAGAAATTAGTCTAACAAAAAAAATTGCACATCTTGCCATGGATGCTCTTTAAGTTTATTTAACTTTAGATGACCTTTTGAGGCACTCAGCTAGTACATGATTTTATTCCAGTGTTTGCATGTCAAATGTTGGTGGTAATATATTATAAAATCTGCTAGATGCAAGTCTAGATCCAGCAGTTAAAGTCAAAACATTCATCCCTCCCTTGCGGCTACATTACAATCTGAATTTTTTTTTTTTTGCCTTTGTCCGCCCTGGCAGCGAAACGTATCAGCATGCTATAACAAGTCCCCTTGAAGTGAACTCAGGTGAAAACTGTTTCATAATGTTTAGGAAATTTTTGGATGGATCTTAAAAGCATTTTTGCAAAGTACATGTCAAATAGCACCTTTTGTTTTCTACCCTATGCATTTCCTAAACTTGTAGTCATGTTTTAGTCATTTGTTTGGAAAGCAGCCATCTTTTCAGTAAATTATATAAACAAACATTACCAATGTGTAATTTGACTGTAGTTGATGGGCTCCAAGATTGTCTATAAAGTGCCTTCTTGAATATACTTGCCAAAAATGTTTGAGCTCTTTCCACTGATGTGCCTCAGCTCATCTGATTTGTAGATATCTGGAATCTTTTGGAAAAATCTGCTTTTTTTAATCAGGATTCAAATTAGCATCTAACCCTGCGGCTGGCTGCCTCGTTTTATTAATATTAATGCGCTACTGGGCATGAATACACAGTACAGTACAATTACATCCGCAAGCCACCTAACAAAATGGCACATGCGAAAAATTGTGGCAGATGTTTTATGATGGTAATACATGTGAGCTTCTGCATAAACCTGGGTAATTTGATGGTTAACCCTCCAGCAACAGAGCACGACTGAACAAGATAAACTATTGTTACCATACTGAGGCCAACAAGATGCATTAAATATACAAAAATAACTCAGAGACAAGAGTCACTCAGCGACACACTGCACCTGTCCTGCTTAGCAAGGAAGTGTTACAGTGTCCAAACATAAATGTGAGCAGAGCCTTGTCAAATGATTCAGGTGGTAATTACATCACCTTCAAAGAACTGCATTAGTTCCTAGCTGAAGAGAGGGGAATTAGCTCTTAAGTAAATGCCGTAAAAAAAAATCCACTTATTTTTTCGTTTCTAATTTTCAAATGTATTTATTTGTTATTGTATTTTGGATGCCCACTATGTCAGATTCAATCATCCTAAGTATATCACATGGAAATTGAGAATGGAGAAAAGTGAAGCCTTTCTTCAAAGAGTCCATTTTTTTCTGCTGCAGTTTGGATTATTACAATACTGAAATTTTTCCTCCTCTGTCAAATTTAAGTAGACTGGAAGTTCTCTTTCCAGCCAGTGTTTAGGTATTGTCATAATTATTTATACAAAGGTCATGTCTTGAAGTTCTGACTCAGACTGTGCATTCACCGTGACAATCTTGGCCCAGTTCACGTGAAAAAAAAATAGCAGGTTTCTTTTTATATTCCAAGGTAAAGTTTGATCTTTTGATGTTATGTTGAAAAGCAAGCAGAATTCAATGCTTTCAAAGAAACTGCGATGCCCACTGGACCATCCCTGCACTACTGATTAACTTCTGTCTACTGATGCAAGAGTGTCTTCATTGATTTTATTCCTCCTTCATGTAACCTCAGTCTGAATTTTTAAGTTGTATAGTTGTACGGTTCTTTAGTTGTATAATTCCGAATAATTGCATTTATAGTATTGTACAGATTTTAACAACACAAAAAGACTTGTGTTGCATGCCTCTGCATCTGCAGCGACTTTGCTGTAGCAGTGCAGGAGTCACTACAACATGCATGAACTTCATTTTCCTAAATGCTTTATTTGGCTGCATGTATGAAGGTGTAGATAAAATGTGCATGTCGTGGTTTGTGGAAGAGATCATCACCTTGTGCTGTTTCAACTCTTTGATAGTTTCTTCTTTTTATGATCATTGACTCAGATCAGTTTTTTTCAATCTCGCTTATGTTTTTTTTGTTGTTGTTGTTTGTTTGTTTGTTTTTATTCCAAGTCTGACATTTGATGTGATTAGAGTTCAACTCCATGTTGAGTATTGCAGTACCCTGAAATATGGGAAGTGTTCAGTCATGAAGCTGTAGATCTCACTGACTGGCAGACTTCCTGTTTTACTGTTCTTGAGAGCCATAAATATCAAGATGCTGCAGTGGAAATGAAGACATTTGACATTAGAATTAAAATCATGAGACAAACAAACCACCTATAACTAAAGTAGTCCACTCATATGCAATGAAACAACTTTATATCTTACTAAACAGCAAATTCTGACAAGCCTTATTGACATAAGGCAAATGGTGATATGGCATTACCTGTATGAGTAAATGGGTTTGGGGAAGAGTGAATGGGTGGCACTCTCCTGGTGTGACTGAGACGGGAGACTCTGGAGAGAATATTTAGAGCTGTTTGGGGGGTCATCATTAGGGTAGAGTTTGGCTGAAACCTGTGCAGCAGACATGAAGAAAATCATAATCTGGCAACTACTAAAAAAGCGACATTCCTATGCATTCTCATTCACTGTGTCCACAAATTATTATCTCCTCAAATTTTACAGGTAAACCCAAAAAATGGCTTGTGTTGACTACATGTCAACATGTTTACATGGCTACATGTCTGTGGTTCAAGCCAGCATAGTCACTCACCTGCTGTAGAGGGCTCAGTGAGCTGTAGGACCGAAACCTTTGAGATAAAAAGTTGGGGGACTCCAGCGAAGCGGCTGGTAGCTCTGAGTATGAACTCTGCAAATATGTGGAAAAAAATAGATAAAAATTATCTGATGACAGGAAAACTTGTTCAGTAGTGATTTTTCACTGATTGAAGATGGTTTCACGTTGTCTTTTTTTAGATCGTATGAAACTGTTAGTGTAAAAATGAGGGTAACATAAATATATAAACCTGAATGCTGTCATTGTATTGGTCCCAGGTCGCTGGCATGTCGCTGCTGTGTGAATGAGCGTCAGGGCTGCACATTTCCTGCAGACTGCTGAAGGAAGAGGAGCAGTGCTGGAGACAGCCTGCGTTCTCCCTCACTCCATCACTGAACTGTCGATGGTATGGGTGGAAACGGTTGACGGGGGCTCGTTCAGTGACCCCATCAGTGCTGTGTCTCCTGTTCAGAGCTGCAGTCCTCAAGCCGAAGGTGTTGCTGTCTCCCTGAGGGAAGCAGACATCCATGCTCACTTTAGTCTGCACTGTGACAGTGTAAAACATACTAATTTCAAGTTACACAAGTTAGACGTGATCATTTTGTGTGAGTTACAGTCTCTACCTCCTTTTGAAAGGGGACGCAAAAAGTAAAATGCAACAATACTTTATGGGAAGCCCCTGAGCCCCTGAGGTCAGTATCAGTAAATCTCTCCTTTCATAGCACGTAAACCACAGAGAACTGGTCCAGCCATTCACCCTGATTCACACCCTGACTCATTAAATTGTAGTTTCGCTTTTAGTGATAAATAACACATTCTGACATTTAACCCTGGAAAGTCCACCAAACACCATTATGTATGTTAGCAGAGTTTTTTTTTTTTTTTCTACAGTTACACAAAGAGTCGTCTTGAGATGAAACAGAAATGTAGCTGGGCATTGACGATTCTGCCATTTTCTTGCAGTTTGTCCCATGGTACTCACAGATGTATAGACTGACCTGAGGGGCTGATGTTTGAGACTGGCTGCTGCCGCCGGGGGAAAACTTCGGAGAGTGTGACATTCTTTGGCAAAATCTCCTACTGTGGAGAGATTAATCAAAGAAAAAGAAAAAAAATCCACTTCAAATGTTGTGTGAATACCAGCAACAAACAGCAAGTTCTGGTTCTGCACTCTGTTAGGTAAACAACTTCATTTTTCCCTTTATTGTAGCTGAGACATCTGGTTGTTAGATGCAATAGCTCAAACACACTCAAGAGAGTTATCTTCTTATCTATCTATCAGTCAGAACTCAAAGGAGCAAAGCCATTTTGGGAAACAGATGGATCAAACAGGACAAGAAAAATCCACTTGTGAAACTTGATTGATGTTGCTCTAGCCACATGACAGGAAGCAATTCTGCTGTGTTTTGAATAAGCACTTGTGTTCACTGATCTTTTCAGATCGTATCTTCTGAGTCATTATTCTACTGTAAATCTGAGTGACACACTATACTGCTTGCTCTGACAGCATAAGTGGAGGCGTGGGAACAGTTGAGTTCATTTTCAGAGCCAGCACAATAAACTGAAAACAGTCGAAGTACATGTGTCAGGGGTTTACCTGAATAAATGTGAGGAGGTGTTACATGATCCCAGTGGAAAAGGGAGACACGTGGCACTGATTCCAGTAAAAGTAACCTCAACCCTGACATAAACCAAGCTCATTAAAACTGCCAACAAACCATGATGGCTGTTAGGTCACGTAAAGACAGCCAAACAGTGCTGAAGCAAAGTGGAATTAATCGCTCCTTTACGGTGTTTGTAGAAAGAGAGAAGAAGCAATCAAAGCTCTTTTTGTATGAGTCAAAGGAGACTTAAGTGTCAAGGTGAAATTAGAGAAACTGTCGTTTTGAGCACTGTAGAAACAAACCCTCTCATCCACTTGACAGACACATTGCATGAACCAACGTAGCCCTGAAGGTGTTTCTTGAGCCTGTAGCCCCACAAAGCCTGACATGTATACGAAAACTTGGCAGAAAGTGTGTTTGTGTGTGTGTGTGTGTGTGTGTGTGTGTGTGTGTGTGTTAGAGTGTGTGTGTGTTTATGCTTCTCTCGGCTCCAAAGTGTAATGACCCTGT
>JAOWBL010000005.1:10759499-10773317 GCA_028564865.1 Zenarchopterus dispar | reverse complement strand
GTGTGTGTGTGTGTGTGTGTGTGTGTGTGTGTGTGTGTGTGTGTGTGTGTGTGTGTGTGTGTGTGTGTGTGAATTGGTGTGTGTGTGTGTGTGTGTGTGTCTGGCAGTTGTCCAAGCTAGCCCAGCAATAAGATACACAGAAAGAAAAACCTGCTGCAACAGGTTCCCAAAGACCTACTGGTGGAGTCACTGGCAGCTAGCAGCACTCTTTTCCTCCTTCCATCAGTGTGTCTTTGCCTGACTGAATGGTTACTTGTCTGAAGGTGACATAAGATACACCAGTGATCACAGCTAGTGGCAGTAAGCGGGCATCGTGCCCTGCTTTCTGAGCTTGCCCATGGTGAAAGCTGACTTAAATGTGATCTAGTTTCACTCAGCCGTTGAGTCTTCATACAAACATGCACAAGTAAACACAGGCAGGATCACCTTAAGGCCTGAAGAGTAAATGCATCATGCCAAGTATTGAAAAGAGAACCCTAGATATCATATGCAATGTGGATAAACAGAAGTAGTCACTCTGGAAATTTCACTATCTGGCACAAGCATGAAAAGTTTGCATTGTGACTAATTGACATACTCATCAGACAGGTTCTTGCAGCCATTTCAAAAACTAAATTCTTCCAGAAAAATCTAAAACAAATTACCCTGGAAATAAAGACAAGGCTCTGAAGCTATCCTTCCAATGAACCAGGAACTGCAGCTCGTATCTATAGCTTGAACAAAACCTGTCCTCAGTGAGAGGGTGAGGCATGACAGGGAGATTAATTACGGATTGAATAAACTCTTGTGTTGCATTACGAGCCCTCTGCAAAGCAAAGATCCAGCCGAAGGCTCTTTCTGCGAGAGAAGGAGCTCATGAAATGAGTGTAATAGAGCAACTGACTCCAAGGAGGAGGGGTCTTGAGTGAAGGTCTCATTTTCCTTGGAATATAATTTCTCCACTGCTCAGGTGTGTAGCTTGTTTTCAAGTGTTACAACATGTTATTTACTAATTTATAACATAAAAATACAAAGCAATGTTTTTGTACACTGCTCAGATAATTATCATTTAGTACTGGTATACTCTTCAGTTGTACTGTACTCAATCTGCCCTCCTCATCACCTGATACTGCAATCCAAACAACATAAATCAGTTGTGCCACAGTGGCAGGCACATGACTTCTTTCGCTCATGAATATCTCTGGGTGTGTTTTCTCTTCAGTAATATGCAAATCAATATTTTGTCAGCTGAATGGAATTTAAAGTCACCTAAGGCAGGCAATGCTGCAATGCTCTGCGTCCAAAAGCACTTTCTATTACATATCTGACTGCCTGACTAAAGTGGCTTATGGCCTTCAAAGTTTCTGAATGGCATTCACACTGCCCTTCAGAAGATGTGAGGTCAGCAATGCAGTGGTGACATACTGTATTTATCCAGTAATGCATAAGGTTTAGGTAGAGTTGTGTTGTTGATTTACATTAACAGTCTGTTTTATGTTTCCACTTGGATAACTGTTTGTAGGCTGAAAAAAAGATCATAAATGGGTTGTCTTGGCATTTGCAGAAGACATCCACGCATCTGCCCATTAACTGTATCATTTTCTTCCCATTCGAGATCGCAATGTTCTGCTGGAGCCTATCCAAGTTGTTTTTGGGCAAGATCAGTCCACAGCAGAGCAGATTTGAAAATAAATTAGAAAAAAGTATAAAACTAGGGATGTGGTACAACCAAAGCCCAAGAACTTCAGCCTGGGCATCTAGACCTACAGAGTAAGAATGGGACAGTGAACTTAATGAGAATAAAATATTAACTGAAAAACAGCCGCCTGATCAAAAAAAAAACACAGCCCTCACTGACAGCAAAAATATAAAAGCAGGCCATGTGATTACAAAAGATTTTAAAATGCAAAAATTATCTTCAACATGTCTTAATACTTTGATTCTGAAAAATATCGTGACCGAGAATAAAAGTTGTTCAACAACTTACATAATAATTTGGGGTTGTTTTTAGTTGTAAGGATTAACATTACTACAACTACTGTAAGGATTAATGTTTCCCCTGTAAATCCGATGATCCATCCATCAGCATGTGCCCTACCCAAACATAGTTTCATAATGTGTTTATTGTTCTTCTGAACAACACTCAAGCAGAAACATGCCTTCAGTGGCTGTCGTCTAATATAGAATTTCCTCAGTAAAAACGTCTTGTACAGACCCATACATTACCTTTTCTTGGTTATTTAAACAAAGGGGAAAAAATCTTTGTAATTGAACAGCTACTTTCATTACCTTCAAGGCAAATGAAAGGATTTTCTTTGCTAAAATCAATAAATCTGAACTGAATATTGTAAGGCTAGGTCTTTCTGAATGAAAGTCAAATTCCACATTTTAAGTGATCAGAAACAGTGATTTATGAGTGTCTTTAGAAAACATGCACAGTCCCTGAGGCAGAGTGCTTTATCACTGAATACTTTTCTGGCTCAGGATGAGGTTGTATAAATTCAGTAATGACTTTTTCTGTCCCAGGGATATTTCATGAAATGTGCAGCTGTCTCTTGTAATGACTGCCCTCAAAATGTTATATTACCGTTTTATGGCTGATTATTAAAAAGAAATTCAAGAGACTGGCGGTATTGGAGCTTTTCAGGGAGTGCAATAATTTCACATAATTGTACACCAGTTATTCTCATGGTAAGTAGTATGTATTAAGCATAAAATACTAACCTTAAGCAAGAAAATATTGTAACATTAGCACTATTGTAACATTAAACATTATAACACAGAGGCTGGGATTTGGCTGAATTAAAAAAAAAAAAAAAACACTTACATTGTCACTCACGCAAATTGTAAGTGTTGTCCTACCTCTGATATGACCCATTGAACACACCATAGTGAATTTCCATAACTGTAAAAGTCACTTTCAGATAGAGTAGCAGGTACTCCTGTGGGAGATGCCACGGTTCAGTCTTTTCCAGTAGATTAAGCAGAAATGTTTGGGATTTTATAACTGCTTTTACTTTTGACCTCCATGTCCTGTGCCTCCACGTACAGCTGACTCCAACCAAGGAATTCAATGTTATGGTTCAATTAGTCTCCTAGGAAAAGGCTTATGATAAAAGAAACCATCCATGACATTTGGTAAATCTTACTTTTTTTTTTCTTTAGAATGGTGTATCACAGATATTATAAAAGATCTCACTTCATAAATGTTTTGCCACAACATAACCAGCTCAGTTCAGACTGGCATCTGTTTACATAAATAGCTGTTTATGTATCAGATAACGTGGGTTAAATCAATGCTGATCCCCAATAAAAATGAAATTGTTGACTGTAACATCATTACCCTCTGATTTCCTTGCTTGGCTGGTTGACAGTTCCTCTGAATGAATGGAAACATGGCTCAGTCTAAACCACCAACACACCGGTAAATCTTAACCACAATGATGCATCACATCATTGTGGTTCAGTTCAAGGCTCAAAGAACAGATCTGTGTCAGCACCACGTGGACATGTGAGGTGTCCCTGCTGGATTGTGCAAGAGAACGTTGGATGAAAGTGTAGCTGTGACAGATTTGTCATGAGTTCAAAAATATTTTTCCAATTTTATATCCAAGGAGTCCTCTACCAAGTCAGACAAGTACATGGCTGTTCCCCTCGCTTTACAGCTAAAGCAGTCGTAATGGTTACATCACTCCAACAGAGTTCAGCCAAGAGGAATAAGACAAAACTGAGAAATACCAATCAGAAATAATAAAACAAATATAAATGTGTTTATATTGATCCAACACAATGCAGTGATTTGTCAGCGCCATCAAAGTAATACCAATCTAATAATATCAATAATCTATTATGTTGTAGCTGCTTTCGCATTTCCTGCTCAATCTGTCAGATCTCAGTTTCCATGGTAATACTCAAAATATTGTATTCATGCAATTTGATAATGGTGATCCAATCAAGGATTGAAATAAGCTTCTTATGTAGAAATTGGATATTATCTTTTATCCAAAACACTGTGTGTGGCATGCCAGCATGCACCAAGTTTCATTTTTGATGGGCCTTACTGCGTCTGTGAAGACAAAAAGGCGATGGTGTTGGGTCTAGTTGTCCATGGTTGAAGTTGAGGTAGTGCAGGGAGTCAATCATTGGCACGAGTAAATGTATTACATACGGCTCTAAGGAGCTTTTATTGGCCGTAACAATATCAAGGATCTCTCTGTTCTTACCAACAGTACAAACTCCTGATCTATTATTAGTTTTAATAAAACAGTGCTAATATTTTTTTTTTTGTCTAATGGCTTTCACATCATAATAAAATAAATGTGATCTGAGTAATTTTTTACATTAACTATTTCATATTGTTGCCTGTTATTTCTGACATTCTTATTATTATTTGTTTTTATATTTACTGTTTATTTCTACACTTTTATAATAGATTTTTTAAACTGAGATTCAAGTTCCACATTTCAAACTATCCTCATGTGACGACATGAGCCGGTATGACAATAAAAATCCTGGAGAAGCAGCATTCAGCTTTTATTCTCCACGGATCTGAAACACCCTCCAGGAAACTGTAGGAAAGATGAAACCTTCAGTTCCTTCAAATCAAAGTTTGTTTACAGCTGCCCTTAAGTCCAACTTTTCTTTATTATGCCACTGCACTGTAACTCATAATCTATGTATCCTCTTTACTTTTTATGTTTTCATTACATAAAGTACCTTCAACTGGCTTCTTGCTAAATTGTTCGATACAAATAAACTTTCCTTCAATCTTTGGACTTTCTTGTCAAGTGTCTGCATATGATTAGCACTGAGAAAACTTACTGGTTTGGAGACTTAACTTTCTGGTTTGTAATATAATATTTCACTCTGGACCATCAGTTTTGCTTTATGCCTTTGTTTTCTTTCAGAACTTTTCGTCACGCTAACTCACACTTGCTTACCTACTCCCTCTTGGGATTTTGCGGTTTTTCTCTCTCGACTGCCCCTCAAGTATTTTAAACCACAGATGTCTTCGCGGCTGGAGGTGAGAAACAGCCTAAACAGCTCCATGACAGGGCCACACAGAGAAAGAATGAAAGAAACATGAGAAAAACAACCATGCGGAGTCACTCTCATTCCTGAAGATGATTCAGGATCACCGGTCACACATCAAACTCAACACAGAAAGTCCCCCACTTGAAAGTCAAACAAAGAACCATCTTCCTATGGGACCTATGTGGCATTTGCTAGCTGCCACATCACCTTTACGCCCCTCAAGTAAGTACAGAGGGGGCTACAGAGGGGGCATCTAGTGGGGTTTAGACTGCACAAACTCAGATCTGTCCTATGAAAAAGTCTTCCATTAAGTTTATTAGCCAAAGTCTGGTTCATCCATCTTAAATTTCTCTTCGTCACATCTCAGATGCATGGAGCAGTGAGCTGATTATGACACACCTGCATTTAGTCTCACTTTCTGTGGTGTCATAAATAAGAGTTATAAACTCTCTGTACTATATATTACCCCTCATTCACTATTTGGTAGTCAGGTTGTCTTCACATTTATTAGTCAAGTTATTTTACTACATATTGAGGCAGATATTTACTATTTCAGGCTTTCATTGAAGATTTATCATGAAATTGCATGTGTGGTAGTACATGTGTCTGATGGACCTGTTGCATATTAGAGTATGAGTCAAAGATAACCTTCTAGGCCTCATATAAGTCAGTATTCACATGTCTGGTGGTGGGGTTCACATTTGATGAGGAGATTTCAGCAGAAGCCTGTGGCAGGTAGGAAAAAATGTTGAAAAATCTTTGCAGTTGGCTGTTTATTTTAACTGGATTTGTGCTGTTTTTATTACCACTAGATGATGCATTATAACCATACATGTGCTCAGTAAAGATCAAAAGAAACACAGAATGAGCTGATAAATACTCCCTAAGTTCTTGTAACCTAAATTTTACTTCTAAACTTTCAGATAAATGGACAGTGGCACCTCAAAGTCTGCATCATATCTTTTAAAAGTGCATGTTAATCATCATGTCAGCCCACTGTGTACAAAACATTGCTTTTCTACATTTCGAGCAGGAGCAAAGACATTGTCTTTTACAGGCAGGAGCAAGAAGCGCTTGACTTAAGTTGCAAAGAGAGAAAAAAAACATGTTTCTACAAAAGTATCATGCGTAAGGACAAGCACAGCATTACTTGTTGTACAGGCTTGACCTTAAGACTATCAGGCTACAGCTCAGAAAGAGCTGGCATAACGTTTGTTAGGAAGCGCTGAATCAGCAAGATGAGTTGTCACTTTCAGTCAAAGCTGCTGACTATATGTTTGAGTGCCACAGAGCACAGGAAAAGACTATATTATTTCTCATCATTGCATCTTCCTCCCACAGTCCAAAAGCATGCATGTTAGGTTGATTAGTGATTCTAAATAGTTCAGAGCATGTATGTTTGTCTGTGTGTGGACCTGGGATGGACTGGTGACCTCTCCAGGAAACGCGTTGACTTTGTCTGATGATATTTGGGATTGGCTCCAAGCCCTCAGTGACCCTACAGAGGACTATAATGGTTTTAAAAAATGAACAACTGAATGAATTAAAGTGTTGAATCAACAAGATGAGTTGTCACATTCAGTAAAAATTGCAGACGGGTATGTTTGACTACAAAAAAGAATAAGAAAAGAGCACTACATCATTTTATGTTTATGTCCCACCTTGAAAATGTGATTTTAAAAAAATTTGATCCCGGGAATTATCATAACTAATTTCATCAGCTTTTTTTTTCTTTGTAAAGATTTCTACATAAACACAATTGTTGCAATAGTGGTGTCAAAACAAACTTGTTAGCTTACCTGTGGCATCAAGCTCAAATTGGTTGTGATGCAGAAAAAGCGTATAGATAGGAATTTGATGATGCATAACACACTTGAGATGAAAAACTAGAAAAACGCATCCAAAACATGTTATATAATAGCAAGCTAGTAAAATGTTATGCTCTGACATATTTATAGCCTGTTTAAAAAACTAATTTGGTCTGAATAGCTAGATTTCACGTCGATGAAAACCGCACAGGAGGGGATATTTTTGTGTACCACATCAGTTAAAATTAAATGAAACGATAAACTTATCTATAGTTAGGGACATGGACTTTTATTGTCCGTTTTTTGGCTACTTACTGTATGGCACTGTATTGACTTCTGAGCTGTGAATAAAAGCCTAACAGAGCATGATGATATTTTAAGGAGATTAATTTTTTTGTACTGTTATTTTCACTGTTAGTTGATCTGGCTGGGCCCAAGCATGAGCCTTAGTTAAGAGCGAACGGAGAACTTGTTCTAGCCAGTTGTCAGCTAAATGTACTAGTTATTTCTGATTTCACCACCAAAACAAGATTTGAAATGACAGTTCTTGTTACAAATATTCACCAGCAGCTCCACAACTCCTTCAGCGTGGATCAGTTGAAGGAGCCGGGAGCCACAGGTCATTTCAGGATCCTTCCAAGTGGTAGTCTACTGGAACCCAACTCATATCAGATGTTGTTTTATTTTAAGTTGGCCCACTTTACAATCTCAAATAAGAAAAAAAATGTAAAAGGTGAAAAATATGCAAATAAATAATTATAAATTAATATAGTTTTTCAATACTGTATGAGCCAAAGCGGACATAGAAAATGCACAGAGAGTCTGTGATGGTGTGGGGTTGCATCAGTGTTCTTGACAAAGGTAAATTACACCTCTGTGACAGCAAAACATAAATCTAGAAAACTATTGTGAGATTTTGTGCTGACCGCTTCATACTGTTGCACACCGTAAGTTGTGTTTGCAGGAAGAATGGGAGAAGATAACTGTTGATGCTCTTCATCGTCTGGAATCCTCAGTGGATTTTTATTATTGTCCGTGGGAATGGTAACATAGTGGTCAAATATTTACTGTCCCAACTTTTACTGAAACATGATAGAGGCATGAAATGCAGAAATATATGTATATTTTGTAAGAAAAACATGAATTATTTTGAGTTAGTACTTGTCCAAAGAAATAAAATACAATTAAGTCTAATTACTTACATGTTTCTATGGATTTCATAAAAAAAAAAAACATACATGCATTATATATATTTTCTATGTAGCATGGCACTTCTTATCGGTGAACATTCATGCTTTTATTCATCTGGTTGCCGTGACTCCACACGCTTTACATCAGATTTTATTGTGTTCATAGTCAGAGTTCGGTGGCTTTTGCACTCCTTACTCTGAGTTATCATACTGCTGTAAAGTTTTAAGCGTAAAATCTTATCATGCTACCAAATATTAAATGCTAAGATTTTAAATGACTGCATGAATTTTGAGTTCTTTTGAGGGGGGGGACAGACAGGGACAAAGAGTCTAACCACATCCATTCACCTTTTCTCTGCTCTTGTTGAGGATCACAGTTTTGATTCAAGCGAAACCTGCCACAGAGGCTGAAATGCTGACTAACCAGATCTCTCTTCCACAGTTATTCTGCGTAGCAGAAAGTGATAGCAGATATTTTATTACTTCGTGTCAGTGTTACTTTGTTTATAACTAGTTGTAAAATGAAAGTCCCTCAGAGACAAACAAAAACAACAATTAAGGATTTTCTAAAAAGTTACCTTAAGTGCCGATGACTTAGATTCTCAGTCATTCAGCTTATAACTTTAAAAGGTGTTCATGACATAAGATCATGAGCACACGTGACGCTTCAGTAAAAGTTCAATATAGAAGATGTATCATTCGGTCTTTATTCCTCTCCTTTGCTCCTCTTTGAACTATTGTTGCATGTAAATTCCCTTTCACACTTTTCAGTGCTGTCAAAATAATTTCACCCTCAATTTCCTCATCCCTACTCTCATCTAATAGCATTTTATCCTGATTTCTTAGAGCCAGAGCCAAAGTCAGCTCTTACCCGTCATTCTTTAAATATCATACTTTATCGCTCCTCACTCTTTCACACTGTCTTTTATGCAACCCTCCTCCCCTCTAATTTCCTCCTCAATCTGTATGCTCCAGGGCCTCTAAATACTCTGAAAGAACCTCCAATCTTCAGCCAAGAACCTGTCTGTCTTAAGATCTAGCGGCTCATTGGAGTCTGACTTTGAGAGGGTCTTTAATATACAACACATGCCAACTTTTTCTGATAAGAAAGTCATCCCCATTATTCAGTATCTCATTTATTAGAATGCATTTTTTCTATCAGCTTCAAAAGTTCCTTCTGACACATAAATTATAAAAACAGGAGCGTATTCTCTGTAAATGAGATAAACATCAAAGATTTTTATGCTTTTCATACTGTCCTCCTCCCAAAGTCATGCATACTGATCCTTTTTCACCCTGAATTAGAAGCAAACCACATGCTTAATCCTTATCTTTTAAGCTCAGTCTCTCTCCAGATATTAAACTGCTAAATTGTTTAATGATATTTACAAAATTAGAAGGGGAGAACTTATTTATTTCCTGAAAATGTTGAGAATATGTTAAAAAGTGGACTTTATTTACATTGGAGTTGTTATAAGCGTGTCATGTTTGATAATTCTTAACACTGTTACCCAAGACATATGAATTAATGGTTGCCTATTTTATTATACATCCATGTTACAATTTGTTTACTTTATATTAGCCATAATAATGTCAAATGTAATTATGATACAGTAATAGAGTATTTTGGTTAATGTTCTCTGTATTGTTTTAATAACTCTTTGTATGCAAACTCAAGAAACTGAAATTCACCAGTTAAAAAAAAGTATTCAACTGTTTTTCTAAGCAGATTCAGATATAACTGATGAGAAAAACCTGACTATATCTCAAGGAGGAGCGTATGTAAGGTTAAAGCACCTGTGCGAAGAAAACAAAGTTTACCATGCATCACAAAGCACTGAGGATTTTTTTTTCATTTTCTTTTAGTTTTCCTCTGTTATAAAATTGACCAGAAGAGTATATAGTTCAGCAAAGGAAAAAGAGAAACAGTGGAAGAAAGAAAAACAAACAAAAAACATCATTCAGCTTGCAGAGGTGGTTTCCTGTAGGTATCTATATCCCTTAAGTTTGGGTCACGGAAAATAATTGTATGCACAAAAAAAAAATCTTTCCTTAGAATTAACATAAGAATATTTTAAATATTTTAAAGATGAATGCTGCCTGATAATTAAAACTAAAAAAGTAGGGCCAATGATAAACATTGTCTGGTTTTTACACGTCTCAATCCGACTGTATCATATTTTATATATGACTCTCTGAGACTTCTTTACAACCAGTTGCAGGGATGCAACTTCTAAAAGTGCTGCAAGTGTTAGAAAGTGAATACATTACTTTTCTTATTCTTACACTTGCATGCAGCATTATAAAAATTTTGGCTTTCTTCTTGTATGTTCGTCTGCTTCAAACATGTACTCTAATCAAAACAAAAACCAAAAAAAAATAAAACCAATAAATAAAAAAGTTCATAAAAATTACCCAATGTATTAACAGTGATCCAAAAACTATTATTTAGAAACTGTTACAGACAAAATTTGAAGTGTTTTAATTTCAATAAATAATAAACACTTCAAATAATAAAAATTAGGGTTTTGTGTGTATTATTTTTTATGTCAGGCATTAAAGGGTTAAAAGTTGACAATGACAACCCACTTGACAAATTTGTATGATTAGCCACTCTTTTCCTATTTTCTTTCATTAGGAAAATGATCCCATATTGTGTATTTGTGATTGACGTTCAAACCCAGCAGGTTAAATGTGAAGGTGAATTAGAGTCAAGGTTTTCCACTCGGTGGTATCACAATCAGGTCTGAGAATAGAAATCTATCACAGTTCCCGCTTAACAAAATATTTGTGCAAGTGTATTGTAGCAAATCAAAAGATTTATGAGGGGGGAGAGTCGTTGATGCTGATTAGGCTGGAAAAACTTGCAAAACCAGTATTTGGACTCCACCAATCTACAGTCAGGAGTGAAAAACAACTTTAGGTCTCTCTCAAAGAGGCTGATTTTGATATCCATGTCTCCACTATGAGAATAAGAATAACAAGGAGCTTGTCTTGTTGTAGGTCTTCTGTGTTACTTGTTAAATGTCATACTGACAACTAAAGATAAAGAGCCACTACCTCATCTGCAGAACACGGTGGTGGTAGTATTGTGGCTTCTGCTGCGTCTGAGTTAGGATGGTTTACCAGTAAACAGAGAATTAATCATGTTTTATACCAACAGGTGTCGCTCTAGAAGGTCACATAAAAGTCTTCAAACAGTCCATTTGCCTCATCCACATGAAACACAAGATTTTACTGTAAAATACAGAAATTATGTAGCATTGTATATTAGTTTTAACAGTTTAAATAGATTTCATTACCTGCTATGGATGTATGCAAAAATATAGTTAGGTCATATTTATACAGAAATGAAGAAGACTCTGCATTCAGAGCAGCCAGATATTAGATGGTTCGAGCATCTGGTGAGGATGCCTTCTGGACCCCTCACTGGTGAGGTTTCCCAAGTATTGCCCACAGGGAGAAGACCCTGGACAAGACCCAGGACACGCTAAAAGGACCATGTTTCTTGACTGGACTGGGAAGATATAAGTCTGGGTTTCCCTGCTTAGGCTACTTCCCCTGTGTCACGACAAACAGTATAGGGTGAATGGATAAGTAAACAAGACTCTATGAAGTTTTTAAAAGTTTTGAGTGCCACAGCAAATACATTTACAAAATTTACTATTACTACTATAATAAAAACACCTAGAGGTAGGAATAAAGAATTGGTAACAAATATTTAATAGAGGACTTAATGAAAGTTCTTATGTACCAATTAAATTACGGTGTTAAATATATTAAATAATGTGTATTACAAAAAAAAAGATCACTTTTGAAAACTCTCAAACTGGGAAATTAAAATGTATTAAAAGAAAATATCAACATGTAGTTCATCTTTCCATCCAGTAGAGGGCGATGAGTCTCTGTTTGCTATCTTTTCTCATGGCTCGTTACCTTGAGCTCATTTTACTGCTGCAAACACAAACGACGCGAGTTTTACAGCCAAATACTGGTTTTAGACATCGTCACAGCAGCGTAATGTTTTATTGTTCCTCTTTTGTCAAGATATTTTGAGAACCTATTCTCAAACATTCGGTTCAACATGGACGAGCCGGACACCGCGGCGATCCTCCCCGGAGATGTCTTAACGGCCGACCGAGAAGCCGGTTCACCGGGCCGCGAGCAGGAGGACGGCACGCCGACCTCCAGGGCCGCACGACCGCCGTACTCGTGTCCTCTCCCGGTGACCGTGGAGCCAGTGCTGTTCCTCTCCATGTTTTCTCTGACCCTTCAGGGACCTCTGTCCACGCAGTACCTGTGGGACCGCATCAGCGAGGACGTGGGCTACAACGGCTCCAAGAGGTCGGAGTGCAGCAACGGCTCCGTACCCCCAGACCCCCTCCAGAAGGTAGCACGTCCTTCAAGCCGTATAGACACTGACTGTCAGGCTCGCAATTCAGTGTAACTGCTCAGTGAACAGATAATAAAACATAAACCGATTTAGTCAAAGAGATGGAGGCAAAAAAAAGTGACTTAGAAATCTAGACGCAAATTTAAATTTGCTTTGGAGGTACCCCACATCTTTCTACATGAGGGTCTGATCTATCCGAGGAGACAAAAAGTCTGTCCCTGGACAGGTGTTCAGCAGGTTGCACACTAAGCATTCAAGACATCTTTGTGTCTGTCTGTTTAAAAAAATAAAGTTGGCACTACAAACCACGAAACATCTAACAAAAGCTTGTAATATACAAAAGTTAGGCATTTAAATGTGAATCACTCTGGTTGAGAAAAAGAAGCAGATTAAAACCCATAAAAACACGCATTTAAAAAGTGAAAGTAGATATTTAGATTTATTTTTAAGGGAGAATTCAAAGGACACAGAAAAATTGGTAACTGAAATGCACTTGGAGTGACTTAAAAAGAGATCAGGTTTGGAAAAGTGACTGCAGCGTTTAACCCTCAGCAAAGAGGAACAGCGGTCACAAGTTGAAACTAAGCCAGAGGAATATGATGAACACGCACCATTTGAGCAGAAACACTAACAGTGTTTAGACCCATTAGAAGACTTGCATCTTATCCAGATAATGAACAAAGAAAGTTAAAGAGACATTTGTCTCTTCTGCTATGTGTCATCAGCTCTCTGATCCATAGTCGTGACCTGGTTACATCCCCGTTTTTCAGGAGGTGGAAACTTTGACAGCCCACTGGAACCTGTACATCAGTCTGGGAGGCTTTTCTGTGGGACTGCTGGTGGTGCCTCTCCTGGGCTCGTGGAGTGACCTTGCAGGTCGCAGACGCGTCCTCATCCTCCCTAACCTTGGCCTGGCCCTGCAGGCTGTAGTTTACCTTGTGGTGATGTACCTCAAACTGCCTGTGGGCTACTTTCTGCTGGGCAGGCTGCTTAGTGGTCTCTCGGGTGATTTTAATGCCATCCTTGCCGGCTGCTTTGCATATGTGGCAGACATCAGCGACAGGAGGTCTCGCACCTTCAGAGTGGCGGTCTTAGAGGCTTGCCTGGGCCTGTCAGGGATGCTAGCCAGCATCATTGGAGGGCAGTGGAGGCGGGCACAAGGGTAAGACATGTATTGTGTTTACTCTGTTCAAAAAGTCTAAATCTTTGCCATCTCAGTGAAACAAATACCTTTGCATTTTCTTCAGTTACATCAATCCGTTTTGGCTGGTTCTGGCCACTGACATAGCCTCGGCTCTGTACGCTTACCTGTTCGTCCGTGAGTCTGTTCTCCCAGACCCAAGCGCTAAGCTCCTCACAACTCGCCACCACAAAGCTGTCTGGCACCTCTACTCAAGAGGAGGCAGCAGTTGTG
>JAOWBL010000005.1:10698057-10755396 GCA_028564865.1 Zenarchopterus dispar | reverse complement strand
TGTATGTATGTATGTATGTATGTATATATATATATATATATATATATATATATATATATATATATATATGTGTGTGTATGTATGTATGTATGTATATATGTATGTATTAGTTTACCACATGCTGATTGCACATCTGGACCTGAGATGGTGCCAGCTGTACACTAGTGGAACGTGTCAGTGAACTAATTAGATCAGCAACACAACAGTGCAGTTTAATTTGAAGCGCATGGGGACAGCTTGCGTCCTGCATGTTGGATACATATTTCTGTGTGTGTTTACTCCCAGGTGCTCTTTTTGCCTCCGTTGCCTGTGTGGAGAGCTTGTGTTTACTGGTGGGCAGTGGCATCTTCAACTCCCTCTACCCAGCCACTCTGCACTTCATGAAGGGCTTCCCCTTTCTTTTTGCTGCCATCATCCTTTTCATCCCTGCTGGAATAGTAGGGTGAGTTTGCTTCTCCTTCTTATTGTCTGCCTTTGTGTTGTGTTTTATTGGCTGTGAAGAGGGAGGAAAAAAAATTGAATATAATAAAATATTGTCAATATTTCACCCCTGTCTTTCTAGGACCTTGCGATGTTTGGAACAGAGGAGAGATCAGAGAGACTCGACAGGATCCTGACGGAGAAGAAGCAGGAGCCTGTCAAAGAGTTTCTTATTTAAGTTGGTGAGGTGAGCGTTCCTGACAGAGAGGCATCCATCATGTCTCCAACACTGGCAGAAACTTGGATCTCTACAAAGATACAGGATGAGGCATTTCCCAGGATTTTTCCACCAAGAAACACCAAAGAAACGAAAAAGAATGACCAAAAAAACTCCATATTAACAGACCTCTCCGATAAACCTCTTCTGCTTATGAAATAGTGGAGGTTATTATTTCGTCATAAGTTTGTGCCTTACATATCAAACAATTGTGTTTTACCAGTCATTTTAATTCATACATTATAATTGGATTTTTTTTTTCATTGTTGCAAAGACACACCATATGATATGCTGCTAAATATACAAAGAAGTTCTCAAATCTGTCTGCTGCTAAAGAAGCACATCAAGCATCAGCGTAATGTTTTATTTTCAGTCGATTGTGTATTCAGTTTGAATCACCTGAAGCAGGTGTGGTTTCTGATTACAAAAGCAATCGATGAGGAGAACAGAACTAGTGGGAAATTAAACTCTTGAGTTAATGTTTCCTCATTTTTTTTCTTTTAACCAATACTTTATTTTAATTATTTCGTATAAACCAAGATTTTTTTAACTGTTAAAAAACACATTTAAAGATTTGTCTCACCAATCATAATTCACTTTGCAGGAATGTTGCAAAAACACATCCCCGAATGTGAACATTTGTTTCAAAAAATGAATAATTTATCAGAGAAGGGACAACAATGAACTAAAGAAATGTTATAATGACACAGAACTGATTAGACTGTGAAATTCATTCATTTAACTTTGTAAAGCTAGTTAATTAAAAGATATTGGTATAATGATGTTATTTATGCAATCCTCTTTGTTTTTGTTTTTGTTATTGTTGTTTTGAGTCAGCATATAAATGATGAATATGTGGTTCAAAAGTGAATCTGCCAAACGCTGAAACCACATCCCAGCTCAAAAGTTCTCATTTCCTGTCGATGCAACTCTGTAAATGTAGGTTTCTGCTCTTTCGCCTAACTTCCTGAGAAATGCGGCAGTGGCAGTGACCTATAAACTCAGCATCAGAACGAACATCTTCTCATGAGTAGCTCAAAAATGTAAACTGCTGTGACGCATGTCCGCACACGGCACTCTGGGTTTGTAGACATCTGAATAATTACTTCAAAATATAAAGTCGTGGAGACTGTTAACACATCTGCTATTATTCAGTTACAGCATTAGTGAGCTGTAGCACGGCTCACTCAGGACCTCAGGTGAGATGTTCTGTGGCAGCTTCAGAGTAAGGGTGCATATGTTGTTCAAAAATGCCATGAAAGGTACCCCCACTGAACCTGAACTTAAAAGTTGTCTTCAGCTGACATTTGAACAGTTTGTTGGTCTTCTCACAGAAGTACAGCATCTCAAACTGCAATCTAAAATGTGATGTCTGAAGTTTTAATGGTGTAAATGCCACATTTTACTGCAGCGTCTAGATGAAAACCAGAAAGCTTTGGTTGATGGTCTGAAGATGTTGAATTTATAGTATTTCACTTCCTGTGAAGTTATTTGAACAAAGGCAATGGTGGGGGTGGAGACCTGTGCTGCAGCTGTAGCCGTGTCATGGGGGCGAAGTCTTTCTGGAGTCCTGCTGTGAAAATCAGCCAACAAAAGAGTTTGAAGAGTTGTAATTGTTTTTTATTCACGCCAATTTAAATAAATTGAGCAAAATTTTATTTTTTTAGGATTTTGTAACAAGTTCACCTGATAAACTTGACTAAAAAAAATGTTTAAGAGCACATTTGATCAATGAAGTGACCAGTACATGTGAACCATATTAAGGTCAAATAAGATTCAAGTATTGAAGAAATTAAGTCATTTTTAATTTTATAAATGTCTATTTGTGATCCTGCAAACTTCTTAAAGATGCTAAATGATTTAGCAAAAAAAGTGTTATTTCAAAATATTAAAGTTTTCTAACAACTGCTGGTGACTTTTTCCATTTGCAAGATTTTCTTGTATCATCAGATCAAACTAATGATTTTCATAAGTGTATCTTCATACTTTTATCTTTACAGGTCATTTTATGTTTATACTTGTCAGGAATACATTTTTACTTGCAAAGTGGAAAAACGGGTATAAAGCTGAAAAATTTGCTTATACATGTCTAATACATGTCACTCATCTTCATCCAGTATGGCATGAAAATAGTGAATTTAGCACTTCACCTTAATTCAGACAATGAGCACATAGCTCTGCTGTGTTGACAAAAGAGACCCTCACAATGGCATGCTAATTAGTGGGGGTCATCCAGCATGTCCTAAAATGCTACGTTTCCATTAGGGGGGGTTTCAAGTAAACCCACCAGATGGGAACGTCTAACAAGGTCAACTATGATTTATGTTCACACAAGAGTCCTGAACATAGTTTAAAACGTAATTTAGAAATCCCGCTCAACAGAGACTCCTGCCAGGCAGTTCCTCTGGGCAGGGCTGAGTACCTCTCCTGCTACATGAATGTTATTTGGTTCTTGAAGGCCTTTTTTGCAGCCCCGTTCCTAGTAATGGAGCCACATGTCAACAATCCAGCTCCTGAAGAACTACCCTGAGCTCCCGCCAGTGGAAACACACCTACATTGTCCCACTAACGGTGCATTGTGTTGTGTCTTACACTAGGGGGTGATAAATGAACTTGCTTGTGGTATATTGCCCCCATCTGTTCGAAAGTGGTATTGCTACATAGAGTGGCTTTAATTGGAGATAGTTTATCTAACCCTACAACTTGGATCACACCACAATTGTTACCTTTCTTAAGAGGAAAGCTGTTTCCAACCACAACCCTAAACAGAAAAAAACAATGTCAGTCTGATCAAATCAGCTTAAGTCAATTTATTATGTACAGGTTCAACAAAAAAATAACTGCATATACAATAACTTTGACAGAGACAGCAGTGTTAATGGATGTATCTGAAATTGCTATTAAGGATTTGCTGGGTGCCAGTGATGGCTAAATTCTCACAGTTACTTTCCTGAGATACAGAGTGTATACTGAACCTGGTTACACACATACATCCGCTTTGGGCAATAACATTAAAGGCTTATAGTTAATTATATACAATTTGAAGCTTTCTTTAATTTTATTGATTGATTATAGAGCAAATTCGTTCATTAGGCATTTGTGTGAGCATGTAATCTAGAGATGGTCACATGCATTTGGGCAGAGAGGAGAAAACTGCCAGATAGTTCTCCACAGCACATGTGGAAGCTGGCATTATTAATATGCTACAAACTGTTGTGCTGGAGTCACTTTATTTCTTTTTCTGCCCTTTGGACCCTTCTGGGCCATCGACTAGGTCCTGCTGTCCTATCAAAAAGCGGATGATCTTCTCAATCGTGGCCTCCTGGTATTCATGGGACCATCTGTGAAATGAAGCACCAAAAGACAAACGATGATGCTGAGAATTCCTTGTGGATGTTTCACTGATCCACCAAACACACTTAATAAATCATACATTTACTACTGTACTGATAAAATATTCATAACAGAATTGTGGAGCTGTGATAAAACAGTAATGGTCTTGTGAATTGGGACTGATTGGTTATCACACAATCAGAAAACAAACATTTGAGAAAAAGCTTTCCATTTCTGGTAGAAGTTAACATTATTTTGCTGTTTGGAAAACGTAAAAATGCTGTTTTAATTACCGTTGCGTGTAGTGACACTCACTTGATGCCGTTGAAGTTGAGAATAGCTCTCATGTCATCTGGTAGTGACATGGGATCAGGCCACATGAAGTTATCTGTGACAGGGACTATGTTCTTCTTTCCGGCCAGGGCCGTGACTATTTCCTGGAATATAAATCATATTTTCTGTAACTCAGTGAAAACATGAATGTGTCCTCTAAACATGTAAAAGCATAAATGACGACAGTCATCTGGAAGTACTGAATCATGTGACCATGTTTTTTAGGAACATGCTCAAGGTCAATAACATCTCAGATGAGGTGAGAGTCACTGAGGTGATGATACGAGATGACCTCGAGGTTTAAAACACAACAATGTTCATAATAACAGGGGTTCCACAGAAATAAAAAATAAAAACTACATTTCACAAAAGAAAATATCACAAAATGCAGCCTTCTATTTTGCAATGTTGTATTATGAAATGTATTATGGGTTGCTGTTGTGCTACATAAAATGTTGTAATTTATGTCACTTTTTTAAATGTCTTTGTGCTCTGTCAGGTGTTTTTAAACCTCATCCACCTGCCACTCATTCTTGAAAGCAGAAAAAAGGACAACACAGATTCCTCTGACAAGACTACACAAATATTTGTAATTTTCTGACACTAAAAAAATAAATCCTTCTTACTTCAAACAGAAAATACTCCTACATTGCATGTCATGATGCAAATTATGACATCACTCATCAGACGGTTACCTGAGGATTCATCTTTGATTAAGAATTATCCTGATTTGATGTATTATTTTAAAGCAAAGCGTTATAAAGTGTAAACATTAAAACATGAACTACTTTTTAGTACGTTTTAGTTTTAAGTAAAACAGCATTACGACGTTGATCTGTTTTATAGTTTAATTTTCTAAGTATGAACTGAAATCTACTTAAACAATTTGAAGGTTGTGTTTATGCCTGCTTGTCAGTAAAAACGATGAACACTGAAGTGGAAGTTTTTAAAAGTCATGGTTAAAGTCTCATGTTGAGAAAATGGAAAAACATCTGACCTTATGCACCCAGTCCTTCATGGCAGTGTCTCCCATGCACTTATCCAGAGCGTTTGCAGACAGAACCAGGATGAAGTTACGGGCTCTCTGAACACTCTGAATCAGTTTGTCCTCAAATTTGCCAGATTCCAGCTTCTCCACATCTATGAAGACACTGTATCCTCTGACCTGTAGGTGCACCTTCAGGAGGCTGGGGGTGGGGGCAATATTGGCAAATTAAGTAAGTGAGTGTGTAACATTTGACACGTGTGCTTTTCTAAATCCTGATCAGTATTCTCTCACGCTCAGTCCTGACCTGGCCAGCTGTGAGCCGGTGGTCCGACGGTAGCTGATGAACACATCGGGCCCAGCAGGCTGGGCGTCCGTGTGGCAAGGCTTGAGTGGCTTGCGGCTGGCTGACAGTATCTTTGCTCTGTGGACGCCGTTGTCAACGTGGCAGTCGCGCTCCAGCTGGTTGTCTGTCAGGGACTGGACGTTACCGCGGTCCACTCCTGACTGGACCATGCCGTAGGTGTACTGCCGGAAACGAGGGTCCACATCAGCCAGCCAGTCAGCCATGTTGTTTGGGTCACATGTGGAGTAGTTGGCATAAGTTTTCAGCACCCGTAAGTCTCTCAAAAATCTGGATAATGAAACAAAGAGTGTTTTTGTTTTTTTGACCAGTGTTGCATCACTCCAACCCAGACTAATATTTCGGAAGCTTTTTTATCACTCGCCTCTTCCGGGTGAGGCCTGCCGCCATCCCCAAATCAGAGCTCAGATCCTGATCTGTGATGTTAAGCAGGAGGTCTCCATCTACCTGAAGCTCCTACAGAACAAAACACATCAGTGCCACGCCAACATTTCACTGATGTGGATGGATAAACAAATAAAAACTTGTTGCTCTTTCTGTAGTCTTGACAATCTATGAGGTTTCACTCACTTGGAAACGTTCACAGTAGGCACTAAAGCCAATCTGCTGCAGCCACATCTGCACCTCACAGCTCTTCCAGTTCGGCACACAAGACAGGATTCGTTTCGGCACTTCTTCTCCCATCGTGCTGAGAGCCCGCTTAGCGAGGGAGCAGGCTGTGCCATTACTGGAGTACATGACAATTCTTTTCAGGCTCTGGACCGCACCGATCTCTTGAAATATCTTAAACAAAAGACAAGTTATGAGACAACAGAGCTGCCTCACTGTTAAATGATATGAGTGATGGGGTTAGTGAACAGTGATTGTACCTTGGTGTTGCGCTGGCGGGACTTGATGCTGGTCTCAACACAAAGATAAAAGGCTGCAATGCACTTTCCCTCCACTCTTGTGCCATCCAGTAACGGTAAGAGGTGCTGCAGGTCAGATGCAGTCTTCCCCTGCATGCAGTCTGCGCTGTCCTGTAAACTGCGGGCAAAGTCATCTGGATCCAGAGATGAGATGAATGGCTCCACCAGCTCCAAGGTTCCAGATTTCACCACCTCCTTCTCAATTTCTCTGTTTGCAGCCAACACAGTCACAGCCAGGCAGGCATGGAAGCGAATGAGCTCATCCTCTTTGGAAAAAGCCAGAGGGAAAAGCCACTCAGCCGCCTGCTTCTCGATCATCCACCGCTGGCAGCGATGGCCTCCGTACATGGCACAGTTGGCCAGTGCCACGGCGCAGTGACGCAGAACGGTGGGGTCCGTTCCTCGACACCAGAAGAGGAGGGCATCCAGGGCGCCGTTAGTGATGAGTTGGATGGAAGTCTCCTCTGAGTGTTTGAACATGTGCTCCAGGATACCAGAAACACTGCGAGCCAGCTGAGCGTCTTCCTGCTGGCGAGTAAGGTTCAGAATGACCCCCAGGCCCATCCGAGCAACATAGTCCCTGTCAAGAGAGGTTTGTGACATGTCAACAATCACATTCAACCAAAGTACGCCGCATTTAGTGGAATAAAAGTTCACCCAGGTCATCTATGAAATAGCTGGTCAACAGAAAAACAAAACAAAACAAAACTACAAATTAACATTTTACAGGGTGATTATGCAAAAATATAATATCATGAGCTACTTTCACATTCTTGTCACTCTTAATTCAAAATCGTGAAGTTTTGAGCTGGTGTTTGTCTAAAATAATTTCAATTGCCCCTGCAACTTATGAGATGGATGTTTTTAAACAGCTGATTCATTTTTTATAATTCAAATGGGGATAAAACGAAACTGGGATTCAAACAAAGATCCCCAAAGTTTAAAAAGCCATGTCAGGATTCAACTGAGAAACAGAAATCTTTCTTTTAACTTTTACTAGCCTATAAAAAATAGCTTTTAAACAGCTGATGATATAAACCTACTGCTGTTTTCTGTTTGTTCTGAGTTGCTTTTGTAGTTCTGGGTCTTAACTTTACACAATTTCTGCTGAAACTGGACAAGTTAGGGGAGCCTACTTTTGGTGTATACATCGGGCTCTGTCCTACTTAAAACGGAGGCATTACCTGTTCTCTGAAACCAGTATCTGCTCCAGCAGTTTTGCAGACTCATAGATGATCTCCACAGCATTTGTCTGTTGCAGCTGAAGCAGCAGCTCCAGGCCTCCATCCAGCCGGATCCTCTTGCAGATCTCCTCGGCCACCTGTCGGCCTACGCTGGGTAAAACCCAGGCCTCCTCCACCAGCTGATAGATCTCAGCGACAGCTCTGCGGGTCTCATCCGAGTCCGAGTTTTCCTTGGCTGACTTCAACCTCCTGATGGCGCAGCGCAGGGCGGGGAGCGAGCCGTCCAAAACCGCCTGCACGTCGGCACTGATGCCCGGAGAGACAGGCTTGGGGTCGGCTCCGGAGCCGCTCCTCCCTCTCTGCAGCCGGCTGACATAATCCGGGACAGTGAGTCTGTCCGAGCTGAACATGATGGAGAAATATCGGCAGATCCTCAACAGGAAGAGCGTCAGGGAGAAAAGCATCTACCGGTGGAGTCAGATGGTGTCACAACACTGGTGTGTTCAAGTAGGCCCGGGATCCAGTCTGCTGTCCGCCTTGTAAACAGCCCGTTCCCGCAGATGGGTCCAGCAAAGCGTAAGATTTAGATCAAAAGTGACAGCTTTCGCCAAATTGTGTCTCTCTGGTTGTCATCATTAGCAGAGCTCGGGGTTTGTTTACGCACACTCTTGGCTCCGCCGCAGCCGCTTTGTCTCCCTCATCACTTCACAACAGTCTGTTTTTGTCTGGAAAGTCCTTTATCGAGTCAAAATCTTAGCGTAAGGGCCGTCACTAAAATTCGCAAAATTTGCAAAACCTTCCCTCTTTCTGATGAAGAAAATAAGCTATTGCACAAGCTCTTTGTTCATGAGTGTTTTGAAGACAAAAAAAAAGACCAAAAAAAAAAAACGCTTCCTATAAGAACCTCCACGATATAACCGCCTGATTTCATCAAAGATATAAAATGATACTTGTTTGCAGTAGCTCCGGATTTATCGCTTCTCTCGGTCTCCAAGATGCTTCAGGACCACCGACCACCAAAGGAAACAAGGGTTCATTCATCATCCTCGTCAGCCGGCTGGAGCATGCGCAATGCGCACACCGATGGACGCGTCTAAACCAGACCTTAAACAGGCGTGGAGGGGGGGGGCACTTTGCATATTCTCTGACACCTTTGGGGACGGTGGGGCTCAAAGTTTCTCTCTTTCTTTTTGTTTCTTACCATTATTCTTCAGCATTTACACCACTGATTGTTTCTTTTCTAGAAGCTCAGCACGAAGTTGCATTTTCTTTATTCTCATGAAAATAAACATAGAAAAGCTTTACTCAGTCACTACTGAACCCCTCAAGTTGCGACATTCAACAACTTCCTTGAAGCTACAGATCATTTATCTGCATCTTCATTCTCATAAGAGTATAAATAGATACAATTTAAACTCATAAATTCTTAAAGTTCCTTTTTGAGTAACTTTTGAGAGACCAATCGGTTTCTGACTGCTTATCTAACTACAGATAAACATCAAGAACATACAGCACATTCCCCGTAATACTGCTAAAGAAGTGTCAGGGTGGTGGTGGGTCGGTGGGTGGGTGGGAGTGGGTGGTGGAAAACACAGAATAAACCATAGCCCAAAGAGAGGAAGTGACCTTGATTAACATTTAAAAAACTAAGTTAACAACTAATTTTGTGTCAATAATAATATCTTATGAACAAACTGTGTTTTTTTGTGGGGGTGTGGGGTGTAAGGGAGTTGTAAGTTTCTTACTCAGGCCTCTCTCACCACTTTGGTTTTGAGCAAAATAGTTTCGGTCCACCTCATAATCCACTGCCTAAAAGGCGTCAGAGACAAGTGACTGTTGCCACAGCAACGCAACTTCTACACCCTGAAAAAAGGAGATTTACAGAAAAGAAAGCAGGACAGCCACCTACTATGTTTTAGGTTTTTGTTTGTTTGTTTGTTTGTTTGTTTTTCAAAAGAAAAGTGAAGAAAGCAGCATCTCAGCCAGTTTTTAAGTGTTGTTTATCACATCGCCAGTAGTTTAAGTCAAAGCAGTCGATCAAAATCAAGTTTAGATTAAATGCATGTGGTTCAGCTGGTCCCTTATAAAATCTGTATAAAAACTGCTTCACACTTGGCAGGTCATTAACACACGGTGACAAAAATCTAGTTTAGAGTCATATGCCTTCCTGCAGTTGAGTGTTTTGGCCTGCCTTTAACAGTTTTGGGAGACTGGACGCTGGGCCAGAAGCGTGTGCTCCTGTATCCCTTGAAGCCTCTTAAAGATGTGGTGCTACAAACTAAACTTTATTTATATTTAAACATTTCCATCTGACCATGCACAAAAAAAAAAGTTTCAAACTTAGTAAACTGCAGAGAGAAAACCAGTGATCTGCAGCTACTTGATAACTCATGTGGTTAAAAACACCAAAACAACTCGATCAGAGTAAGCAGACTGTCAAATGGATTCTGCTTTTGTTTCCTATTGATCTGCTCTTTTCTCTGTGTGTTTGCTTGGATAGAAAAAGGTTTGCAAATGAGGTTAAAGTAAACAAGGGACGAGGGGTGACTGACACATGTTTCCAATAACTGGGAGCGCATGGTCAGTCATCACTTGCTCAGTCTGTCCGCAGACACAACAGAGGCAACATGAAGTTATGGGCTGTCCTGCTGCTCGGCCTGCTCACTGAGGCTTTTGTCCCAGATGGTGAGTGCTACATTCAAACATCTGGTTTAAAATGATTTTTAGATGGTATTTCTCAGTTAGGCTTTATAAATAAACTGTATCCAGTGTAACTATCTGCCAGCACTGTGTGAATTACTAACATTACCGACCCGTTCAATTTTCATTTATTTAACCATCAAAATTTCATTCTGCATGGCTTAAGTCTGCAAAAGACCTTGATTAGAGGTGCTGTGACTATCAAATAAGTCTAAACAATCCAGAAGATGATTATTTCATATTTAATTCATTCTTTATACAATAATGATGTTAGTAAAAGATGAATCACAGATGACAACAGTACAAAGACTACAAACAGTAAAGAATCCAAATGTATTCTTTAAAATGATGATATTGTCATAAAACAATGGTCACAACCATTAAGACACCTGTTTTTCAAGACAGATTATAAATGTTAATATGTAAATGAGATACCATCAGTATTATCCCTTTAACACTTGACTTATGAAACAACACCCCTAAAAAGTCCTTTTTTGAAAAAAAATATTGAAGTCTTGATTAATTATTGAAATGAAGAACAATTTCAATTTTGTGTTTAACAATTTCTAAATAATTATTCTTCCTGTCGTTGTGTGTGCATTAGGTAAGTTAATGTATTTTTCATTTAGTTGTTTAGATTTTTAATAATCTTTTGGTTTGTATAAAACTTTTTAAAATTTTTTTATTATGGGGTGGTTCAGAGGTCTCAGAAATTCATGTATCAAATACGACATCTGGCATTATAAGGTTATATCAAGCTGTTATTGTTTGACACATTTTTTCACAACAGAAGTCTGAAAGTTGGACAAAGGCAGGTTCACATTACATTTATGTTATATATGTAACATATATGCTTATAATGTTTTAGATATATTGCATTTTTACTTTGAAAGTCAGGAAATATGATTAGCATCAGAAGAAAAATGAGTCTGATTTTTGCATAATCAGCTCTAGAAGATAAATGAGTGTGTTAACCTGTTAAAAGATTTTTTAAAAATTCTCTACATTCCTATATGAATCAGAATTAATGGGTAAAACTATGAGTTCATTTATTTTATTAAAAACCATTTGTTCCTCCTTTAAATAGATAAAGTGATGAAAAAGATCCACCAAAATTGTATTTTTTAGATAATTTTTCTCATTATTTTGACAGAATTTATATAAAAGCAAAAACAAAAAGAAGACAAAATCAAAAAACAAAAAAGTGGCACAACTTACTGTGAGGGTCTTGTCAAAATGAATTCTTTGAAATTCTGGTAAATAAGAGAAAAGTAAAACACAAATGAACAAAAGATAAAATGTCTTCTTTTTTTTTAAATGACCAACTATCTGAAACACAAATAAATTCACATTTAAGAGCTTGTAAATGTTGCAACGTTTTATTCTTATGAAACTAGAAGATGGTCATTCTAGCAGCTGAGCCACCCACTCTTGATCAATTAACCAAATAACCTTTGAATTAAGCTGTAATTACGTCAACAAATGCAAAGAGCTTGCAATGAAATTCTCAATGAAAGGAAAATCTCATTCCATGTTTTTCTGAAATCACCATCCTGTCTGAGAATCATGGGAGCTCTAATTTAATTTAATTTAATTTAATAAATCCAAGGAGGAGATTAATTTGTGCAGAAGTATGAATAATAGAATTAAAGGTATTTGAAAAGTAAAGTGAATCAATTACATCGTTCTATCCTAAGAGTCCTGTCTGGCCCGCTGTGAAAGTGGCTTTGACTCTCAGAGGAAGTGCCAGTGTGACTCCATGTGCAAGTATTACAAAAGCTGCTGCTCTGACTTTGAGGCCATCTGTGGTATGATGAGTAAGAAACTTCTCTGCACAATCACTGCACATCCTCAGTCATGTTGGGAAACTTTCAACGAGGCTACAAGGAAAGGAAAGGAGGGGTAGTCACTGGTGTCACTCTTTTCCCCACTCAGCTCGTGGAGACACGTTTGTGTTTGCGGAGGATGATGACGACTTGCTTGAAGCCACCACTCCATCTCCTAGGCGTCCAACAGATGGCCAGTCTTTTACAGTTTTTGGTCATCAGCTGAAGCCCACCCAGTCCTCTGTCCCAGACTTCAACCGCAGAGCTCCTCAGCATCCAGATACCATTCTGCAAATGACCAGACCCCCGAGACTGAAGACTCCGAAGGTCACACCTGCTTCATACACGCTACCCACCACCACAGCTGAAGCTTCTCCGACCGATCCAACAGCCGAGACCACCACCGTCTCCCCCACGACAGTCACTACTGAACCCCCAGACCCAGATGCTGAAGCCTGCAGCGGCAGGCCATTTGACTCCTTCATGCAACTTAAAAATGGCTCCATCTATGCTTTCAGGGGTGAGTGACATGTTGATATCAGCCACATCTTAACTGACATGCTCTTGATTAGTTGAAATGAATTCAGCAATGTCAACTTTTAGCTTCTGTGTTTTGCAGGGGAATACTTTTTTGAGCTGGACCAGAAGTCGGTTCTTCCAGGTTATCCCAAGCTCATAAAGGATGTGTGGGGCATCAGCGGGCCCATCGATGCTGCATTCACCCGCATCAACTGTCAGGGGAAGACCTACATCTTTAAAGTGAGGGTGACACTCTGAGTCACCAATTAACTGTATGGCAGGCTTTTAATAAAGTAACGCTTGTATGAATCGAAACTTTCCTCAGGGAAACAAGTACTGGAGGTTTGATGACGGCGTGCTTGATGATGACTACCCTCGAGATATCAGCGTTGGCTTTGACAAGATTCCTGATCATGTGGATGCAGCGTTTGCTCTCCCTGCTCCTGGTCACCATGGGAAAGAGAAGGTCTACTTTTTCAAAGGTTTGCCTGTATATTATGTTTAGTTATACTTCAAGCCATCCCCATGACTTTTCTGAAGTTAAAGCAGCTTATTAAGGGTCCTCTTGCTGATTTTGTCCAGGGGACCAGTATTACATGTATGAGTTTGTGCACCAGCCATCCCATGAAGAATGTGTTGCCATGTCTGAGAGGTCTCCATCCGCGCTGTTCAGGCACTACACAGATGTATACTACAACAACTACGAGCGATTCTTCAGCGAGCTCTTCTCTGAATGTAAGTTGATTATTGTAGATTTCATTTTTAGAGGACACAAATGGACATTTTAACTTGTTTTTTTTAACCTCATCAGTGCCTCAGCATCATGACAAGCACCATTTCATTAACAAAGACTGGAAGGGTCTCAAGTCTCCCGTGGATGCTGCCATGACTGGAAGAATCTACGTGACTTCTCGGAGGCCATCATCCCATCGCTATGACTACAGGTCTGACCAGCAGCGGGGTCAGCAGTACCAGCAGAACGGATGGCAGCAGGGTCAAAGGAGGCGAACCCGCTCACCGTTCTGGGGGTCTATGGCTGAGCAGGGCATGAACATGGGCCAGGAGTTTGCTCAGAGGGGGATGGAAATGGGCTTGAGGCTGGCAGAGAAGAGGATGGAAATGGAGGAGAGGCTTGGACGAGACTGGGACAGGCGGTGGGACCGAGACCGGGACTGGGCCAGAAGGTGGGATCAGGACTGGGACCAGGACAGACGAAGAGATCGCTACAACCAGAACAACAGAGGGAACTATGACTCCAGGGATGACAGGCTCTTCCAGGCAGACATGCCCATCCAGAGCGTCTACTTCTTTAAAGGAGGTAATGCAACAGAGACACATTCAGAGCCGGGACAGTGATGTATGCTCATTCAGATGTCAAAATGTCTTGGAATGACTTGTTTAATAAATCAGTTGGTTAATTTTATCAAAATAAAAAAAAAGGAAAAGTGCACATCACAATTACTTACTGCCCATGTTCCAATTGACTTTGGATATTTTTGTACAGGAATACCTAACAAAGTAGTTTTCTGTTGATCATATTCTTGACCCTGGTTAAGCAATACAAGGCACACAAAAAAAATTCAAACACACAGAGCTACTCACCATGGCAGAGAAATAGCGAAGAGTAATAAACAACCTGCCCCATGAGACTTACGGGCACTCTGTCAAAATCTCATGGGAACTCTAACCCAATCAAATATCTTTAAACTTCATTATCTGAGGGGGGAAATTCATTTGATCAGATGCATAATGATATGCATTATGATGCTGGTGTAGACTCTCAGTCATCCAGGTCATGGCAGAATCCTCAGAGGCCTGAATCACAGCAAGTGGACTTCTTTTTTACAGGAGGTTTCTGAAGAAGCCTCTGGATAATGATGAAACATTTCCAAGATCCAAGAAAAAGAAGTCCAGTTGTCCTTATTCAAGATATAAAAGAAATGATTCATGACAACAGCAGTAACGGTATCATGTAACATTCTTCAGCATTTCAGTTCAATTCAGTTTTATTGTCAAAAATTAAATTTACAACAAAAGTACTTGCAGAGCACAAAGAGACAAACAAAACGAAACTGTTCAGATGAACCGATGTCGAAGCCAAACGGCTGGAAAAGGCGACAGCAGCTAATTTGATCAACTCTGTAAGTCTCAACAAAGAAGACCTATTATAGTAAGGAGTTTCACATGGCGTGCGGTTGTCCACATGACAAAGAGGCAAATGCCTAAAATTACAGAAGTTCTTGTTTCTACTCAATGTGTGCTTTTCTGGTTCATGATTAACAAAACACTAAAGTGGTCAATAAAGAAAGGTTTTATAGATCCTGACAGAAGAGAGACTTCCACCACGAGAAAAGTGAGCCAAGGAGTAGCACTGGAAAAGATTCAAATGAACTGTTGGCTGTCATTTCCCAGACACAAATAACAAATCATTTTTGGAAACAGAAATTAAGTAATGAATACTAGCACAAATACACCATATAGAAAATGGTAAATGAATGAGTGTCTTGTTTGTGTTTTCCAGATAAATACTACAGAGTGGACCTCAGGACGAAGAGAGTTGATCCCGCCATGCCACCATACCCCAGACCCATCGCCAAGTACTGGCTCGGCTGTTCCGACACCACAGGAGCAGAAAAAAAATAGTTTCAGACATTTTAGTTTTGTGTGTGTGTGTTTTCTGTGGCTAAGTTGTGTCAAAATAATGGAATCATTTTGACTAGAGTACTTTATGGTTGGTGTAAAAGTTGCACTAAATATGTTAAGTGAGACACATAACCAGATTTTCATCAACTTTAGCAAACATCAGCTTCAGTAAAAGTCCATATGGCCAAAGTTCAACCAGCTGATGCTCTAAACACTTATCTCATGGCCTCCTGTCTTCAGTTGAGCAATTTTATCAGACAGAGCCACAGTGAAAACACACTAAACCTAAAAAAAAGCAAGTTAGAGTAAAAATATGTTTGTTTGTTTTTTATTATCCATCACTTGTCATTGCTTTGCTCAGTCCCATAATCGTGAATATTTTCAAAATTCTGCTTCACAAATCTACTTTTTTTTTTTACCTTAAAATTAATCAATAACATGCATGCAGTGAATAAGAAAATGCAGCATAAAAGACCTGAGGGATGTTTCATCCAGAAGCACAACAGACTGCAGTTATATGTGACCACAACAGCTGTGTCTTATGTCCATGCTCTTTGATAGCTTAACCTTAGGTGCTCATTGTGATAACATGCATTTCTTGCTTCTAGTGACTTTTACAGCAGAACTAATCTACACTACATAGTGACAACTGATGAGCTTTAATTGACAAATGTGCAAATTCACAATCTGTTTGACCCATGACTAATATCAGTACAGCAGAATCATCTGAACATTTTCTCACACTCAAAAGATATTTGCTAACTGGTGCATAACACACTGATCTGACACCTTCTTCACAGTAGTATGGACATTTCTGTCAGGTGTTTGTGTCACACTGGAGCTTTCCATAACTGATACTTTCTCCTAGTTTATCTGCTTATACCTTCAAAAACAAGGAGAGCACATCCACAGATTACAGTACTTGTATTTATACCGTTTGTGACATGCAGCCATGAAGTTAAATAAAAAAAGATGTAACCCATTGTGCAACCCAGATAACACATCTGATCCCTGGAATTTTCTTATTACAAAAGCACCACAATTTTTTAAAAGTCTTTTGCTCATATTTATGTGAGAGGTTTTCAATTTGTGCCTGTAAAGTTATTCCTTCAAAATAATAAAAATGCAGGTTTGTTGGTGTCAGACCTGCTGACATGGTAACTCAGAAGTTATGACTGCTTGATGAAGACATTTTCATAGCAGGGTTCATCACCCACATTCACCACTGCTCCTTCATTGGTGATGAGCTCAGTAGCGCCTCCTGCTGGTCCCACAGTCAGGTAGCTGCTCTCTGTTTGCCCTGCGCTTGCATCATCAACTTGTCTCTTGGTTCGCTCAGCCCTCAGATTTGACTCTGAGTCAGCTCTGGCCACCTCTGGCATGCTCTTCAAGATAGATGACAGTGGGCGTTTTGGTGTGCTGCCCTCTGGTGGTGGAGGATGATCAGTTCCACTTGTTTCAGAGGCGTTTTGGGAAGCGTGCTTCCTCCTGATCGGCTTAAATGCCACGACCTCCTCTGCAGACGGCCCTCCCTGCTCCCACACGGTTGCCCGAGCGCCCAGCTTCCGCCTGGGTGGTTTTGTGATCCCTTCAACTGCTTTTGACTTATGCTTATAAGAGTCCTGTTCCCTTTGTCTCTGCAGGCTGCCAAGTCTGCGTAGCATGGCCTGAACGGGCCCCTCAGAACCTGAGTCTGTCTTTGTGAAGGGCCTGCCAGCCTTACCCACAGTCACGTACACGGTGGTGACCTTGTGCGAGAGCCCCACCTCAGCATCAGAGGTTGGAAGCTTGTTCCCTTTATGACCAGCTGTGTTGGACATGGTCCGTCTTCGACCTGATGGCCCAGAAACCTGCACGGTGGATCCACATGGGGTTCTGTCTGCTTCCTGTTCAGCTGTCTCACAGCTTGATTCTTGATTGTCTGTCACTTGAACATCCGCGCCACCTTCTTTCTCATCCTCCACGCCATCCTGTTCCCCAGTTCTAGCTGAGCTTCCCTGATTGTGGAGGGTCGAAAGCATCAAAGCGGTCCAGGGTGACTTAGCTTTGCTGCGTGAGACACCGCCATGGTCCTGACCAGAGCCACGCCTCTCTTTGGGGCTGAAGCGGGTGCCTTCTGCAAAGGAGACAGATGGTCGCTTTGACTTGGCGATGCTGGAGGTCCGAGGGATACTGAAGGCTGAGGTGATGTCGTCGCTGCTGAAACCCGATGGGTCGAGGAACATGTTGCACTTGGAGCTCATCTCCTGGAACTCACCCCCCGCCACAGCTGAGATATCTATCAATGAGACACAAGATGACGGTTCAGCAAAATCAGACGAAATTTTGTGGTCACAACTCTGCTCTGACAATCAAGTCAGGATAGATATTTTTGTCCCTACCTTCTCTTGGAGGCTCGCAGTAGAGAGCCTCTCCCACCTCCTCGTCACTGTCAAAAGATGACCCCTCTGTCACCCAGTTAGAGGAGGGAGGCTCAATGAAACTGTGGTTAAAAGTCAGCTCTGGGTCATGGTGAGATACTGTGTGTATAGTAGGCATAGAAAGTTGATTTAATAATACTTAATCAAATCCATTCAGGTTGTCCTTCCGCTTGTGGGGGCAGGGGCTAGTGGCTGCAGGGAGCCCTGTGCATCTGCAGTGTCCGCATTTAGCAAGAAAAAGCTCTGACAAGGAAGACACTGATAAATGATTGAGAAACTGAACTTTGACATCGCTCTCAGCCCTACCCTTCAGCAAGTTCACACCAAGTTTATAATTCATAAAGTCACACTTCTAGAGACTATGGAGAGCTGATCCCTTAATGAGAACAGTCTTTGTGTAAACATGCTGTTCACAACGTTTCTAATATTTCTCAACAGAAAGAGTTTGTCTTGTTGTACAACAGTAAAGACAATTACAATGAATTATGTATGGTGGTACTGACCAGTGACCCGAGGCAAGCCAGAAGACCAGTCAGAGATGCAGGGCAGGGAAGCTCCAATGTTTGCCAGGACGGTGTAGACGTGATATTTCATGCGAACCAACAAGCCTCCATCAGCCACAGCCACTCTAAGAGACACAAACATGATAATAATTTTATCCCATTACGATGCATCCATTATTACCTTACACTACCATAAAACACAACCACACTTTAATTTCCAAACAACTTGTTTGACAAAATAATCAGAGGTTCTGCAGCAATGTATACAAGCTCTTTATATTTACAAGGAAGGGATCACAAATTTCATTCAATATGAACACTTTTCAGAGGAACCTGGTAATCCGATGCTGATTTATTTTTAAGAATATTGAAGGACTTTGAACTGGCAGTAATCATGCATCAGTTACAGATATTTGAGTGGGAGGAGTTTGTTTAAAAAAAAAGAAATTGTATTTTTTGACTCATATGTAGTTGAACGCATACTGTTTTTCACTCTGTTCTGGTTGACTGTATTGCAGTCATGTTCTAGCCCATATTTGATGCTAAATGAGCATAATATTAATAACTGCAGTTGAAAAGAGACCTGTCTTTGGCATCAGTAGGACCTCCTCCACAAAACAGACAGCAGCACAGTACAGCAAGAAGCAATAGGAGCAGAGGGACCAGGACACCCGCAAGCACAGCACCTCGTTGACCTGACAGACAAACATCACAGAACATTTGATATCCTTTTACACCTGTAAAAACTGAAATAAAAGAAACTGCATCAAGAAAGATAGACACATGGACATACTGTTGGAGCAGACGCCAGTGACGGGGTGGCAGATGACTCCCTCACCACAGTCACAGACGGATGAGCAGTTGAGGCCAAACTGCAGGGTAGGGCAGCTGCTGTTACAGCTGGAAAATACAGGAACTCACATAATTACACCACTACTTTAAACAAAGAAAGCTGTATGAACATCAAAATATTACCTGTTTTAGGACTCACAGAACATTTGACAATGAGATACCACACACAAAAAAGTTTTATCATGTTTTCACCCTATAACTAAAAAATGCTAACGTGAACAGTTATAATAGTCCCAACTACTTCATGAAGGGCACTTATATGTACAACCTGAATAAATGTTGAAAGAACTTTAAAAATTCGCAAAAAATACATACATATACATACATATACATATATATATATATATATATATATACATACACACATATATATATATACATACATACATATATACATACATACATATATATATATATATATATATATACATACATATATACACATATACATACATATACATATACATATTTATATATACATATATATACATATACATACATATCTATATATATATACATATACATATATATATATACACATATATACATATATATATATATATATATATATATATATATATATATATATATATATATAAACATTCCTCTGTGATACTCTTCAGTGCAGTATTATTGAGTACCCTGTTTTAGATCAAGCATTATGTCTTGTGCAGCCCAGACACATGCTTCTACGGGACATTTTGATCATTTTTGTTTTTAGGGTTGGTCTTTTTAAAGTTAAACTAATAAAAAACAAGTGAGCATATTTTTAACTGTTGCTCTGAGTTCACATGTTTCCATTTAAATCAACTAGACATGTTTTTCAGGGTCAGCCAACATCAAAAATAAAAGCTCTTATCAGTCTGTTATGTCTGTGGCCTAGTTCAGCTTTTTACAACACAATACCGGGCATGACTAAAAAACACAGCTGTTTAATGGGCATTGAGAGTTGAAGGGAGATAAGTGTGGCTGGTCAAAGCTTTTCTGCGTGTGTGTTTGTGTCTGCTTTAATTAGTCCTTTGACCTGCCAGCTCACCTCTCTCCCTGAAAGCCTGCCTGACAGACACATCTTCCTGTCACATGGTGGCAGTTGCCATGGAAACAAGAGCTGCACCGGAAGCTGCAGGAGTCTCCATACGTCCTGTCAGGGCAGACCTCCTCACATCTGGACAAGCATTAAAATAATAAGGGCAGGATTTATCATGATAAGAGAATTATAACTTAAACTGTCACCATGAGCATCATGATGGCTTTATTATTGCAAGGCAACAAGAGCAGGCTCGTCTCAGCCCTTCACTTTCCTTGTCAAATCACATTAAGATGCATGAGAAGGGGAGCCAAGGGCTGAGACGGGCCCGTTCTTGTTGCCTTGCATCATAAAAGTTGTCATGTAACTCATTTGTCAGCGTTGACAGTTTTAGTATTGGCATGAACATATTAACTTCAGTCTTAATCTCAATTCATGCCCAGTATGACAAACCAATTTCCCCTTCTTAGTGGTTTCTTATATTGAATGTCATAATTTCTCACATGCAGACTGTCTAAGCTATCTATTATGGAATTGTGGAGGTGCAAGGAAATGCATCATCAACAGATTTAAACTTAACTTAAACCAGTAAAATTGCAAAAGAAATTTTAAGTAGATCTTGGTTATTTTAAACTTAAAAGTGTAATATATAAATCTTTAAACCAAAATCACCTTCTCTACATAGTTGCAGGGTTCGATTTTTTTAACTACTGTCAGTAACTTATAGCCAATTTATTGAGCTTCAGATTTTCAAGTGGTTTTTTTTTAATATATTGATTCATTTTTTACTATTTTAGGAGCTTCTTTTTTCTTACTAAAACAGTGTTTAAGTACGTTGCAGTATGTCATACTGTATATGAAAATAAGTACTTATTTCATATCTATAAAAACTACTTTTATCCTGTTCTATTGTGAAAGGTGACTGAAATCTAACACACCAAGAAAGGATTCAAAACTCTTCTCTTGAAATATACTGTGTAAAGCATTTTGCTGTAACTGGTTGTACAGATTCCTTTGCTGTTGGTGTTTGCCTCGAGAGTGCATGCACACCTGGGTCCGGTCCATCCAGGGTTACACCTCGAACATTTCCCTGTTTTATGATCACAGGGTTCATTATTCCTGCATCGTGGACACTTTTGTTTGCAGCCGTCACCATAAAAACCAGATGGGCAGAGGCGGTCACATCGCGTACCGTTCCACCCGGGCTCACAGGCGGTACACGCTCCATCAGTGGTGGAGCAGGGCCGGTTGTCTTTACAGTAACCACAACTACAGACGGAAGATAAGGAGTCAGTACATTCAGACGGCGTGAAGAAGCCCATCACTGATATTCACAGATGTATTTTCAACTTTCACCTACCTCATCTCACACCCGCTACCATACTTCCCGTCTTCACAGGACTGGTTGCATACGGCACCCTTGTACCCTGGGTGACAGAGGCACTGACCAGTGACTGGGTCACAGCTGCTGTGCGTGAAGTCGCAGTTACATTTCTTCTCACAGTGCTGTCCCCACAAGCCCTCCACACACTCGCACCTACTGGCCAACTGATTACATGGAGACTGATTGCACTGGCACTTGAGGAGACATCTTGGGCCCCAGTGGCCCCTGCGGCACTGACACCAGCCTGTTAGCTGGTCACAGCTGGTGCCTACAGATCCCTCGCTGGAACACAGGCATTGCTTGGTACAGGTGGGCATCCACCAGCCTTCGTCACAGGTGCAGTTTCCGTGAACGGGGTGACAATGGCCATGGCGGGCACACTTGCACGTGTACTGACAAAGTGGACCCCAGCGGTTGTTGTTGCAGGTACACGCACCAGTGACGGGATCACAGCGTCCATGTGGGTAGCACTGACATGCTTGGCGGCAGTCTGGAGCCCAGAACTCAAGCGGGCAGCCTGGCAGTAAACAAACACTCAATGAACATTTTGCACATTGTATGTTTCAGGCTAACCCTAAAAGAGATTCCTTTTCTGTTTTTTTATTTAGACTAGACACAATATGTTTGTCCAGAAGCAGAATTTTTGAGTATTATGGTAAGTCATTAAACACTGAAGACTAAAATACTCATTTTTCATATAAAGTCAGACCTCTCGTTTGGTTAATTTTAGCATCCTCCAGCCCTGGCACATATATCATTTGGAGGTTCTGTCCATGCTCGACAGAAACCGTCTCTACAAGACTTTCCAGGTCTTGTTGAGACTAACTACCTGCTTCAATTCATGACTTTCACATAGTTTCCCTGAGATGATTAACTTTTGAAATGTCAAAACTCAAATTAAAATAATGACTTTTTTAAAGGTTTGCTCTCAGGACTGAGAAATATATTTTACTTTATTTATGTATTATTTAATCCAGAGACAGTTCTCTTGAAATAATATATAATAAACTTAATATAAAATAACAGAAAAAATAGATTTATAAAACCACTCTGTGGTTTTGTATGTGTGGAAAATTGGTTGTAGATTGTTTTCTTTACCTAGTAATCTATTTGAAGATGAGTCACAACATAACTAAAACCTGAAAATAGTTATTTAAAAGTCTGTCTTGTCTTTAAAAATATTTATTTAGTGGGTGGAAATTGAACACAGATTGTGTTCAATTTCCACAAAAAATAAACACATTCAGGTCCTAATATTTTGGCGACTATAATATCAATGTTCTTCTAAATAGCAGTTACTTGTAATTTTTTTTTTAATAGCTCAGAGCTGGAGAAGTATTTTGAATGAAAGTTAAAACATCTTCAAGAATCAAGATAAGAGATTCAACTGCCTTTTACTCAAGCTTGTTAAGTTAACCATGAACTAAATGACTGAGAATCTACATCAGTAGACTTCTCATTATATTTAGATGATAAGAATATAAGTGTTTTATGTAACTGTACATTTCTACAGAATATGACATCATAGGTCATTATGTTTCTTTCAGAAATGGTGTATTGTAAGAAAATAACAAGACAAACTACTCACGTGTTTTACACTGTGCTCCAAAGTAGCCAGGTGGACAGCGACACACTCCGGGAAATATACAGATCTCTTTATCTAGACAGGCCTGCTCACCTTCACAGACAGCTGTGCACACACAAACACACACATGCAAGTGAGTGAGAAGCCAAACAAACCAACATGGAAGAGCATTATTTTTTATAGACTACTGGGTCATTAAGAATACTTAAACTCACGTATGGTGCACTCTTTTCCTTGCTGACGCCATCCAGCACAACACACTACGGTGGATGGGTCCCTGAATAGTCATGACACAATTACATGAGCTTGACAAATCTAAAGATCAGCAAATGAAACACTGTGATATTTGAAAATCAACAGCAAAGGACAGAAGTTGGCTGAGAGAATGAAAACGAGGCAGAGTGACAGGAGTCGTTAGCAGTAAAACTTAACCTTCAAACAACAGAGCTGTTCAGCTAAAAAGTGAAATTTCAGGAAAGAGTTTTTAAAGTACTAAAATTATTATCATGAACACTATTTGTAACCTGGTCGTCTTAGCCAGGTCGAGCTCCTGTACCTGGTGGGCCTCTCCTCTGTAAAACTGTGTAAAACTGTGAAAGCCAGCCGGTGAATGAAGGGTACCTTATGTTCTTGCAGACGTTCTTCCCACCAGGATCCAGAGTGTGAGCAGAGGACAGCGAGCAGCAGAGCAGAGAAGTCAGAGCTCCGAGGAGCTTCATCTTCCAAAGCTCAAAACCAAATCCAGGAATCCAAAATCTTCCTGTTTAGTCCCGACCTCTTTTTTTCCTCTTCACTTATTCAACTTTCAGAGGGAGGCACGAGTATCTCTCGTTTCTGACCACCAGTCCCTCTGTCCTTCTCTCCAGTGAGTCGTCTTACGGCTCCGATGCAGCCAGAGGTCAAAACCCCAAGTTTCCTCTCCCTCTTTCCTGGGGAAGTCAGAGCCACTTCCTTCTATTCAGCCAGACATAGAGCTTTTTAAAGATGGTCACACAGTCACACACAAAACACGCCACACACACTGGTGGGGCACGTACAAACACACACACACACACACGTCTGGTGTTCTCCTTTTCCCAGAATCTAATGGTGACGGTCTTACAGGAGATGATGAAGAAAGCTTTCGTCACTCCTCACAAGTTGTGGAAGTCAGAACAAAAAGTTAAGTGGTTACTTTGAGCTTCAGAAAATGAATTTTATTTCCCGAGTTTGAAGATGGCTTCTATTCCTGATTTAGAAAAAAATGCACTGAGATCGCTTCAGCTTTTAGTTATATTCTGTTTATTGGATATCAGTATCAAAGATAATCTACATTTGAGCTGTTTTATCAAACATCCAATGAACTTAATTAAACTGAAAATTCCTCTTTTTTTTGATGAGCTGTCAGGAGAACATTACAACATGCTTACAAAAATAAACTGGAAGGTCATTGTCCCTCAATGACATGTATGACTGGCCTGTCCAAGTAGTGCTATGATAATACATTTACAGGAGGGGTCAGACACAGTAAAAGTAATGACTTTATACTCACATGTTAGCTGAAGGTAGTGGGACACAAAACACATCCTACACAGTATTGATACATTTCAAAAAGGAAGCAAATGATTTTATACTAAAAAAAACACCATCAACCTGCAGATGCTGCAACACCAGCCAAACACATGCATATGACACCAGGAAGACGTACACACCAGTTAAATGATTTGGCTCCAACCAATGACTGATAACTTCAAATTAAGAAAATACATTTTCATCAATATAAACAGCATTTTAATGTGTAAAGGGGTTTCAGTGAAGTTGGGTGATGCTAATCCTATGACTAAAACTCTTTTCTATCTTTGTTTGTAAAAGTGCTTCAGGCTATGAAAAAGACATTCGTTAACACACGGCATACAAATTCTCTGGATCATTTTCAAGGTAAAATATACTCAGTGGTTATAAAAGTAGCAATGCCCTCTTGTGGACCAGAAGCAAACTTAATTTACTGTGTTTGCATAGTTATGTCCCATTTCAAATAAACCAGGCTTCCCATATCTGTGGTGGAAAATTAATCTACACAATGAAGAAATGATAACTATTTCTCAAGTCAAAGTCACTTTTAAAGCAGAGTCAGATTTACAATTTTGGTCTATAGTAGTGGACAAATTCAGGGGTTCAACAAGTCTAATTCGGAATATTTAATACTAATAGCCAAATTTTCTTACTGGGACTGATACACGTGTTTTACAAAGTTAGTCAGCTTGGAATGTTTTATTAAATATTTTGTTGTCAGCAACAAGCATTAAGAAATGTGTTAACAGTGTAGAAACTTTAGAGTGACGTTTTAAATACTTTTGCAAATCACTGATGTATTAAAAGTCATGCTCCTTGAGTCATGCGGGTTTGACGCAGACCCAGGACAGGACAGGCCAGTCTGTGTTCACAAGAACTCCAACTGGCCTTCCCCTCCCATAATGCAATCTCAGTCGAGACTCTTCTCCCACATCGTACCTCATTAGGGGAACAAGTTACCAGTGGACACAAGAGCAGAGCTGTCCCTCTCTACCTTCAAGACGCTGTTGAAAACTGTCCTTTTCTAAGTACGCCTTCTGTCATAAACTGCATTTCGCCATGACTTCCCGAGCACTTTAATGTCATCTTGGTGGCACTTAGCTGCATTTATTTCAATATTGTTTTATCTGCACCTACTTTGTGATATACTATGTTACTGTAGCTTGATTGCATTCCTCTGTTGTAAGTTGTTTTGGACAAAAGTGTCTCCTAAATGTAATGTGATGCTAATACTTGTTCATTTACTTTACAGCTGTCAGACAATGGTCAAATACCCTCTCTAAGTTGTGCTACCACAAGTGGTAAATATCCCCTGTTTTTGAATGAGAGAAAAATGGAAAGTCTCTCTGCTTACCAGTTTATCTATGTTCCTGCCTTCACCTGTGGTCATGAACAGTGGGTAGTGACTGAATAAATGAGAATGTGAATGAGCACGGTTGAAATGTTTTCTCTAGTAGAATTGCTAGAGAAAAATTGAGAAGTTCAGTTATCCAGGAGGGAGTAGAGTAGAAGCAGCGTATCAGGGTAGAGCTGCTGTACCTCCACATCGACTGGACCCAGCCCAGATGGTTTGGGTGTCTGGTTAGGATGCCTCCTGGACACCTCCTCTGGAAGGTGTTTCAGACAAGTCCAATTGGGAGGAGGCCTTGAGGCAGACACAGGACAGGCTGGAGAGATTAAACCTCCTGGCTGGCTTGAAAATTGGTTGGTAACAAAGGTGAGCCACTGTGGGCCCCTGAGCAAGGCCCTTAACCGCCTACTGCTTCCTGGGTGCTGCAGCAGCCCACTCCTCCTAGTGGAACTAGCGATGGGTTAAAAGCAGAAGACAAATTTTGGTGTGTTTCATGAGATATATGCTGACAAATAAAGATTACTTTTTAGATTTGAAGAACATCTTCACATCTTCTAAGAGAAGCCAGAGAAGATGGATGAGAAGAGGGAGGAGGAGAGGAAGGCTGTTACTCTAGCAACCCTGGGTTGCAATGAAATTTTTTTCTCATTCTTGCAAAATAAAGAAGGTTTGGTTTCATAAGGCATTCTTTTTTTTCCTGGGGCAAAGCCAAGTTAATGGACCAAAGTATAAATGAATACTTTAAAACAATTTTTTAAAAGTTTGGAACAAACAGCTAAAAAAAAAAAAGTAAATGTGGCAATATATTTTACATTTTGTTCTGCTTTCCATTTCCTTTAATAAAGCTCTCAGCTTAAGGTGTATTTTTGCATTTTTATTTTCTATGGTTTAAATAAAGATGTGTGGAAGGAAAACAGTTGTACACCTTTTTTATAAATATAGTATTAATACTTCTGCTCTTATGATAAAAACGTTTCTTATAAAAATATTGTTGAGTACATTTATTGTTCAACAAATCAATTTAAAATTTCTAAAGGAAATACATAAAAAAGAATATTTTAAAGCTTGAACCTCATACAGATTAATTTTCCACCAGAAAAATAGCATTTAAAAAAATGAGGATGAGAAAATGTAAAGAATTTTGTTATATTGTCTTTGGTTTTAGCTAAAAATGCTTGAGGATGTATATAAATATATATATATGTACTATAGTTTCAAAACATACCTTTTACAATGACGAATAACATGATTGTTGTTTTAATACCTGAATAAGACTAAAGGAGAAATCCAAAAGTGTTCATCTTAATACTGTAATATGCTGTACCAATTATACTGAAGTCTTCCTCCTATTTGCTGACAGCAAAACTAAGATGTAATCATGATTTAGCTGAATTTAAAAAGTCAGAAAGCTGAAGAACTTATTTATCACACATTCTCTGTCCTCACACTTTCAAACTGCTTTAGAGTTTCACACCTTAGATTTGCATTCAAATGTCTTAAAACTTTTTTTTACAGTTTGAGCTCGGTACCAGAGTCAACAGGACGGTCGCTGCTCTGTTTCCTCGTTGGCCTCGGCGTCTCCGATGATTTCCCAGCTGGAGGCGGAGTTGCTCATGTGGGTGGGAGCCTTGCTGCTGCCCGACCGCGTCAGCAAGCCAAAGCTGCGCCCGACAAGAGTGAAAGAGACAGGCCTCAGGTCAGATGTGTAGTCACGGATTACAGCTAAATATAGATTAGGATCGACAAATCTCAGGACAGTGGCAGAGTTAGTAGAGCAAGACTAATCCTGCACAGTTTCTGCTTTATTTCTTTTAGTGAGGGGTTTGGCTCTTCCATCCTGTGTTGTTTTTTTTTTCTTTGCCTTAAATGAGACATCCCCCACAGGGTTCAATGATTTACGTTTCTTTATTTGAGCTGCATTCTCTTTTAGCTGGTGTGACAATACAGTGATTAAATTATCTGCAGTCAGAACAACTTAGTGAACCAAGAGTGAACCCAGGCAAGCAAGAAAGGGAGTATGTTTGGAAAACCACAAAACAAAAGCAGGGACAAATTTGCTTAGGAAACTATAATATCTCAACTAGAGGTAAACTTACAGGTTTCGAATGCGTGATTCAGCAGGTTTTGCACTCCCGTCTATTTCTGTACCATCCACTTCTGTCTGTCCAAACAGAGAGGTCCTCTCTTCGTCATCACTACGGAGGAATGAATTAATCATTTAAAAATTCAACATCTGGACCTGAATGTTGTTCTGGATATGAGAAATGCGTTGTGTGTCTAAGAAAGACCTGCTGCTGCATTCATTTACAGGAATCCCAAGCATCTTAGCCTTTATCAGCTTCCTTCTCTTTTTGATGGCGGAGCGGACAGCTTCTAAAAGGAAACCCGGACACCTCTCCTCACTCAATATTTCCCTGGAAAAACATGATACGCATCATTTTTATTGACATGTATCAACAGAAATTAACTTTATAATCCACATTCTCTACAATCGGAGTGGAAGAATCTAAAGTAACTACAGCGTGAAAGCCACAAATATGTTGAAATCATCCATTTCTCCCAAAAAGATAGCAAAACAACAAACGGACAAACGGACACACACACACACATTAGACCCACCTCTGGTAGTAATTAAGCTCCTCTTGCACCAGGAAGAGGTTGGTTTTCAGCTCATTCCTCTCAAAAAGGATGTCACGCACTTCCTTCTTGGTGAAACACGGCTGATCAGGATCCTTCTGGTCAGCTGTAGATGTTTCGGTTTTCTTATGCACTGTTACGCTTTGACTAGACTGATGAGAAAACAGACATCATCAAATTAAAAATGGTTTTGCTTTAGATTTTTTTTTTTTAAAAATAAGAACGAGTTATACTTAATTTCTAAATAAGATATAAGTATGATGTAAACAGAAAGACCTCAATAATTAGTAAATCATTTAAACTTTACATTTATTTAAAACTAAAACAAAGAATTTCACTAAAGAAAGATAATCAGCATGTTGACTTTTGAGTTGTAATTTGAGTTTTAATTCTTGCAAAATATAGATTGTTTTGTTTCATAGGGCACCCTTTTTTGTGACCTGTCTGGATTAGCACTTTTTCAGCTTAACTCCTTCTCAGCTGAAATGCCGTGTGCAGAATGTTGTTTGGTATTGTCTTGCTGAAATATGTCCTGCTACAAACGTATTTATCATTCAGCATTGATGGTAGTCGTCTCATCAATCTTCATCTTCATCTCATTCCTTTTTAAATGAACTTGGTCCCAAAGAAGATTATGGCATATCTGGATATTTTTATTTATTTTTTAAGGGTTGCTTTCATTTGAATTTGTAGAAGCAGCAAGGAATTGTGCTTACTGATAATGCTCCTCAGCAACGTTTATGACCTCAGGTCATGAACCCCACTTCAAAATTGTGTTTGATTTTAATGCAGCCAAATAATGAACTGACATCTGTTAAAGGCTTTTAGTCTTGGTTCTTGTTAAACACGATTTCCGGACAACAAGACAAGCAACTTCATGGAAGCATATAAAAAATGTGACTGTAAAAAAAGTTTCCATTCAAGTGGATGGCGTGATGAGTCTTCTAATTACATCATTCACTGTGGCAAACACTTGTTTGGACCTCTTCAGAATGATTTTATGAACCATAAAAACATTGAATGATGATCAAAACACAACTATAATTGTTCACATTCCTTGTGGCAAAACCTAATAAAAGATAAATATGTCATTACTGTCCTGTTTGCTGTTTTTGATATGTCTGCGATCTTAGTATAAGATAATTAATGGCTGTAGGCTATCCATTAAAACAATATTAGGACCATAATTACAAAAAAAGTTTTAAAAAAATCCTCTGACACACTGCCAAGTCATGGTAATTTCTTCTTACTGATTTCCCTTTGATAACTGCAAATAAATAATCAAACTGATGCTGACATACAAACGTATAAAATTATATTAGTCCTCAAAAACAGGTCTTGCAACAGGCTGGTAGCTCGTCTTGCCAAAATCTCTTTGGGGCGTGGGTACAACCAGAACACCCAGGGTGTGGCGTGTAAGAGTTTAACTTTTATGTACTGTTTTAGTTTTTGTTCTTGCTGTAGACAACCCTTTAAGATTTCATGCTGTTGATGTGGAAATCCCCAAAGTCTCTGTATTTTGACTGTTACTCTTAAATTCCTGAACTCTCTTTCACAGTAATAGCCTCACAGGAAGAAGGTTCCAGGTTCGACTCCCAGCAGGGGTCTTTCTGTGTGGAGTTTTCATGTTCTCCCCGTGCTTGCGTGGGTTTTCTCCCACAGTCCAAAAACATGTATATTAGGTTGATTGAGAACTCTAAATTCCCCATAAGTGTGAGTGGTTGTTTGTCTGTATATGTGGCCCTGCGGTGGGCTGGCGACCTGTCCAGGGGTACCCCTGCCTCTCACCTGCAATGGGCTGGAATTGGCTCCAGCAGACCCCCGTGACCCACTAATAGGATTCAGCGGGTATAGAAAATAATAGATGGATGTCATGTGCATCTGCACTTACATTTTCAGTCTCTTCAGCATCAAACTCCTTTGTGGATCAAGTGTGGATTCAAATGTCTTGTTGCTAAACTCATCCTGCTTTGGCCGCTCTCCTTTCTGCTACATCACTGCTTAGTTTTTTCAGGCATATATTTCAGATATATTAAAACATTTTTTTTTATAAATTATATCTTGCTATATGTAAATATGCTTTTAGACACTGGGGTTGTTTACCTGCCAGTTCCCACTTTCAGAATTTAAAAAATATCTTGAAGGCTGACATTTCTAGATCTATGTGAGCAGCAGGTCAGTTAATCCTCATCCTTGATACCATTACAAACTATTCAAGTATCTTTTAATTCAAGTAGCAAGCCCTCACGTGCGGGCTTACAAAACCTTTGACCAGTATAGTGTCAAAAATGATTTCCTTTATACAGAAAGAGTGCATACCGGGCTGTTGCTGTTGGCACTGTCCAGCTGAGCTCTGAGTTTTTCTATTTCTTTGTTTTTCTCCTTCAGGTCAGCCTCCATGTCGGCCTTCCTCTCTACAATGCTCGTCAGCTGCGTCTGCAACACGTTCTGCTTGTGTCGCAGCTCTGAGTTCATTTTCATAAAGCGCTCCAACTGCTCCTGGAGCTGCACAAATAAGCATACACAGATGTACATACATTACAAATCTGAAAAACAAACAAAAAAAATCAATACGCTTTCCATACTTCACAGTTATAAATGCAGCTAAAATCAATATGCAGTGGTTGAGGTAAAAATACTATCTGGCTAAATCTGGCTGGCTGGTGCAGTAAGTCTGTATGTAACAAAACCAACAACTTTAAAACAAAACAAACAAGAGAAGCATTATTTTAAGTGTAAAATAAATTTGTTGGCATCTGTTTGATGAGTCAAATCAAGAACAGCTTATGGTCAACCAAACCACTTTCTTGACAATAAAGTGGGATTTCTTTCCTTCAGGTTGTACGACTGGTAGCGAAAAGCTAAGCATTAACAACAAACACGCCCAGTTGTGCGGTTGCTGTTTAAATCATGTGATATGTGTACCCTGACACGTGTAAGAGCATGCACACACACACTCATGCTCACGTGCAAACGATCATTCCAAAGCACACAGAAACAGTAGCTGTGCGGGTGAGACAACGGTGTCTTGACTTGTCTGAAATCTTTCTCCCTTTCAGCTCATGCGTTTATTGGTGTCATTTACATGTGGTCATTGAGCAGATGTTTTTATTCAAAACATAGATAGATAAGGCACATTTAATCTTCAGTAGAGTAAGAAGCCCTAAATTATACAAAGAACAATACATCTAGTTACAGTCCACATGGATTTGACTTTTTTCATAATGATAATGGTTTGCTGATAAACGGGTGTGTAATTATGACTACACGCAACAAGGCAACTTCCGTATGAAAATTGTAAAACACGCAGATTCAGAAAGAAAGTAGCACAACAGTTACTTTCAATTCTACAAGAAAACGCCAAATAGTTTTCAGGAAATAGAACTGTTGAACCCTTGGTCATAAAAATTTTTTAAGTGTTTGTCTGCCCTTAGCCATTTAAGTTGACCTGTTAATGTGTCAGTGTGCTTCAGGTGAAGTGTTTGGGTCACCTTACCGCCTCCACCTCTTTGGAGATGGCAGTGATCTCCTGGACTTTGGCTCTTAACTCATCCCTCTGTTTATCCACCACCTGCTTCAGTTTTAACATCACTTCCCTCTCCTGTCGCTGAACTCGGTCTAAAACGCACACACACAAATATACACAAACGATATAAACACTACTTGGACACTTTTTATAACTATAAGGCAACATTCATTAACTGCACTACTGAACTGCTATTATTATGATGATTAATTGGATACTTATTTGTTAGGTTTTCCAGTCATTCACATATAACTATTGCTCCACAACATCAGAAAGTTTTTAAACATGTATACTGTGATCTCAGTTCATTTTCTGAATCTCTACATATACTAAAAACAAAAGACTTTTATAGTAATGTTTGGCAGATGGAAACTACTCATAATTGCTTATTATTTCATTATCTCAACATTACGCAAGATATATGGATTAATCACACTTTTATAGGAGTGGAAGAGGACACAGTACATTTAGGAAGCTGAGCTCAAATGATATCAGATAATTTCCCTTGCTTGCATCTAATTTTATCTTGCCTTGCAGAATTAAATTACTACATAGAAATCCACAAATGGAGTTTTCATTGGAACCAACAGAAAAGTAAACATTGCAGATTATCTTAAGTAACTTAGATGCTGTCTGTGAAAGACATTTCACAGGTTTTTTTTCATGCAGATGTACTACACTGTGCAAAGTGGAGGCTGAAATCTTAGAATCGTGTTTTTGGGTTTCTTTTTTTTTTAATCTGGGTAAATAGAAGCAAAACTGCACAGATAAAATTCATGACATTTTTTTGTGATTTTGAATAAACTGACCCTTTAGATATACTCAGAGTAAAAGAAACGAAGAGCAAGTGATTCAAATTCATACACTCTACCCTAAAGACAAATTCTTGTTCATGAGCTGAAATAACCCACAGAACATCTGAACTTAACCCCATGAGCCACACAGGGGTCCCATTTACTGGATAAAATAAATCTCCACGTTGACCTGCCTCATGGCCTCTTTTCAAATAAATCCTAAAAGTAGTGAGGCAGCGTCTTTTTCCTTTTCGGTACAAGAAAACAAGAGTCAGCAAAGCAACAGCAGCATCTGGGTCACATTACTGTAGGACTTTTCACGCATGCTTGAGTTTGTCAGTTTGGATACAACATCATGGGTGATGTCTTTTCTGTTTCATTTTATTATTTAAGTATACCTACAATAAAACTTTAATGCAAAAAAAGCAACACAAAGAACAACAAAAACCCACTTTCATCTAGTTTGTTCTGCAGTTGTTTGTGTTATAAATTTTAATCAAAAATGCATTCTAATGATCACTTTTTAAATTTTTTTTATTCACTGTTTATTACACTACCTTGACAATCAGAGTTTTTCATGGCATCCCCTTTTTCTTAACAGTTTAAGCAGTGTTTTCTTGTTTTTTATGAGGCTGTGTGAGCGTGTGAAAACCCAGCTAAATATCTAAACTGTAAAGACTACATCAACCAGTTCAACTACTTTCAGCCTCAGCGCAGAGTCTGACTTTTATCCTTACCCGACTGCTAGCCCACAGTGTTTTGAATTGGCTGAATAACCTTTATAGGACAAACATTTGCGTACATCTGCATTCCTGGACTGAAGTAGAAAAACGGTATAACCAAATGACCTGGAGGTTCATTTGCTTGCTTGAAACACAGGTAAAGTTAGCACCTCAAAGCTTTCTGTCTCAAGATTATTTGGGCATTCTCTCAGAAAATTCAGATGCTATTCACTTTGAAAGAAGAATGTGATGGTACCCTATTGTTTGTGAAAGGTAAAGAGAATAAGGAATAAACACTGCTGAACTGTTTTTGTGGTTTGTTTTATGTAATTTGAAACATGTTCTATCACCATCATGACCTAAAGATTTCCAAGTCTTTCAAATAATTCAAACGTCTTTGTGGTTTCTTTGGGTTTTATAAAAAGCTAGTGGGCCTCATTCATGAAACATGAGCTGAACGAATTTGTGCATAAACTGTCGCAAAGTGAAATTTATGCGTGTTTCAGCTTTCGTGAAAATGTAAGACGTTCCAAACTTTTTGTAGGTATAGACAAAATCTAGTTCTGCTTCCAACCATGTCAATGAGGAGCGTCTCCATCAGGCATGACTCCTGATCAAGAGGTATCTCCAATTACATGCTGTTATCTGCAACAGAAAGTTTGTCGACAGAGAAATTTTTGTATCACACCATTTTTGCTTCATCTCTTGGATGTTTCAATGAACAGAGAATACGGTATTCGCTGCATAAGTTAACTGTTTCCTCTATCCTGTTGGTCACTGTCACACCTGTAAACTACTAACAGAGATTTTTTTTTCCCTCTGCTCTACTTCAGTTAATATTATTTCTATTGCTATGTCTGAAAAAACTTTTCTTCCTTTCTTCTTCCATGTCCTCAAGCAGGATGAGGATGCACCTTCTCACCTCCTTGTATGGTGGTGCCTGGGTGGGGATTATTAAGGGGCACTGTGAGCGTGAAGCCAATTTGCAACCAAAGGCCATTCATGATCACGAGTACTAAGGATGAAATCTGAGTTTTACACAGCATTTATGAATCAGGAGTAGGTTTTTAGCAAGGAGGCGATTTATGTGCAAATGTACTCACAGATTTAACAGAAATTTCATCAATGAGGCGCAGTGTGTTTCTGTTTTTATGTGAGATTTAAACAGTTACACAAGATAGAAAGACAATACTAAACGTAAGACTAAAATGCAGCTTGTTTTAATGGGCTAGAAACTAATAGCAGTCCACAAAAAAACTATAGGATATATAAAGTATATAGGTCTTAAAAAACGTACCCTCCTGTGCATAGCTGCCTTTAAGTCTGTTATGCAACTCTTCCCTGTCCTCCTGGAGCTGCTGCACCTGAACTTGGAGCTCTTCACACCTCCTCTTCCATTGCTGCTCCTTCTGTTGCAGCTCCTGCATAAAAAGATGGAAAAATGACAGTAACTATAACTTTCCAAGCCAGATCTGATGCAACTTCCCTCTGTGCTAAAAAAAAAAAAAAGAAAATTCATGAGCACTTGGGAACCTGGATTGAACAAAACATGCTGTGTTGAAGTGAGTACGTCATATTGTTGTTAAGTTGTTACAGATGCCTTGTTATATCAATTCCAAAACCTGGAGTCAGGCACGAAAAAATGACTGACTCCCTAGAACCAGGCTTCTTCTAACAATGATGTCTTGTCTGTAACATATTATTTGTGACAAAATTTTAAACAGGTGAATATATAAATGGATAAACGCCCAAAATGATTACTTGTGCAACAATGTAACTGAAACTGCATGAACCAAGAGTAAATGTTAATCCTCTAAAAGTGTGATAAAAAAATAACAATTCAAAAAAACACTAATTGAACATTTTGAAACATTTTAAAACAGGTTAGTGGCTGGCAGTGACCACGAGACAGTCATATTTATGTAATATTGCTCAATCAATCCAAGTCACAAGTAATGATCCAACAAGTTAATTTCTTTTTACTTAAGATGGCATTCAGATCCATATTTTCGCTCATCATAAGGACGTTTGTTTGGTGGATTTTCACAATCAAACAAATGTGTAATGCTTCCTTGCACTGTGGCAACAACTTAAAGGTATTATTGCTTGGTCAGTTGCTTTTAACTTTGATATTTACCACAATATGAAGCGATTGCTGCAAATATGCTACTCAAGTAGCCACACTTTTGACTGTTATGACTATTCCCGGTCCAAGAGTTAAGTCTGGAGCTCATCTAAGATTTAAATTGGCTGGAAAAATGTGACCCCATAGGAAGACTGTATTTAGGTCCATGGGGCCAAAATGGATTTCTTATATAGGCCAGCCACATCAGCCAAGCCAAGGGGACAATTCACAATGCACAGTAATATAATATTTTCCAGTCTTTTTAAAATCTTAGATGGATGTCCTTCTGTGGTTGTCTTGACGACGAGGTAGGCCTGGTAGTTCTGGTTGGCGGATTGATATGAATTATAATATAAAACGATGACTAAGAATAAGAACTAAAGTGGCATTATATTTTCACGACGAGAAAATAAAAATAAATAAATATAATAGAGGTTTAAGTACATTTCTCCGTTAAGCGTTTAAAAGCATCCTCCAGGTTAAACAAGAATATTTGGGGCAAGGGGCGTCAGCTAGCTAGACCCTGCTCTTCCGCGTGTCAGTTAGATGTTAGTTAAAAGAGATAGTCCCTGCAGGTTACACCGTAACGTAAAGCTATAACTTCATCATAACATTATTGCAGCAAACATTTACCCACGCCAAAAAGGCGTAACTGCACTTGCTGTATTGTTTACAAAATGGTGGCAGCACTGAAACCACTCGTGTCTCACCCGTATTCTGTTTTTATCGTGGACCTCCTCGCTGTCTTTCGTACAGCGTTTCTTCTGCTGCTGCAGCTGTAACGTCTCGAAGGTCTTCAGCAGCTCCTCTTCTCTCTGGGTCTGAGCTTGGTTCCTGGAAGCGAAGCTCTCCAGCAGCTCCAGGACCTTCACTATTTTCGTCACCAGAGTCTCGACGCTTTCTTTACCGTAGCCGTCGATGAGTTTCTCCACCTCGGTGCCGATCACTTTGGCGATTTCATACACATCATCGACGGTTAGAGCGGAGGAGGTCCTGTCAAAGCAGCCGGGCGTCGTGCTTCTCAGCTCGGAGTGTACCTCCATGATGTCTGAGCCTACTAGCTCGCTTCACATGCTCTTCACCTGCTATCGAAACCGACTCTGGAAAGTCCACACGACGTCAATGAGGAAAAGTGAAAACTTTCCAACTAACTTACGTTGCTCTGCAGACGCCTCGAGAAAACGGCAACATAACCGGAGCTCACCCGAACAAGACTGTAGTCCTGCTCTGCGGGATCCTCCTACTCTTCTGACCAATGTAGCGCGAGTAGACGCGGTAGACACATGCACCGACTCGTCCTGACCCAGCCGAGCGTGTACGCTGGATTACCTCAGTTTATTTGCAGGCAGAAATTATAGCCATCTATAAATGCCAGAACTGTAATTAAAAAAAAAAAAAGTGACTCATAAGGCAGAACTGCTTCACCAAGCAGAAAATGACTGGGCCCTTTTTGTAACCATGAAGTTTGATTGAGCTTAAATTTACTCAACCAAGTGTTAAAGTGAAACAACTTAGTTTTTGTTCTCTGAAGAGGGAAGCTGATCCACTTCCCCTCTGCTTATACTATCAATTCACTTTTTGAGAAAAAAAAATCATCAGAACATTAACAAATTTATATTTTTAAAAAATGTGATCTTTATTTAAACCCAGGCTACAATCTCACAGGATGTACACTAGAGCAAAGCAACAGCACAGTACTGACATGAAACTTTCAATTTCATTTCTAAAAATGGAGAAGAGGAAGGAAACCTTTTGTTTTTCAGCTGTCTGAAATAATGTAAATTACACCAAAGCACTGTGTACAGAAAACTACACACAAATGCATACATATTGAAATTCACAGAAAAGTCACAAGACCCCCAACACTTATTAAAAGTCTTGCTGTAAAAGACGACAGGATGGGGAAGGAAAAGATTTGCAGGAAACAAACGAAAAACAATCGTTTTCTAAAAATGTCCTAAAGGTTTTAAGTGGAAAAAAAACAAAAACATTTCAAATATCAGTTACATGTGTTCAAAAGAAATATTACAGGGGCCCTTCTGGACTGGCTCCACATGATAATGTCAGAGCTATAGTGGCAAGTCTCAGCCAAACATGTCTTCACGATCTGCGTTGTAGATTTCTCCCTCCTGCAGCGAGGCAAAATTTAGGAAGTGCGAGGGTCGATGGACTTCATGGTAAAACTCCTTGGGGTTGGCCAGCTGCAGGTCATACTTCATGTTGGGATCATGGCGAACACCTATACGAAGACAAGTAACCAAAATCTTCAATTATAAATCAACTTTTACTGCCAGTACTGTGAACTTCCTAAGTAACTAATGTCATAACCCCCAGTACTTTAAGACTGAATGCTGATATACAATATTAATCTATTTTATATGAAATGGTCTGAAGGTTTTTAACATTATTTAACAAGCACTTTTATTTAAAGTATATATTCTTTAAAATTCTCCTTTATAAAGTCAGAAATTCTCACTTCAAAGACTCATAACATTTTTCTTGATCACCACACAAACAGCGCACATAATGCTTCCACTGAATAATCTCAAATAATTTCTAAGAGACACCCCTGTGAATGATGCAGCCATGCTGTATGAACGTGCAGTCCTGAGATATAGTTATTAACAGCTTAATTACCAGCTAACTTATGTGATCAACATCCTTTTCCTTTTTAAAATTTTTCTTCACAAATTTGTGAGTTTATAAAGTCAGAATGAACATTACATTAAGTATATGCTATGGAATTCAATTCTGTTTCAAGCAAATTCATGCAACTCAACAATAAGTATAAAAAAAAAAAAATACTAAAGCTACTGACCCATGAAGTTGTAGTTCCAGGAGACTTGGCCAGGAACCATGAAGAAGCCCAAGAATCTGTCAGAAAGCAGCATCTGCACCCTTTCATAGTGCGATGGTAGATAACCTTTAGGATTGTTGCCCTTGTCGGTGTTCTGGCGACCCCATTCATACCCACTAGGAGTCAGCTTGTAGGCTGTGAGTGTGCATGACCCTGGTGTGAAACTGAAAAAAAAAAAAAAAACAAACAGACAAAATACATTTAACAAACAGCCCTCAATCCATTGTTAGAAGTGCAACATAAATATAAGCATTTTCAATCATAATTTTTGTATTTAAATAGTGAAGTTCACAAATTATATTTGATTGATATTCCTTCAATGATAGAACTATATCTACTTATTGAATACAATGCAACAGTCCAACATGCAAGCTTTTCTACTCTCCAAGTCTGTGACATGAGCTTAAGAGAGAAAATGTTCCAGATCACACCTCAGTCCTTTGAATTATCTTGAAACAAAGCCTACCTGCAAGTGATGATGATGGTCTTTTCACCATCCCAAGAAGGATTATCAGCCATGATCTTGGCATGGGTTGTGACATCTTGGGGGGACAACTGTGGTGACTCATTAGGCTGTGTGTGGATCCAGCCCAAGGGCTCCATTTCCTTTTCGTGGAGAAAAAAAAAAAACAGTACTTCAGTACTCTTAAAAACATCACCTAAAAGAAATTAGCAAGAAGTATAGGTTAGTACTCTGTGTGCATCTCACTTTAAGATATTCATGACCAGGCAGCTGGTTGGGCAGGTGGACGGTCTGATGAGTTCCCCACTGAGGCACCATGACGATACAGCGAATCTCCTTCACCTGAGGGTTGTCTGGTGGGCTGGTGCCATACAGGTAGCCTGCAATCTAAAAAATAAATTGTCAGTGTCAAATGGAGCTGCTTTTTCACTGCTTCTCAAAAAAACATTAAACAGCAAAATTATGCAGTAGTAGCACTTTGATTATCCAGTTATTAGTATTGTGGTATAAATAAATGAATACCTGTGCTCGCAGATCTGAGATGCAGATGAACTTCTTCAGAACATTTTTGGGCAGAATGTAGGTATAACCAGTCTCTTTAATGTCATCAGATGACACGTAGATGTGGTTGGTTCGGAGATGGAGGTTGGCAGCAGATATGGCCCTAAAAGAGAGCAATGCAATTCAAGTCTAATGACAAAAAATGTGGCAGTATTTTGTCCATTTATTACAACAAGCTTTGATATACAGTTCATTGTGGCAGTATTTTGTCCATTTATTACAACAAGCTTTGATATACAGTTCATTGTGGCTCAAACTTGTTTTTGAGTGAAAAAAGTCCAAATTAAATGCTCGTTTACCTCACTCTCCATTCAGTCTTGGATGAGAAGGTCTGGGTCTCGTAGTTTGAGGTGGTGGAGGTGATTATTTCGTCTCCGTGCTTGTTGACTGTGCGGGTCTGTGTGGCGGTGAGCTGTGACTGTTCTTTGGTCTGCTTCTCAATCTCAGCAATCTGCTGACGCTGCTGTGATGGAGCTGAGATCTCCATACCCAGGATGATGTCACGGATCTCAGACTGGGTCAGTGAAGCCACATTCACACTGAAAGAGGTAAATTAAGCTTTTATTAAACAGTAAAAATCTAGCTTAATTTTGCTCTGAAGTTAAAGGAATAAGATCAGCATCTTTAAAGAGTGGTTGTATTATATCAATAGCTGCTTGAACTACATATCCCCATAACAATTAGCCTGAAACAATTCTTACTTGTTCTTTTTGCCATAATCAGCCAGAATGAGATCCTTGAGCTGCACTTCCACCTTGATCCATTCCTCATCAGTGAGTGTAGGCCAAATGTGATGTGGCTCTGTGATTGTTGTTTTATCGGGTTTCAGGATCACTTTGGCGCGATCGTTATTGACATGGAGTGCTCTGAGGATCAGTATAAGACGGGAGAAGGCCTAGAAGTGGAGCAGACAAATGGCTAATTTAGACAGATGAGCTCACTCAAGCCAGGACTCAATGAAAAGCACGAAATGAACTCCGATCGTAAATCAGCTTAGAGCAGTTTTTTTTTTTTTTTTTTAAATTGTGACATGTGATCAAGATTTGCAACACATTATTTCTTAGCATAATGTTGACAGAGACACAAGTAAGTGATACAAAACAATTTGACAACTTTAGTTGTAACCCATCTTTTTTTTTTTTTAGCTTGGGGTGAAACTCACTGTGTAAGATGAGATGGTCTTCAGCCAATCATCATAAAGGTTGAACAGCACCATCTGTGGTTCTGTGGCTTTCAGGATCAAGTCTCCAAACTTCTCCACCTTCAGACAGGCCTGGAAAGGCAGCTGCAACTCAGAGCCCTTGATCACGATGTTGGGGAAGTCAAGCAAGTGGACCTGCACAGAAAAGAAAACAATTGTAAAATTAGTGGAACTTCACCTTTCAAAAAGTTCTAGATGAACATTCAAGATCTGTAATTGTTATAGCCATTACAAATATGCAACAGTCTCACCTCCAGAGGATCCAACATGCCTTTCCTGGTTACAATGATTTGTTTTGGCTGTTCTTCTACAGGAAGAGAGCGAATCAAGGCAGCGACTTCTTCAGCAGTCTTCCATTTGGCCAGCTACAAAAATAATAAAGAATCATGGAATACAAGAAATAAATAAATAAATGAATAAAAACAGTTAATTCCAAACATCTAAGCAGTCATTGTCAAATAGTAAGTCGATCTCAACGAAATGTGGACAAGTGGATGCAGAAACTTCCATAGTAATTTCAATTTGGAAAGTTTGAAAAGGAAAGTCATTTAAAGGAGTTATTTAGACTGATAATTTCTATAAAATTAAATACCTAATAAAATATTTTATGACAAAAAAAACAAAACAGAAATTAGTATAGACTGCATGAAGGCATGTCTCCACCTGTCCCAGACGTTTCTGCCCAGCCCACACTGATGTGTGAATGATCTTGAGGAAGAGCTGACCAGTCCTGGGGTTGAAGATGAAAATGGCTCCATTGATGGGCTTTGTGGTCAAGTTACCCTCAAAGGTCTGTTGAGACAGAAACATTTTTTTTTTTTAAATTCATGCTTTTTTTTTTTAAAGTTGTTTCTGCACATTCCTGTGAAAGAACATTTCCATAAATTTGATTTGAAACTTTAAGACAATAATAATTCAAACCTTGTGGATTGTGACTCTGTACACATTCGTGTCATCCACAAACCAGATGATCTGGTTGGAGAAAAGTTCACCATAGTTCTGTGAGGACAGGTAGGGCTCAGTCGGCTCAGAGGAATACAGCTGTAGGCCTTTGCGGATGCGCTCCCTGAGCACATACAGAGCAGGGTTGGCCTTCATAATCTTGGCCATGGCCTGCTGGATCAGTGGCTTGCTTCCAGGGAACCAGTTGCCGTAGGCGCTATAGAAAATACAAAATAAAATACAAGGTTAAGGACTGCTGACCGTTTAATAAATAAATATATACATTGTGTGTGCAAAGTAAAATAAGAGCTACTGCTTATGCAATATATAACTGCTGCAAGAAGCTAGACAGGAAGAAATCAAAGCCACTTTAAGAACACACTTGGATTTAAAAAAATAAGAGTATAAGCAACATAATTATGTTAATATGTTGTGGATGTTGCAAGCAGTTTTAGATATTTTTACTATTGCTGGCAGCCAAGTTTAATGGCATTAGACAAAAATTTTTTTAAAAAGTGGCAACATATATTCACCATTTTCCATAGCCTTCTAAAGATACTGTGACAAAACTAAGGTAAAATTATGAGCCACAACAACAAAAAAAAAAAAAAAAAGAAAAATAAACCCAAAACATGATATTTTAGTCCAAAAAGAGGGGAAAAAACTCAATTGCTATCTTAGAACAGACTGCTAAATAAAAATCTAACAAAGGGTGACACTTTACTTTGGTGTATTCAGTGATGATGCCAGATAAAACACAAATCTCACCTGTGCAGGTTGTAAGCCAGGTCAATAGCAATAAGCACTCCAGTGGGGGAAGGATAGATACTCATGTTGTCCGTGGTGTAGTCCAGGAACTTTGCCCTGGCGTAGCGTTCAATATCATGAGAGTCATAGTCACCCCAGCGGAGCTGAATGTCGATCCAGTATTTCTGTGTGGTGGTGCTGTCCATCACATCTCTGTGGGAATATAAGAGTAATTCAAATCACAAAAGCAGACAGTCTTTAAATATACTTTAATATGACTGAATATGAAGTTTAAAAAACAAACAAACAAAAAAAACATCTTGACAGTATTGGTATAAAATTCATCATTGTCTGAATTCTCAAAAGCAAACATTTCTTTTTAAAACATAATTAGAAGTAAATGATATTCCAAAAGTCATACTTTGAGTCAGCGAGCAGTGATGGGCGGGAGACGTTCCACTTGTATGATGCAAAGAGGAGGATGTCTGCACAAGATGAGTTCATCTTGTATGACTTCCTGGGGTGGATGGTCTCCTTCTGTACAGTCTCAATCTCCAGAGCATCCAGCTCTTGGTCAAATACCTGAGAAGAGAGAGAGAAAAAAAAAATTTCAAACATTTGTTTTGCCACTGTTTTAACTGTACATGCAAAAGCTCTTGTACTCCTGGATGAGACATTATTAAATAAATAGAAGTTACCTGACAAAGATCCATGACGATGCTCTCATGAATCTTCTGCCACAAGTGAGCCCTGAAGATCTGAATGAGGGAGATTTTCAGCGTAGGGATCTTGCCATGCATAAAGATTCCTGTCAAGTCAAGCTGTACTTGGAAACCCACGTACACCTGGGAACAAAAAGAGAATTGAAACTTAAGATCAGTACAAGCAATCCTAAGGATTCAAAATGCAAGAGAAAAATCAAATGACCATTAAGACTCATTTTAAATACTGTGTGTTGTACTAACATTGGCTCTGTTGATGGTGGGTGACCACCACAGAGTAAAACGACGGTTGGGAATTTGGTTGAGACCAGATCTCTGGGCATTGGTCAGCTTCTTCCATTTCATGGACTCCTCAAAACCACTGGCCTTTTCCCTAAAATCCAGAAAGACACGTGTTTTACCCTCCAAAGCCTTCAATTACTTGTGAAACAAATTATATTGGAAATAATACAGTTAAAGAGAAAAACAATCAATAATCTACAAGTAGCACACCAAAGAAGCACATACAAATATTCTAAGTACTTTGTTGTCTTTGAGCACTGATTAATATTATTCTTAATACTAAAGTGTTCTCACCAGAAGAGACCCTCCCAGGTGGGGAAGTAAGTGCCTTTGAAGAGCGTGTGCTCCAAAATGCCCTCCACACCACCCAGTGCCTGGATCATGTCTGTGCGGTAGTTGTTCAGGTTCCACAGTTTACCGTCGTGTCTCTGGTGAGTCCACCAAAATGGGTTCTGCTTCAGCACCTGCACTCAGGACAAAGAAATTAGATCAATCAATAGATGCATGTTGATTTAAACTACCAAATATAAAATAAAACTAACTTGCATTCAAATATAGCTATTAAAGATGAAAAATCTGACAATATACCAGTTCTCTATGTTGATGTTTCTATATACTGTATATATGTAAAACCATTTGATGTGCAGTATTTCTTAGGCCCAAAAAAGTCAGGCCATTTCTAATTTTCATGGGCTGGGAATTTTAGTTATTACAATGCACCCTATATATGCTAAAGATATTATCCATGTACGTTTTCCTCATGAATATCTCAGGAGTCTCTCTATCATACCTGATACTGTTTGAAATCTGTCCGGACTCTCCAGCCTTTGTCATAGGCCAGTGTGTGTCTGTCCTTCTGGAAAAGTGTGTTGATCCTGGGGATTCCTCTGTCCCATGAGTCCTCCAGATCCTCCAGAGTCAAACGCCTGACAAGGAGCAAACATTGTAACTCAATAAATTTAAATATACTAGAAGCCCCAAAGAATCCCACTCTTGAAGGAATCTTTTAAAAATATCAATATCAAAAACTGAACCGACTTGGGATCAGTACCTGTTCTGAGCAATGGCCTCCTGTCTCTTGAGGGCGTACTCAGCCCAAACTCTCTGAGAGTCAATGAACTCGCTCTCCCATGGCTGAATGTAACGATACAAGTTAGGAATGAGCTGGTCTTCTTCATGGCTCATTCCAGACCTGAAGTGGGTGATTCCCACATCTGTCTGCTTGGACCACCTGGCAAAGTGAGACAACTCAATGAGTAACTTGCTCAGGAGCCACAGCTGAAATAAGTTACAACAGAACTGACATAAGTTAAATGATGGGAACATACCGCAAGTCTGATTGAGGAATGAGCACATGGCCCATGGACAACATCCCAAGGCCGCCCAACTCCTTGGGAGTGTAGAAGACAACTGGAGGGAAGCGGCTAGGCATCTTGGAGTTGAGGCCAATCTTGATACGTGTCTGAATCTTGTTCTCACATTTTACCAGCAGGTCAAGGAGCTCCTGTGTGTTGACCACAGCCTCACGGAAGTACGTCATCAGACCGATGAGAGCTGTGTTCCATTTGTTCACAATCTGGAAGTAAGACATGCAGATTTGGAAATGAAATATTTTCCTCCTTGTGATCAATTTCCCCCACCTGTCTGTCACTAATTCATTGGGAAAACATTTTTATGCAAACCTTGGTGAAAGTAGTGGATCCAGATGCCATCAGGATCTGACGCACTCTGTTGTGAAAGCGCTGCATTGATTCATCATCCACACGCAGGAAACACTGTGCAGTCCTCTCTTTCGTTACCTGCACGCACACACACACACAAAAAAAGAAGCTTACTTCAATCCCATCTGAAGAGACCAAGGCAGCAGGGAATCTGATTTTATAGAAGGGTCAAAGAGTACATTGAGCATATGACCACAGAACCTCAACTCTTTTATTGTCTCTCTTTTTGATTTTTCTGCTGATTCACTCGTATTTATTTAATTCTTTTTTACTTCACATTATTCCATGTTTCACCTGCACCGTTACATCAGAGCAATTTCCTAGTCTGTAAGCCTGTTTACTGGCAATGGCAATAAAGTGATTCTGATTTTTTTTTTTAAAAACATACATATACACCTTTGGCTAATTCCTCACCTCATTCTGCAGGTTCCAGACTCCATCCTTGTGAGTAAACTCTTCATAGCTTGTCCGGCACTTGGGAAGGATACGGCACTCAAAGCCACACATGTTGAAGAGCAGATTGGGGTTGTCTTTGCTGTAGACTGAAACAAAACTGTTCTCCCACTGGACTGTGGTCACAGACCTGGGCAAGCGATTCTTGATGTCCCAAAACACTGCACGTCCACTGGGAAAATGAACATTAGACTTGTCTTAAACGTTAAGGAAATATTGTCAAACGAGTCTTAATATTAGAATATAGTACTGAATTAGGATTTTCTTTTTTAAATTAACACTGAACTCACAGGTTGACATCATGCTTCATCAGTCTCATGCGGGCATCCCGAGGCCAGCACTTCTTGTTGTTGTAGCCAACTATATTCTCATTGTTAGGATCTGGGTGCTCCGTCAGATACCGCTGAATCAGGTCCCTGGCTTCATCAGCAGAGAACCTGGAAGATCAATGAAGAAGTTGTCACAATTCTGACTTTGATACGGACAAACACCACAAGTTAGAAAGGAACATCTTAATATTTTCTGATTTAGCCCCACCTGAAGAAGATGTGTATCCGATCAATGTAGCGGCAGTATAGTCGGATCGGGTGAGCACTCTCTGTGGCGGTGTCTTGGAAACTTAAGAAGTCATTGGGCATTTGAGGTGGACCGGCCATCTCACTGGCACGGTGCAAGCCCAGTACCAGCAAGTCCATCACCAGCCCGTAATACTGCACAATGAATGAGGCAAACTGAAGCCCTCTGATTATGCCGTAAGAGTTGGTGTGGTTCATGTCCTGTATGAAAGAGAAAGACATTTAGCTAAAATAGCAGTAAACACATAACTCCAAATAAATAAATATAAAGAAAGTTTGCACTAAGCAAATGAAAGTGCTTACCTTGTAGTTTATGACCACATTGTTCTTGGCTGTCATGTAATCAGCAATGTTGTGGTCAACAATAAGACGCAGCAACCTGTTGAGCAACGTCAAGTCGATCTTCTCGTACATCTTTTCATAGCGGGACTCCAGCATCACATTGCACTCTCCCTCCGCAGTTTCCCAGACATCCTGCAAGTTGTTGATACCTGCGAATAAAAATAAAAAGTACATTATGTTTATTCTGAGCTATATCCATGCCGATGTATTTAACAATAAGATGAGTAACAAATCTTTTTCAATATAAACATGACTGGAGGAGGAGTTTAACCTTGGCACCACTTGTAAACCAAAAGTGGTGGTGGTTCAGTGTCAGCAGGTTTGATCCAAGGTGGGAACAGGCGTCTCTTGTCTGCCTCGTACCACAGATACTGGTCCAGGTAGGCATCTGTGATTTTCTCCAGGGGTTCCACATCGTACACTGGCACCAGGTGGCTGTACAAGTCCATGAACTCGATACCAACCTACAAAGGAAGACAGCGTTCAAACATTGACAGCATCCAACATTTAAAAAAAAAAAAAAAAAAACCCCACACAAACAGCAGCCTCGACATGGACATCTGTCATCAGATGTTTAAATCCCTGTTGCACCAGGGATGCTGCATTGAAACTGGTTTTCAGCAGGTTGCAAATGTGGCATGAAGTAAGATTGAAAAGCTATGGTTATATGATAGCATCTCTTGCTTGGCATTGTGTATTTTGGCTTTGCTTGATCTATCACATTTCTGAAACCTCTATTCTTCACTACAAGAAAAAGGGTGATCATCTAGTAAATTCCAAGATTTTCCTTCTACTTGCTTAACTTTTCTCATCACCCATTTTAGTGAAAGACAGCAAATGCTACTAGCTGTACACTCTTGCCATTTTGCATTTTAAACTATTAACCTGTTAACATCTTCAAAGTGAGAATGCTCAGCAGAGTGGTACTGCTGTTAATGCTGGATTAAACCGATCCCTGCAACACTCATTTTTAATATGTTACAGGTACTACCAACTACTATCTTTGGGTATTCTGCACTCAGTGACAAAATTCACACTAACAGCATATTGGGAGTTTGACTGTACCTCAAATTGTGTACATTTACAGACCCAAAAAGATTTGTTTTTCCTTTTTTTGTGGCTGATTGGGAAGTTACCAGACACAGCTTGTCAGGCAGAGAACTTTTTTTCAGCCTTTAGGTGAAAAAAATCAGGCCATGGCTACTAACTTCAAAGTCCATGCTATAATGAATTGAATGAAGAAACGGATATAATTGTAAACCATCTGTACTTCTGTGTGCTGACCTCTTTGAATGCTCTCTGAGTGAGCAAGTGACGTTTGATCCTGGAGAGGGCCTCGTGAGGGTTGTCGTAGGCTTGCTCTATCAGACCAAGCTCTTCCCTTTGACTCTGGTTCAGACGAGACTTCACACTAGAGAATACAAAAATAATTTTAAAATATCTTTTAAATAATTTTTTTTTAATGGTTTTTTGAGGGGTGGGGTGGTTTTAGAAAATATTGCTGATCAAGCATTTTCAGATGAAATAGCAGTATGAATGCTCTAAGGATATTTACCTGTATGCCTCTTTGAGCCTTTCCAGGGCCAGGATCAGCAGCTTGGTGTCATGTTTGTAAGACAGTGGAGGGAAAGGGATGGGTGAAAACCGCCGGCTCTCCAACCAGTGCACAGTGGTGGTGTAAATAGCTACAGCCTCTTCTGCTGTGATGTAGGGACCATCCTGTAAGTAAATAAGTCAAACAGTTCAAACTCAAGGAGCTAAGACTTTAGCAGTTTTAACATTATGATTCAGCAGCACTTACTTTAATTCTAGATGGTTTGTGTGTTAACTTATCAATAATCCTTATAAATGGTCAACTATCTGAATGGTAAGTAGCCAACTGCAACTACAGCCAGCATAGATTGAACCACCATTCATTTTAATATTCCTCCAGTTCTTACGCACAGACAAGCAGGCCAATGCAAGTGCGCCTTTGTAAGAGGATTTTATTCAAGTGCAGGGAATAAATTTGTTTTAAAAGCAAAACATCCACTGCCTTCACAACATATAGCAAATCATCATCACATTCTGCAATAGCTTTAGCTTCATATTAAGTATGGATAAAGGCAATTTAACATTAACAACCAAAGATAACCAAGACTGAACTAAAATATCCTAACAGTTCATAAGAAGAGACTGAGAAAAACAACATTCTTCTGTATTACCTTCAGGTAGTTGTGCTGCCTTTCCTGCTCTGCTTTCAGGTACAGACGGGTCAGTCTTCCCAGGTTCTTTTTGCACACCGTCTTGTCCACAGTGGCTCCACGACGAATTCTCTCACGGTTGTAGTGAGCTGTGTTGGTCCACCAGTCAGCTTTGGCCTTGACATAGCGCAGAATCATGTTCTCAATGGGAGTGGGGAGGCCAGGTACCTGGAAGGGAAAAAAAGTAAAGCAAACAAACAAATAAATACTAAAGGTAAATTTAAATATCATAATAAAAAAATGCTACTAGTTGCCCTGACATTTGGGGGTGGAGGGGGACATTCCCATTTTGGGACTTAAAATAGTGCATAACATTTAAAACAAGAAAAACATTTACTACATCTTACACATTTGAGTCAGTCATAATGTGCTAAAATCTTACATGATCTCTAAACTGCAGATTTTAATTATCACAAAAATAAAATCAAAAGAATCATCACTTGCGTGATTCTGTCTTTTAACACCAGACCATCATTTGCCACTTTTAACTCTGCAGTCACCTAGGAAGTGCTCTCTGTGATGCACTGACCTTCCATGGGATGTTTGCTTTCCAGCACCTCCAGGACTCACTGAGGTGCTGCAGGATGGTTCTGGCTTTGTTCTGTTTGATGCCCTCTGGCATCATATCCAGGATGTCATGCATCACTGCAGCACGCAGCTCCAGGTCAAAGTGAGACTCCACACGCTGTTTGGTCACAGTCTTGGCCACACCCTTGGAGTGACGTCCTGTTGTGGTAAACAGAGCCAAGCTGAAGTTGCTTTTACTGACACAATCTACTACTTCTGAATGTGAGCTTGGCACTCCTAATTGCTCAGAAAATTAATACTGAAACATTTAGTTATACCTTCAAACTGCCTGGCCAACAGATTTCCCAGCCACCTCTCCAACAGTGGCGTAATGCCCCTCATAAAGAACAACCACACTCTCCAGCCAGGAGCCCAAAATCCACAACCTGGACCTTTGCCCACCGGGCCCTGATCAAAAACACATAAGAGACAATATTGTAACAGTGAAACTTAAAGATTCCAACTAATTTTGACATTATAAAGCTTTTGTGTAGTTTGTGGAAAAACAGCATACCTTAAACTGACAGAGAAACTGTGTTATGTACATAAAAAGTTAAAATACACAATGTGTTCACTCACGGTGTTGAACCGATAGTAGATGAGATGTTTCAGGTCCTTGCACATCCGGATTTGTCTCATCAGCTTGTACTTGTAGCGGTACATGCCTGTCAGCTGCCCCACATGAGCAAAGATGTACTGCAGCCCATCAGCCAACTAGAACATAGATGCAAAGCCACATGTAAAATTATATAAAGGCTAAAAATATCATGGCTAATGTTAAAGTAGAGGCAACCTTAAAAAAAGATTTACTATCACAAAATTACAATCAGTTTTTTTATGCTGCTGTTAGATAAACTCTGCCAAGTAGCCCTCAATTTTGAAAATAAAACTCAATTTTCAGAAATGGCAAAAAACATACAAGATTTATAATTCACCAGATCATCAGATGTAATCTGTGCCTTCAACCATGTAACACCTTATAATTTCAAAAAGACCAGCTCGCCTTCAGATGAAATGGGTTAAACCGTGCTAAATTTGTACTGAAACCAACCTGGAATGCATCAACATTTCCCAGTCTGTACTGGACATGGCTGTCCACCACCAGCTTGCTAAGACGCAGCACTTCTCTGCACAGGTGGAAGGCATTGCCAAATCTGGACTTCTTTCTCTCCTGGAGGAAAAACAAAAACAAAGCTGGAAGTCAGCACAGGCTGAAATAGAAACAAGTGCATATTGACCAACAATCAAATATGACTGTATCAGTGTCAGTTGGGTTTAAAAATAAAAATAAAAAGCTCCCAACTCCTTAAATTCATACCTTTGTTGTCAGTGTCTTGACAGGCTTCAGGTTGAAGTTGTAATCCAGATGCAGGTAGTTGAGGTTCTTACGGTGGATGAGCAAATTGAGCATGTTGTAACCCTGTCTGCACACCTGAAGCCCCACCTCCACCCAGTCCAGCTTGGTGGACTGGAAGAACTTTGTGGCTTTAAACGATCGGAACAGATACCTGAACGACAGAGGTTAAAACTTTAAAAGAAAGAAAAAAACTGAGCAATGATCAAAAACTGATTTGAATTATGAAATTAAGAGAAATGAATTTATAATCAATGATACTCACCGCTTCTTTTGGGCCTTGGGTGGTCTGTGCTTCAGTGCATTGAGTACATAGTACTTCAGCAGTTTTTGGTATGACACGCGCACTTTCACTGGCTGTCCAGCAGGGCAATGCTCTCTGTACCTGTTTAATGTTAATGTAAAAAAAAACACACTTCATCAATTTTTTTTTTTAATGTATAACTTTACAACCACAGAAAGTTAACTCTTTTCTTTTTTTAAACAAAAAGCCAGACAATTTGATTTAAATCAGTAAAATACAAGGCAATACATTAACTTATGTGCCAACATTTTGAATGTTTTCTCACCAGTTTTTGATCAGGGGGATATCAATGGCACGTCTTGTGCGGCCAGAGCGGAGGTTGAAGGGTCTTGGAGCCCAAAGCAGAGCAATGCCATTGGCTGTGTTGTCAGTGTACAGAGGAGTCTCTTTGAGGAAGGGCTCCACATACTCAGGAAGCTCAAACTCTTCATCATCATCAGGGAGCGGCTCCTGACTCTGAGAGGAAAGAAAAGAGAAAAATGAACTGAACAGTCACTAACTTCTAAAAAGAGGAAGTGCATGATTAATTTGAATGTTAATTGTAAAATCTGAAGAAATGTCTGAATGGTAAGGGGGAATCTGCAGCTGCAGCCAGTTATGAATTAATAGATCACCATTCATTTTAATATTCCTCCTGTTCTTACGCACAGGCAAGCAGGCCAATGCATGTGCGCCTTTGTAAGAGGATTTTATTTATTGGTTAAAAGGGTAGGCTTTTTTTTTTTTTTTTTAAATCTTCCAAAATTACACTTTACATCATTTCCAACACATACCTTGACAGAATGTCTGTGAGAAATGGGGTTGATCAGTGGATCAAAGTAGAATGCTGGAAGATCTGGATCCTCTGTTTTGATAAATACCACGTTTGGTGTATGGTACCTGTTGAATAAAAATTATTAGTGTCCAATTTATACAATAGGAACCAGGAAATACAATACATAAAAATGTAATAAGCAAAAAAGTTTAAAAAAAAGCTTGCATTTTAAGAAACAATTTCAATTTTTTTACCATGTGAGGTGGACATGGTGTGGCAAGTTGTTGTACAAGTAGGGGAAAGCAATTTTGTACTCCGTCCTAATGGGCTGTCGGATAATGATTTTGTTGATGTCATTGAACTCATTCCAGTCTTCATCCCTGCAGAACAAATACGTGGATCAGTTTAGGAACAAAATATACCAGCCATACACATTTATTTGGGATCAAGCTGAAGCACAGTCTTCAAATAGAAGTAAAGTTTAGCAATTGCAATTGTATTTATAGCTAAATGATAATCAAGCCAAGCGGCTTCTATAGTCTAACACAATCAAATTGTGTACAGTCATTAAGTCTACTGCTTCATGCATATATGGCATACATACTGAAGGTTGATGTCTCTGACTAGTGGCTCAAATTTTGGTCCACCCGGAATGGCCATATTTAAAGCCTTAGATGTAAAAAAGGCCTTGAGGTCAAAGAGATAAAAGTAGTTGAAATCCACCAGATCTGTCAGAAGTTGATTGGCCAGACGGTAGAGTGTTGACATCATCGGCAATGTGAACTGCCAGCGACGATAAGTGGTGCCATTCACAAATCTAAACAAAAAACAAATATTTTAGTTTCATCTGACATCAAGCAAACATCAGCTGATTTATTTTTTCCATCTTTAAATAGACATGTAGAGACTCACTTGGCAGTGTCTTTGAGGGGCTGGTGTTCATAGAACCACTCCACAACCGAACCATCTTCCTCAGGATCAAGCTCCATTTGGATGGCTTCCAGTGGTTCCACATCAAGAATGTTGTCAGCATAGTCCAGCGGTGGCTCCTCATCATCAAATGGAGGAAATCGCATCCTTTTGAAGTGTCGTCGATCTCGCTTCTCTCGACGCATCATGATCCACATGGTACTTTGATTAGATAAGGGTTTCCAAATATTAATTTAACAGAAATACCAATGTTCATCTTGCACTTGATGTTGATTTTCCAGGCAAATAATCAGACAAACCCTTGAAAAGTAAAACAAAAAGCTCGGGATATCAAAATCCCTTACCCCCACTGTGCGATGTAGACTGGCTCTATGACCCAAGGGATTTCATTCACAAAAGAAATGGCTCCTGTGATGTGGTAGAGCACGGGGACATCTCGGATCTGTTCCCATGGCATTGGCATGTTTTCCAGCAGCTTTAGCACTGCATGGGGCATGTACTTGAGGGCACTGTTATACAAAAACAGACACATAGGATTAAATCTTGAGACAGTATGGCAAAAGCAATAAATCATCCTATCCAGTGAGCAAACATATATACAGTGTGTGCATGCATGTGTGTGTGTGTATATATATATATATATATATATATATATTTTTTTTTTTTTTAAAAACACACACAACAAACAACATATACAGGAAGGCCAAAGATTTTAAAATTAATCATCCATCATTCAGCCAACACATATGATGACATCCAGAAAAAGTAAAGATCACTGCAGCAGCAGATTGTGTGTGTGCGTGCGCATGCATGAGGCGGGGGTGAGAGAAAAAGTAAGAGTAAAATAAAATGAAACTTTACCCAAGGTAGACCCTCTTGTCATGTCGAAACTTTCTGTTGGTCATGTCTCCATGGTCCCTTATGATTTTCCGAACATGTTCAGGTGGCATATCTTCCTTCTGGGCATCCACAAATCCAAACTTCCTCTTTTCTGAGTATCGCTTAGCCTGTAACTGCTGCCATTTCCTTGCTAAAAGGTTAGCAAACAAAAAAAGTATGCATATTTAAAAATTCATCCTGTCCATCCAAGATTTGATGTTTTAGTTTTAAAATCAAACCACAAAAAATAAACAGGAAGAATAGAAAGGTACCTTTTTCTTGCAGCTTTTCTTCAGACATGTAGTCTGGGACAGGGGCAGGAGGAGGAACACCTGGAGGAACACCTGGAGGTACACCTGGAGGCACAACTGGGGGCATCCCTGGAGGAACCCCTCGGAAGGGAAAGGTAGCCGCCATGGTGCCTCACTGGGGAAAAATAAAGAGAGTAAAGAGATTTACCACACTACTTTGATGTGTTTAAAAATATACAGTGTTGAACAAGAGCCGAAATGAAGAATTAAGAAAACTAAAATAACTTGCATGATGATTATTAGAAATGATCACGTAAAAGATAACATTCTTGTATTATTCGTGACACTACTTTAATTCTGAGGCCTACGTTTTGCACAGCACGTGTGTACTATGAATGGACGTTTGTGCAAAATACTAAAAATAAAACTAGAGTTTATAAATTTATTTACGTGAGTGTAGCTCCATGCTAGTTTACTTAAAGCAACATGGCGTCCAAGCGACACAATCCCCCATATCCTAAACTTACAACCATGCCTGAAATTACTCACCTCTGGTTCTATAAAACGTTTAAAATTGAAACTCAATTTAGCGTTAAGTATCTGCAACAGCAAGTAACATACCGAGTACCCAAAACATTACTTAACTAACTGTAGTTATTGATTCCCAGAAAAGCATGAGGCAGCCGTAAGTTAGCTGCATGCTAACGTTAGCATAGCTGCTAACGAGTGCGCGTTAAGTAACAACAAAATTATATTAAAGTATAATCACAACACACCTCGATACCTTTGGTCCAAAGGCGGTTTCTTAACGTTGAAAGCAACCTCTGTTCACTCGCAATGAGCTACCATAGCATTTTCTCCTGAAATCGCGGTATTGTTCTTTTTCCGTGTCAGTGTTGGCTCAAGCTGTTTCTACACAAACGTAGTCCGCACGCTGAACGCGCTTCAGATGCATTCACGAACAGCTCGTACGCCGGAAAAGAGCGCCTCTCAGGTCTGCTTCTCACTGCTCAACGGAGTTTGCGTAAGTAAAAAAAGAAAAAAAAGCGCAAACGTCGGGACGAGAAAAACCTGAATGACTCTATTTCCGGCTCACGAGTGTCTCCTGTAGTACCGGAGTAAAACCAAACCCACAGGGACTAATTAGTTTTGTAAGAGGGTTTTTTTTAGCGGTTTAATTTTTAAATATTAAAAGTCTGGACTAAAAATTAGATGAGAAATACATGCTCATATCACGAATTCGAATTCAGTTCAAAGCAGATTCAATCAGCTTATCTAATGAGAGAAATATAAAATATAATCAAATATCTAAGTTATTGAAGCATTAAGCTTTAGTCCCAGAGGTTTGATTTTCAGGCATCCAGAGGAAACCCTTGAATCTATCTGAGATCTGCATCAGCACTCCTATGCAGTGGGAAGATAACCTTTAATCTTGTTGATGGTTTCCTGAGTCGTTTCATACCTACTACAGAAAAAATAGGCAAAATGCATTCAATTTTCATGTAACACATCAGTACAACTGCAAAAATCTTGTATAGGCTACTTATCCCTGTTAGGTTTTCTGACCTAAAAATTATGGATGAAAAAGAAATGTAGATATATATGTGCTTTTGAAATAGTTATATATAAAATTTTTATATTACATATACATACAAAGCCTTATGCGCTTCTGGGGAAGCTCTAACCCAAGGTATGCTATAAAACAAATTAAACCCTGCAGTCCTTTACTATAGCAAAATGATTAATATTTCTAAATGTTCAAACTGGTACAACAGATGAGACAGGCATTACAAGTGCAATAAATAATACAACTGAGGCAAATACTCCAGTTACTAAAATAGAATTGTTACTGACTGATAAATTAAGAAGATTTTTTTAAATATTTAATCTCTATAAGAAATGTCCTTAATACCAAGCACAAAGCTTAATAAGTTAGAACTGGCATTTCTTCATAGTCAAATTTTAATAATCAGTGCTTAATAACCAATATTTCATAGGCACCCATTCTCCAGTAATACTTTCTCCCTTTTTTTGGTAATAAAATTAACAAGATCATTTCAACACCACCAACCAAGATCTAAAATATACCAAATATACCACTAAAAAAAATACCAAAATAGAGATGAAGTTTAAAAATGAAATGAATGAGAAAACAATTAAGGTTGCACAAATTATTTGATTCGATATTTGATTGGTTATTTTTAATACAAACTCTGGTCATTCAAAATATTTTTTAATAGGTTATTACTAGACCACTACCTGTTGAAAACCCAAAGAAATTGCTATATTTTGCATTTTTACAAATGGAATAAAGCTGTTTTATTACTGAGGTTGATCCCACCTGAATAAACGAACACGTGGCTGCAACAGTATATTAGTCAGCATTTGGTTGCCAGCATCATTCTTAAATGTATTTTGAATTTACTCCAAACATATCTTTACTTCAGCCTTTCCTGGCACGTTTGTGGTGTTAACATTATAAGACCGTGAACAGTCCCATCAGGCCATTAAACATGTGACTTTATACAACAGTAACTATAAGGTACCTTAACTTTAGCGACAGTCACTGTCGTTGGATGAATAAAACATACATGCGTTGTCTGTATATCATAATTTATCATAGTTATTTGAATCCTCGAGGCCTTTCTCCCACCAATTTAAGTTGTTTTATAGTCTATGGTCGAATTTCTCAACGCTTTTATTCTGAAATGAAAACGAAGCGGAAATGGCTTTGCTCAGATTGTAAAACTGCCCGTCATTAACGCTATAAACTATTTGCTTTTATACTTATATTTCTGAACTCAGTTTGGATTTTGCACCAAAATGGCAACAAGTAATGACGTGCGAGAAAACGTGAAGGTACGTAAGTGTTGCATTTGCTCAACCACTTCCTTTGAAGTAAGCGGAAAAAGTTGTCCCAAAGTCATGGATATTGCATAACAGTTGCTCGCTCACGTTTTAATCTTAACACTAACAGTTTTCAATTTGTTTGTGATGCGCTAAGCTAAATAAAGAGAGTTATTTTTCTTTGCACTGAAAGCAGAAGTGACGAAGAACTACTTTTAAACTCTTTAAATCTCAGAAACAAATTATTGAGTTAATTCATGGTTGGTGTGTGCAAGCCATGTGTGTACATATATATATATGTGTGTGTGTGTGTGTATATGTGTATATATATATATATATATATATATATATATATATATATATATATATATATAT
>JAOWBL010000005.1:10658212-10690392 GCA_028564865.1 Zenarchopterus dispar | reverse complement strand
TACACACACACATATTTTATATATATATACACACACACACATATATATATATATACACACACACATATATATATCTCACACCCTGTCTTTCTTGTCTAGCTATAAACAACAAGTGAGGGTGGAACAAAAGGACAATCAATCCAGTGTGACACCCCTCCCACTCTCAAGCATTCAACTCTGTTTCACTCCCTCAGAATGCTGAACTCCACCCGACTCCATCAGTTTCTTTACTCAGCAGTTCTAATGAAAGCCAGTTCTGATCATGATATAATGATCCTCGGCAGGCTGCAATGTTTAGCTTGTGTTAGTCAGGTGGGTTAATGCTTCTAAATTCAATGGAAAATGTCTAAAATACAGTCTATGAGTATATTTCTCTGTGGAGTTTGATAATTGGGTCAATGAGATTGTGGCTTTGAAGACTCTTGAAGGAAGATAATACAAATACTTTATATCATGTGACAAAAAAATCCAAACCCTTTAATTTTTTTTTGCTATGACTCATCAGGACATGATTTAAAAATAATCACATGGTCCTTACAAAGACCAAAAAAGTTTGGAAATGGCCTCACTTAGTGTTTTTATTTAGTTTCTATATCATCTCCTTGCTACCTGGGTTTTCTCTGGCTTCTTCACACAGTCCAGAACCATTCACTTTTAGTTGTCTGCAGGTGTGAGTGTGAGCAAGCACGACTGTCTGTCTTGTTTAGGTGTCTGACAGTCGACCTGTCCAAAGTACACCTCACCTCTGTATGACAGCTAGGATAGACTCTCCTCCAAACACTGGTGCACCTGAACAGGATGGAATGGGTATAGAAATGTATTGATGGATCTTGGATGTATATCTTTTTTTTTTCCCTTTATATGAGGTTGTATTTAATTAATTCTAAGACCTGGTAAGGATATAATTACATTTCTCTGTCCTGGTATGTAAAATCAAAGGATTGTTTTTCATTTTTTCACATAACTACATTAAGGTGAGTTTTAATTTTCTAGTCTATAAACTGAACATGAACAATACACGTTTTGTGTTCTTCATGCTGAATTGTCAATGCTGGGCTCTCTGTGTGTTATCAAAGCCACGATCTGAGTCACCTGACACTCAGATTTCACAAAGAAATATTTTCAAGTGGTTATGGAAACTGATTTAGTCTTTGTACACACTTCATCGTTTTGAAATGTTGTGTATTTCTACTCTAAAATGTTGATTAGAACTTCTTCTTTTTTACAAACGCATGAAAAAATATATTTTTATCCAGCAGAACACATGTTTACTGAGTTTCCTAGTCAAATGATTGAAGTCAGAGACAGGAATTTCCCTCCAACAAATGCTAGGAATGACAACCACTGTAACTCATAGTTTACAAAATGTGTGTGTATTCGCCTGCAAGTAGATGGTGGAAAGTTGTATTTGTGAGGACATTTCTATTTTAAAAAAAATTTTTTTTTTTTTTTTAATTTGGATACAGCTTATCATGATCTTTTGCTGGCTTTGCCTCATGTCATCTTGGTGTCATATGCTATTGTTCCATCAACATTTGTTGACTATTGACTTTGAATTGCACAAAAAAAGGTCTAATTGTGCTTTTGTGAACCAGTTAATTTAAATGGTTTTGTGAGTTTTCCCGCTAATTGTGTTTTATGTGCTTGTATGAAGTTTGATTTATGAGCTGATGATAATTGCAACAAAGTAAGACAAAGAAAGTAAGGGGTTTTTTTTGGTTTTTTTTTGCGGCCTGGTGAGAGCCGATTTTCCAGTGCTGGAAAGGTTGATAGTCATTCTGTATCAGTTTTGGGAACCAGCTCCAGGAAGTTTTTGTTGGTGGCAAAGGACTAATGGAGTCAAAGAAAATATCTCTTTCCCTCTTTCTTTCATTTTTTCTTTTGCTTCCTGAAAGTCCAGTGAATAGGTGCTTTGGTGAAGCCAGCTGGCTTTAAATTGTCACTAGAATTCAGGGTGGTCGTCTCTCACATTCACACGGCTCTCCGGGCTTCTCAGGGAACTAAATCTCTTCAACTTTACTCCTTTTGTTGCCCTATAGTACCATCATCAAGGCTTTCATTCTTTATTTTCTATCTTGTTTTTTGCATGATTTCTAAGTCTTTTTATTCCCACTCAAGTTTTGTTGCAAGGTTGCTTTGTTTTACTGTTCTTTTTTTTTCTTTACGATTACAGCTTTTTTTTTCTCCTCTGACTTTTCAGGGAATTAAAGTGTTCATCAAGCTTTACTAACAAATACGTTTTTGATTGGCTTGTCTTAATCTCCAGGAGTTTTCCTGGTGGGTTATGTTGTTGACATTTTTCTGGTTACCAAAAACAGTGAGATTTCCAGGTTAAACAAAACATTTTTATTTTTTTGTATGCAAAAAGAGAGTTGTCACCCTGTATGCCCATGGGTCACAAAACAAGACTCTGCCGTGCAGATTCTACACTCACATTATAAAGAGTTAAGATTACTACCACCACCACGACCCACCCCAACACACACACACACACACACAATCAGCAATACATATGACTACAGGAGACAGGATCTTTTAGGGACATCACAGGTGTTATGAGAAGAGAAGCTACAGTTTCTACCAAGGAGGAAAGGAGACGGATACAAGGTTCCCAAGGTTACTATAGCTAGGAGTAGCAAGCTACTTTACACTCTGTAATAAGGGAAAATATATTTTCTGACATCAGAGTGACCTTTATCAAAGGATTCTGTCACCCTACAGTCATGCAGCCATACTCATCTTACATGCCACATCCACATCATGTACAGACATCCATATCCACACACGTCATGGACACATCCTCATGTCTCACATGCACACGTCAGATGTGCACTTACACAAAATCATGATATTCCTGCTTTCAAGTAGATTCAGAAATGACAAAGAGATTAGCTGTACTTTTTCATGATTTAGCACTCAGTAATTTTCTGTGAAGCACGCAGCAAGAATTTATAGTAACGATTAATTCAGGTTATACCAAAAATTTCCATTACACTTAATGCTGAACTGAGTCAGTCCAAGCTGGTCATACAGTGGGGAAGAGGGAAGGTTTCTTTCTAGTTAATCTGGACCCCATCTTTAGCTAGTATCCAGTATCCATTAGTAACCAGTCAAGCTTGAAAGAAAAATTTGGAAAAAGGAAACAATCCGTTGAGACAGTCTTATTTGCTGAGTTGCATTTTGTTTTCAATATCGACTAATCTAAACACTTCACTTCACACTGTTTATCCCAAAGTATCTATTAATGGTAAAACGTGGCCATTCTGAACAGCCAGGTTGTAAATTAGCTTAATTTCTCTTTGGGAGTAACAAGGATGGATAGGATCAGGAATGAGTACATCAAGGCGGGCAGCACATGTTAGATGTTTTGGCGATAAAGTCAGAGAGACCAGACTGAGATGGTTTGGACATGAACAGAGGAGGGATAGTGAATTTATTGGGAAAAGGATGTTAAGGTGGGAACTGCCAGGCCATGGGGCCTAGATGAAGGCCAAAGAAGAGATGTATAGATGTAGTGAAGGAGGACATGAGGGTGGTTGGTGTGAGAGAGGAGGATGCACAGGATACGGTTAGATGGAGACGGATGGCTTGTTGTGGCGACCCCTGTAGGAAGCAGCCGAAAGGAAAAGTAGAAGAATACAATTACAACCCTGACCAGCTGAAACAACATCCATCATCTTGAACTGTCAGCACCAATCAGAATGGGTTCATAACTTCATCTGCTGTTCTTCTTACCCCGATGCATCATCAGTCATGAGCAGGGTAAATCTGGATTCACCAGACCACACCACCTTTTCCCACCACTTTTGATGCTCACTAGCAAGTTAAGGTGGTTGTTATGTTTTCCATGTATCCTCACTCATAAGTGGTTTTCTTAAGTCTACACAGCTCTCGAATCCCAAACCCCTGGAGATTTTCTTTGATTAGATTTTATCAAACTTTGAAGTGATCTCCAATCCCAGGCAACATTTTGTCCTTGAACGTGGTGGTTCTCAACTGTCTTTCCAGTTTTTAGTTATGCACTGGACAGCTCTTAACTCAGTTTTAGAGGTTTCAGCAGTATTCTTAGTTGTTGTGTTTGCTTGCTGCATACCAATAATTTGATCCTTGTGAAACAGAGTAACATTTTTCCATGACCAGGACATATATTTTGACATAGTTTATTAGAGAGCAAGAAGCTACTGTTAGACATCTTAATTTGTTGCTACTGGAAGTGTATAAATCACTGCAGTACTTTTCCAGTGGGAGACTCTTACCTGGTGGATTTGTTTTAATTTGGGTGTGCCCCTCTCTTGTCTTTTTTCCTCCTTTTGGCTAGGTAATGTACATAAAACTCTGAAGACTGAACAAACATTGGTGTTTCCATAAAACAAATGTTATCACATTTGACTCTAGGAAACTGTGGCATACAGAAGACTTTGAGTTGACTTGATGATTACACACTGGTCAGGTCTTATGGTTTGAAATTGAGGCCAAATCATCACCCTTCCATAGTCATGCTTGATACTTGGTATGAGTTGTTTTTGTTGTTATTCTGTTTGGTTTTCAAATATGGGGCCGTGCTTTATGGCCACACAGCTCCACTTTGGTCTCAGAAAGGAAATTGTTGCAGAGGTTTGTGGTTTAAGATGCAACTTTGCAACTCTAGGCTTAGATTATATGTTGTGTGGTTATTTTTTCTTTTTCTTTTTTTTTTGTTAAGGTGATAAAGGTTTCCTCCTGGACACCCTTCCAGTTGAGCCATACTTGTTCAGTTTTGTGTAAATTGTTCTATCATAAACTTCAGCATTCAGCATGATGATTGATACCTCTAGAGGCTGAGCTTTTGGTTTACTCCAACTCTTCTGAGCATTTGACTTTTTTATTTTAGAGTGGACTTGCTTGGATATCAGTGCCTAGAAATATTAGCAGCTGTCTTGAGTGTTTTCCACTCGTGAATAATCTGTCCCACTATTAAGTGATGGGTCCAAATGATTTGGGAATGATCTTGTAACCTTTCCAGGTTGATGGACGTCAACAATTATTTATCTAAGACCACTGCTGATGTCTTTCCTCATTAGCTTTCTGTTCATGTACTCAAATGTTCTTAACCAACAAACCCTAAAACTTATGCTGTTTTTTAAAGTTAGTCACATTTGCTGATGACCAATTGATCAAATGCATTTGATCAGCAGCACTAAGCTGCTACTTATTCTCTTCTTTCCTATAGAGACAGCAATGGTATATTTAGTCTTTTACACAGCATTTCTTCATTTTCTTTTTTTTTTTCTTCTTAAAAATAAAATGCCACAATGAGCACAGTATGTTCTTGTTGATCTGAAGTTGTGTTCGCCTTACTTAAAAATGCGGAATGACCTTTTTTTTTTTTTTTTTCTTATGTTCCCACATGAAACCTTAGACATGAAAGAGATGGTGTTTTATTTTTCACACAACTGCCCGAGCAAAGAAGCATAGTGGACCAGTATGTGGTTTAACAAGAGATTTGCTGATCTCTGTTGTCTCAGTCCAGGAGAAATAACAGTCAAACGTTCCATGGAAAGTTCTTTTTCCCTTTTTATTGACTGAAGGCGTCTCAATAGCGCGATCTCTGCCACACACTCACTTTATGTCTCCTGTAACTTTGCACTTCCTTTGGAAAGACCTCATAATTGTGTTAGAAATGAAGTACTTCTGAGAATTAAAAAAAATAGTGTTTATCTTGTATGCATATATTTATAAGGAACTTAACATTCAGGCTTTGTTGGACAGTGGAATAAGATGGATAATTTTTTTTTTTTTTTTGAAAACTGCCTTAGTTAAACTAATTGGGGAATGGTTAACAAGTTCTGGTAATTAAAAAGGGGGGAAAAATCGCCCCTTGGCCTCATTTGCCCAGGACTTTTGGAAATGGTGAGCTTGTAATTAATAAATGTGAGAATGTGTGAGGCATGCCAAGCAGAGGCTGAGGGGTAAATAATCTCTTTTCCAAGAGGAAACAACACATGCAAGTAGCAGGAGCTACATCCAATTTTTTCTTTTGAAAATGTAATAATTGAAACAGTAAAAACAAGAAATATCCTTTTTTTTTTTTTTGGTTTCTCAAACGCAGGGACATGACACTTTTCAGTAAGTCTGCTAATGTCTTTAGTAAATGTTGATCAGTCTTTCACGCGAAGATCTAATCTGAGAATTGCAGGTTAATTGGCTCTTTCAATTTTTGCGCCCTCTTGTTTACTTTAAAGCCAAAGGTTCTGAAGTAATGATGATAATTTCAGCTTTTCTCTTAAAACATTACAAAAATAATTATCTCTACCCAGATTAGCCTTATGAAACAGTACTGTTGCTCACAGACACCAAAGACAGGATGGGATTTCAAAATATCCTGCAAAAGAAAATAGTTTCTGATCCGTATTCTGTTATTTCCAGAACTGCAAAGTCACAAAGTTTGGAATTTATAAAGTAGAAATCAAATGTGACTGATTTTTCATTGTAATTTCCTAAGCCTTTTTTTTCATGAAGTTTTTGTTACTAAAAGCCTTTTTTTGTTAGGGGTGTTTCTTTTTGGTTTTCTCCCCTACTTTGACCAGTGCATGTTACTCGGTATACTGTCTTCATAATCGTCTTCAGTCCCATTTTCGTCTTCATGACCCATTTCGTACCAGTCTCGGACATAATTGGAATTTGTCTCAATTTACCAGCAATGAAAATAAATTTTATGGGAGGAGTTTGAAGCAGACTCACGTAGCCATCAAGGAACGTCACGTTTAGAAACATGAACACACTTCCTACGGTTGTCATTGGTGTCATGGAAAATGTCGCATATTGTTCAGAACATCTGTAGAACCTGATTAACCTGCACAGCAGCATCTGTCATTTGGGTAATCAGGTCTTTCCTTACTTCGGCTAGTCATTCCACTTTGTTCTGAATGTCTATGAAACCCCGAGGTAACACTGGATAACAGAATCCTTCAAATCTCTTTTGGTTTTAAATTTTTGTTGTTACAAAGTTGTCCTTGTTCATCCAGAATGATCTGATATAGTATATCCAGTGTTTCTTGAAGTGTTTTCTTCATTCTTAAAACTGGTATTTTGTGGAGACTGTTGTCTTGCTTAAAATGCTTAAAAAACATCAATCTTCTTGATGTTCACAAGAGCTTCTCATTTAGTGCTCTATGTTTTTATGTTTTTGCTAGCTGGGACACAGATACACTTTTCAGCTGTCCACAATCTGTGGGATAGGCCGCTCCTCCTCCTTGCCCACACTCTGGTGTGACACACCACATGGAATGAGTGTTATTTCTCCACGTGTCCAGTGTCAACATCAAGTTTGCCCACCGTGCACTGTTTGAAACTCTGTTTTTGGTTGGATGTGAGGATAGCAAAGAGCTCAGAGAGCTGAGATGACTTGAGCAACACAAAGGCAACAGTATCATTTCACATTCTGGACATGATGATGGCAAATGAGATGGCCTTTTTTTTCACCTGGAAATATTATGACAGTGCAAGCCCTGTGGGTTCTCCTGTTATGTGTGTATCCACACAGCTGGACAGACATCTGGTCTCCACATGAATTTTGGGCTCCCCTGAGTGACTCATACACACACATTCACATTCACACAAAACCTCCAGTTTCCTGAGAGGGCGTCTGCAAATGTTTGCTCCCCTCTCAGAACATTTCTGTGCTGCAGCCATACTCCATATATCAGACTCGCTGCCTTGTTCTCCACCCTCTTATCCTGGTATGGCTTCCAAACGTCTCCCTCAGTCCCACTTATCCACCTACTCTGCAGCTTGTTCAGCCCCCCACATGTCTACAAACCAATGGGAGGCTCAGTGCAATAGTCATGCTATATCTGGTTTGTGTGTCTGAATGCATTTTTTCTTTTTTTAAAATAATCTCATGGTATGCCTTATTGTTGAAGAATTTCCTTGTCCATTATTTCTGGGTTAGAAACAGTTCACTCTAAGATAAAGACATCCAATAAAAATATCCACCAAGTAATGAATCTGCTGAGCAGCATTTCTAGAAATTGGAAATTTCACACTGTTTTATTAACTTATTTTTATGTCAGGCTCTCACTTGCGTATTCTGTAATTGTAGAACAGCATGAATTATTCAGTTATTTGCATTTGACTGTAGAAAGGTTGCGTAATGGGTGCCTTTGCAATCAGCACTCAAATAAGTAATATTTAACATCCATACGAACCTTCAGGACAGAAAAAAGCTGAACTGGAAGCATTGTTTGGGAATTTGAAGTAAAGGAAAAGGATGTGTCTCTGTTTCTCTTTTTACTGGACCCTTGAGAGCATGTGTGCAAAGAAAGGCTTGCAGTTTGTGTTGTTCACAAAATATTTACACTGAAGATTACAGCTGGAAGAAAAGAGTGCAGTTTACTCATTCATATATAACCGCGACATGCTTGTCAAAGAGGCTGAAGGCCTCAAAAGTTGAGGGCCCTAAGAAAAAAAGCAAGAGGCATATGTTTTGTTCCGGTTCACAAAGCCAGTAGGAATGCTGTTCATGTAGGTATTCGTTGAGTTTAGAGGATGGTGGAGCTCAGACATGATAAGCTACACCTCTTAACAGCAAGGTGGGAAGTCTACATTTATTGTCCCCGGTTGCCACGCCTAATGACCTTGAGCTAAAGGATTTCAAAAGCGATGGGTTTGGGTGTGTCAGCCTGTGAGGTAAGAGCATAGGAACAGCCTTAGATTGAACATTTATCATATGAGATGTTAAACTTTTGTGGTGTGTGTGTGTGAGAGAGATCCTTGGAGTTTTTAGATCACGTCAGTAATTATCGGTGGTATTTTTTTCTCTCTTTTCTGGGGATGTCGCTGCTATGGGTTAAATGCTTTCTCTTTTATTTATTTAATTAATATATTTTATTTTGTAGTGTGATGGAAAATTATATACGTGTGTTTTAGACTCGTGTATATGTGTGTATGTACTGTATAACCAACATAGCACAACAAAAATGCCTTTTCTGTGCTAAATCTGTTGAATAATGTCTGAGTACAGTTTGACCCCGACACCTGCTCTCAGTTCATTATGTGTCTGACGCCTTGGGATTGTTTTGGGAAGAGAGTGTACTGCCGCCGCACACACACACACTGCTCTTTCTTATAAGGTGCTGTTTTATACTGTCGTCTCAGATTCAGCAGTCAGCCTGCATGCTGTGTGTTGACTCTCTCATGCTGCAGCATTGATAATAAATTCTTAAAATGGATAGCCACCACTGCGGTAGTTCCCTAGAGGTTTTTAGCAATCCACCCCCCAGAAGTTAAAATGAAAACATACCACATCCTCTTCACCTATTAACTTAGTTTTACCACTTCACGATGATGATGATATTTAATTTCATGGGCACTTAGAAACTGAGCCAGAGGTAACCAAAGACTGCTGATGCACTCATCGTGACTTTACAAAAGACATAAATGTCCAAAAATGTTTATCAGTTACTGAGTGAGAAAAGGGAATTCCTCCAGAACCAAATATCTGAGATTATCAACCACCTCAGTAACATGCAGTTATTCTGCTGATGGATAATGTAATATTTCTTTAACTTCATTTACTCTCACACTTTGAAAACTTTTGAGGAATAGTTATGATACATTACGGATGGGGTTTCATTAACACCAGAATCTGTCCACTAATTAAAAATTACAATCTTGGTATAAATATTTGAAACTTGTGGGTGTGAGGGACACGAACTCTGCACAAGGATAGATCACTTTTTTTGTAAATCTGTCAAAAAAGTAGATCTAGATATCAAGAGATCCTTTCGACTGTCTGGGAGATCTAGATAGCAAATCACAGTTTTCAAGTCTAAGAGCAGAAACTGCTTGCACCCGGCTATACGTCTCCATTCTTTCCAGTCTAGGTGCCAAGATGAACTAACTCTGGCTACAGAACAGATTTCCTGTAAAAACACACAGTAGGGATAGAGTTGATCTTCACAACTAACCCTCGGTAAAGAAAAGCAGTCGTTTGTAAAACATCATTACTGCCTTATTACTCATAATACTCTTTGTGCCTCTCACTCTTTAGTGAATGTCCATTTTCTCTGTCTTTCAGTAGTGTTTAAGATGAACAATGTAGGATGCTGACAAAGTGTTAAAGCTACTGGGAATGACACGTGGTCTCAAGGACCTTCTGGTGCTGGAGAGTTGAGATGCATTTGAAAAAGTGCAGGTATTATGTTTCCTTCTTTGGAATCTCTGAAAACATGCACATGTCGTACTGGAGGCAATGCAAGCCGCTACACATCCCATCACACCCAGTGCCTGAATACCTTAACTGACCACAATTTATCAAAACTCGCCAGTCAGTCGTACAAACTCGCTTCACATGAATGAGGTTACGTGTGAAAACAAGGAAAAAAATGCCTTCATTTGATCTGAGTAGTCCATTCATTCTTACAAATGAAAAGCCACACAGCATTGATTGACCGTATTTACGGTGAGTTTACATGTGCTTATGCAGATCCGTTGAGCTTCTTATCAAATTTTTGTGACAGAGATGAGCTGAAGGGCTCTGCTGTGCAGCTGTCATCTGACCAGCGTTAAGAGGGGCCGCATGATTTTAGTTAAGACCACCATCTCTCAGTTCTCAAGATGAGACTATGTCCCTTTTCAAACTTTGGACTTACTCTGTGTGAAATGCATGGAGGCATTATCGTCTCATGTTACCAAGTCACAAACCCTTCCCTCCATTTTCTTTCAAAGACTGTAGCCTTTGTAGGGCCCTCCCACCTGCTCACCAGCCCATTGTTTGTTAACCTATCACCACATGGCTGACATCTCTCTACTAGGCCTCTGAAGTTTCCTGTCCATCAACTTCAGTTATTTCCTGTCTCTTTATGACTTGCACTAAAGCAGTGCTGGCTGTTCAGTAAGTGTAGCAGTGTTTATGTGGTCAGGTGCTTAAAAGGTCAGAGAATAACACATAAGTGAAGACATTAGTATGCTAAATAATCAATGAAACTGCAGCCACAATCTCTCATAGCTCAATGGGAAGTCAAATCTATGAGCTCTAGTCAGATATATTTGCAAAGTAATTTTACAGTCAGCTGTTATAATTTCTCTGAATTTTGACTAGAACTGACACTAGATATTCCACTTTCTCTTTAGATGAACCAGGGCAAGACGTGAAACTATTCCCTCAAAACACGAACCCCCCCCCCCCCCCCCCCCGGGGGGGGGGGGGGGGGGGGGGGGGTGAAAGGTGAATCTCCCTCACACCCCTCCCCAGAAGGACCATCAATTATTTATTTTTTATTTTTGAATGTGTACCCATGCAGCATCATAGTATGAAAAGCATAACATTAACTCCTAGTATTTTTTCATTGCCTGGATACTTCATGAAAATAGAGGAGCATGGAAATGCGGTTATGTTTCTAGACCAGTTTCCCTGTTTTATTTTATGTAAGATGAATTTAAGAAATTGCAGAAAAAAAATTTCATTCAACAACCAGATTCCTTTTCTAAAAAATGATAATAAACGAAGATGGACATTGCCACAATAATGTCACTTCTTTGCTTATTTTGTTTGGGGTTGTCACCATTTGAATCTTAATTTTAATTTTATTTATTTTGTTTTGTTTTATCTTTTGAGGTGACATTGTTGTATCTGGAGTGCAAATTTAATTAAATGAAAAATCTTAAGCATATTTGTTGTTGTTTTGGGATCTCACAAGTCCTTACAACCCTCATAGGCTCAGCAGAAGTTCTGGGTTTGAATTTCAGACTACAATCTCTCTTCTTTTTCCAACCAGAGGCATCACCCTCTGCTGCAGAGAGATTACAGGATAAAGACACTTATAGATTAGTTTCACTTTTCAGATGTAGAGAAGGTTTGTTTGATCTGTGGTTTTCTTAGACGTTGAAGCAGGGTGGTAGTTGAGCTGCAACACACTAGAAGTCAACTATGGTATAGCTAACAGCAGTTGGTTTGTTTGCTCTTTTGGGAGGAATGATGTTTTTTCGTGCTGCTCGTTATTTAGCGTTGCAGCTTGAGTAAAATGCAGTGCATATGACCTATAATACTTAAAACCTCAAATTATGTAGCAAATATTTGAGGGCATAATGGATACTTGTGTAGAATATAAAATACCTGTTTTCAGTGGATTTCAATACTTGTGTCCAAAAGGGCATGAAAAAATTAAAGTCTGGAAATTTGAGCCTGGAACCACACCAGCGTGTTGACCTTGTTGACTGGCTGTGAACTTGGAGACTGTCCCCTCCCTCACCTTCCTCCACTCTCTCCTTTCTTTTTTTTTACCGCATGGTATCATTATCATTCAACGCTTGCTTTGTCCAGTCGAAGAAAAGGTCCCAAACCTGAAATACTCCTCTGACTGAGCCAGCTAGCAAGTGACCAGCTGAAGACGAGGGAGCTGAACAGACGCACAGATTCACCTGTGACCGTTTTGATTGTTCGTCTCTGCAGACAGTCCCTGCCCCTTTCTGAAAATCATATATGAACGAACTTGTCATGGTTTTCCCCTCCACCTCACACTGACAGGAAACTAACAAGCATACACACTACTGGTCAGAAGGTTTAACACCAAAAGTTTTACAGTTTTTTTTTTTTTCTTTTAGTTGAACTTCAAGTTGTTCAAGTCCAGTGAATAGCTTCAAAGCTCTAAAGTGCTAGATTTTTTTTTTCTTTTTGTGAAATGTTCATTGCAGAAAGAAGGACAGTGTTCAACTGTCATCTCTGCCAAGGTGGCTACTTTGATGAACCAAAGGTTCAGAATACATTGAGGCTTGTAAATTTGATTTTGTGATTTCTTCTTTCTTTTTGTAAAGTCAGTTGTTTATGCTCCATGCTTTCATTTTAGAGCACAATGAGAAAATGAATAAATGTCAATAACAAACCAGAAAAACTGGGGTGGTGTTAAACTTTTGACCGGTAGTGTTCATCCTGCTGGAGGCCTTACTACAGCAGGAAATACGGTTTTTGTGGCACACCTAGATATAAGTTGTCAGTATAGATAGACCAAAGTTTACTTCTGAAGCAATTAAGCAGCACGTGTGTTTGTTTGCTTCTGGCTAGTACATAAGCATTACAAGCAGACATTTTTACTTAGGTATTATCTTGTCCATTGCAATTATGTGTTTTTATCAGCTTGATCTGGTCCTGGGTGATTCGTTCGGATACAGATGTTTACTCATACCTGTCACGTTTTGTCATCACACTGTTTCTGATATGACCCATATTGTAATTGCTTGCCATGACTGTTTAGTTTCTTGCAATTCTCAAAGCTGAAGGCTTGAAGATTTTTTTTTGTTATTGTTATTGTTGTTGTTGTTTTCCCCGCCCCCACTACAGAGTGTCATATGGTATCAGCTTTCTCTCTCTTTCTCTCTCTCCACATTAACACTTATTGTACCCACCCACCACCTTTGCACCCAGAGTTTCCCCCTGGAAGCTAAAAGAGATGAAAGTTGCTCACCGGAGTTTAGAGAACGTCTAATTGAGCCCATCGGGACGAAGATATATGAACAAACAATCCATTTTGTTTTTCTGCCCTTAGCCTGGATTTGATACAGGTTGCTTATGTGTAGGTGTATTGTAATCATAGTGTATGAGGGTGTTTTCTAATGCTAGATGAATATTAAGCTCAAAAATTCTTCACTGAACATGGAAAAGTCTCGTGGTAAAAGAAGTTGTCCACAAGGCCCTTTTTTTTTAGTATTTCTTTTGGCTAATTTTATTATGTAAAACAGTATTCAGAAGATATTTGCTAAGTGCTTAAATTGTTTGCATTGCTTTTTTTCTGAATAGACTGGATTGGCTCCCGCTCTCTTTTACCAACTGATTACCACCCACCCAATGTGAAATATTTATGGAAATAATGGATCCAAAACACAAAGGAGGTGACCCTGCAGCTGGGAACCCAAACATAACATGACTCTTCTCCCTTGATTTTTCATTGGAGACTGCATCACTTTTCGCATCTTCCTTTTTAAACATGAAAGAATCTCTTTTAGACTAAATGAGTGACTGAACCCATGATAAGTGATTTTAATCTAATTGTTTCTACTGCTCTACGCCCCATCAAAGTGCTAAGCCTTACTGATGGTATGTCTTTGCACAAAGCAATCACTAATCTAAGATATGTAAAATTATGAAAATCACCATATCAATCTACACTGAAACATTATGTAATTTTCAAAACACCTACCACTTTATATATATATATATATATATATATATATATATATATATATATATATATACATACATACACACACACACACACACACAAAACATGCAAAACCCAAATTTTGGCAGGTGCTAATTTTGGGCCTTGTTTTTATGTTTTGTTTCTGATGACCAAAGTTTCCAGATGGACAGTTCTGGCGCTGCTGCGCTGTGTAAAAGCCATGCCTCAGCAGAGATTTGTCTCGCAAATGCTGAATCAATTCCATCCTGATAGATTCAGGGGATTACTGCGAGTCAACTACAGCACACGGTGCTGGAAACAGTTCTGGCAGAGGAAGTTGGCCCCTGCTCTTTATGGATAGGCAACAGAGGCCTCATCCATGCCAGCTGAGATCATCAGGATCAGTTTTGTCCAGCTGTGCAGCCATATGAGGACACTAAAATTTTAGCAGACTGCATCAGGTCTTAAAGTGACAGCCACTATATGTAAACAGGTTTATGGTTCTTTTCTTGTACATTAACTATGGAAAGCCTTGAAACGGTGACGTATTACTGAGATGAGGGTCCTTGGTGCCCTGGGAGCTGCTGTACTATCTGTGTTTATAGGTGATGTTTGACTGTCACTGGCTCAATATGAACAGTACAAACACCAATAAAATATACTCAACCACCATAAACGGACACGTGCAGGAGATGTTATGTGTTCTCCAAGAGTTCTCCGGAAGTGAATCATATACGGTCCATATTTAGAAGGAGCGTCGTATGTGTCTGCCGACTTCATGGCATTACGAAATAACCACTTTGTTTTGTAACTGAATCATCATCTTATCAGAGGCTTGTATAAGAATTTATTTTTTAAATGTATTTTTATTTATTTATTTTCCCTCTGCAGGGCTGTGTTCTATTTTGTGTTATGTTCCCAAATCAGATTACAATCTGGATGAGCCTGAGAGGATAAGAGCCACTGGTTCATGCGGTCGCTGCTGTGGCCAGATCTTGTGTGCTTGTGTGTAAGCGGGTATTTACTCAAGTTAAAAGGAATGAGCCTGATAGTTCTGCTTCTTTAGAGCTGTTTTGGCTCTGAGCTCACGTGTAGGGAAGTTTTTCATAACTTGAGCACCCCCCGCCCCCAACCTGCATGCCAACTTGCATTCAAAGTATATCATTGAATCACTGGGGTCAGCTTCTTGAAAAATGTGTTGTTGTTTTTTTGTTTTCTTTTGGGGTTTTTTTTATCTGATTTTGCTTGATGGTGGATTTTTATTCACTAGGTGAGGATGTAGGGGGTTTTAGCTCCTGTGTAAGGAATGACAAGTCTCTATTCTACTTTTTATCCTACTTTGGTTAACGACACCTGGGGAATAGTAGATGTTACCTGTGAGTGGAAAGATAAGAATCTGTGCAGTTCTTCGCTGCTTTCGGTTGTTGTGACGTCGAGTCTTGAAGTCTGCTACCCCGTCAGTCGCAACATAAAGGATTTGGAAACTCATGACAAAGTACGACTGAATTCACTTGCTTTCCTCCATAAAGCGTTTTGGGTTTGATATATTTTCAGATTGAGCCAAAAACACAAAAGATGTTATTCTCGTACTCTAGTGTGAGCCAGTGCTGTGCACTCAGGATTATTTTTAAGGTGCTGCAAAGAAAAATGTATATTGACTGGGCCCCCTGAAATGTCTGTTTTTAAAATAACAATGACATCAATAAAGGGGAGGAAAAAAGATTAACGATGGAACCAAAACCATAAACGGGCAGTTGACACATGCGAGTTGCTGCCTCAGTCACTTTCGCGTGTCCACCTCATCTATGAGTTTACAGAGTCGACGTCAGCGAATTACAGGAGCAGCGGTGGACCATCATATATCTGAGTGCAAGTGGTTTGGAAAAAAGAAAAATCTTTTGCCGCGTTGACAAAACTGTGATGAGGCCGGTTGTTTGTTGCTAAATAGAGCGCTTTCACTCACATCGATGTGATTGCTGTCATCAGTCTGTCATATAAGGTAGTTTGACTTGGAGCAGCTTTGAGTCAGCTCTCAATTTAATAGTTTTTTTTGGATGTTGAAAGAACAAAGATTCCTAACATTTTTGTGTTTAGTTTAAACTAAATACACATGTTATGAAATATGTAGCTGGGGTTTTGTGGTCCATAAAGTTAATGTTTCAGATTTTATGTCAACACTGGCGAGTCAGATTTTCCTCTTGAATGAGACGGAGTTTTTTTTGTTTTTTTTTTAAAGGAGTGGTCTTGCCTAACAACTCAGTACAACTATTCCAACACAGATATAGATATGTTTTTGCTGTACATGTGCCCAGTAAAGTAAACCTTTGAACCTTCATGTAACATGTACAATAAAGGGTAACGTTGATCGCTGCTGATGACTCTCCTCACATGTCTTGTTGCCTAACTGATAGCAGTGTGCAGCATGAAACGTCACATGAAACACATGCACAAACACAAGCAGCTTCTTCAGCTGATGGTAAAGGTCACTCTTTCACATAAAACACAATGTTTTCTCTCATTTGCCTTCCCTGGCCAAAGACTAAAATTTTTTTCTTTCCTTTCTCTTAAACTTTCTATATACACTGCATTTTAGGCAGTAAGAAGAATGAATGAAAATGTGCCGACCTGGCAAAATGGATTTCTTTATCTAGATTTCATACTTGCAGCACAGTCACAACAGCTTTCTTCTCAATCAAAACGAACCAGAGACTTTCAGTAATCCTTTTCTATCCAACTGTTCCCTGTACAGTCAGCAGACAGGGTTTGTTGAGCTGTCTGCACTTTCCATTTACAGGTTTGTTTTTTGAATGATGTTACTGCCACCTCGTGGAGGTTTTATGCCAGTTACATCCCAGGCTTTCATAAGCACTGCTCAGCAGAAATTAGCTCTGGGAATAGTTACTATCCAAAGGAATCACCATGGAAAAGGCATTATGTAACTTAGAAAGGTTAAGTCATCTCCTCATTACCATTAGACAGTGTTTATTTTGTGACAGTTTTCTCTAATGAAACAATGAGGTGACACTTTCATCTTTTGCATTTCCTTTCATGTCTCTAATAACGCACCCAGCAGGCATCGTGTGGTAATAGTTTGGTTTGTGGACATCACAACTATTATGACATTTCTCCTCTCTGTCTTCCTCTGTAGGTGATCACCTGTTTTGGCCTCTCCGTGCTGTCATGTCGCTACGTTGGCTTTGCCGTTGTGGCCCTGTTGGTGGAGATTAACTCCGTGTTCCTCCACCTAAGGCAGATCCTGCGCATGGCCAACAAGGCCGCAGGCACGCTTTACCGTGTAAACAGCATGATCAACCTGGGCACATACGTGGTGTTCCGCATCAACACGCTCGCCTGGATGACCCGCTGGCTGGTGCTCAACAGGGACAAGGTGCCTCTCCTGGCTTACACTCTGGGCAGCGTGGGAATGGCTATCATGACTGCCATGAATATTGTTCTCTTTTGCCGGCTGCTCAGGAGCGACTTTTTAAAGAGCACCACCCGGGAGACCAAGAAGGAGAAGGAGATGTAGGACTGTTGCTACTTTATATTAACACCCTGTGGCTAAAATCCGGTACCGTATTGCCTGTTTGTAACGTCCTCATACTTGGCAGACGGAGAGATGCATCCATCTCACTCTGGTCGAGTACATGCACTGTAATCCAGTGGCCTCACCTGTGATCACACATCCCCTAATGCTGTAGGAGGCATCTTCCCATCATTTGCAGTTTATGACACTCTTCTGATGTGCATCTTCATCCCATCACTATGAGGCCTTGTAAAATGACACCTAACGCCTTATTCTCCTGCCGAATGTTTCAGCTTAATCTCTTCTAAAATGTAGCTCGCGACAAGTGCGGACAGTGCTTATAAATAAAACACACATGTATAGCATCTTTGGAAATAATGTTAATTATCTTCAGCTTCATCATGATATCTGTTTATTCATATACTGTTGTTATGCAAGTTGTAAACACAGTATGCTGGGTTTTTTTTGTTTGTTTGTTTGTTTTTTGAAAATACCACTGGGTGAGAGAATCAGTGAGACCCAAAACATGTTTTAACACTCGCACTGCAGAGGTGAATGTTTTTCTACCAAATCTCTTCAACTAAAAACCGCCTGCTACCTCAAAGAACCAGTAACAACCCTTTGCTTCTTCCTAACACCTGCTTTGCTCTGTGTTGGGCAGTTTGTTAAAGCATAGCAAAGAAAATGATGAATTACAAAAGTATGTATATAAATGTAGTATTTACTAAAATCTGTGGATATCCAATTAATTCTTCTTTAGAGTATCACTATAAATGAATAAATACTGAGATTAATATTTTAAAGTATCTTTGGGGGAAAAAAGTGCATAAGAGCAAATGGCTTAAAGTCAAATTTTATGCTTTATATTAATCACTTAAGAATGGCAAAAACAAGAATCAGTCATGGCAGGCTATATGCAAATGATAAGTACAGTACAATCCCGATCCTGAAAATGGTCAATTTGATTTGGCAACACTGTTGTCCACCTGATAAGTGAGAGAGTTAGTAAAACAGATCGTTAGCAAACGAGGAATTAAAAGCAGATTCTGCCTCAAATGGTTCAATGGGTCAGTCACAGTATCATTAGTTTCCACCAAGATCTCCATTACAGAAACCATTTATTGCCCTTTTTTAAAACAAGTTGGCACAATTTCTGGAGGACTGACTGAAATCTCTGTGCATCATCAAAATTCAAATTTCAAAATTCCTCAGAGATACAGTAGAAAAGTTCACTTTTAAACCATGTCTTCACAGCACCGTTCTAAGCAGTCAGATTTAGGTGCTGGAATCGGCTGCCCGACTCCATCCTCCAACTTCTGAGGAGCATGCAATATAAAGTAAAGTTGAGCTGAGATAAAGATGTGCAGCTGGATGGTTCTACTATGAGTCTGTGTAGTTACAGTCTCCATCCAGTCTGTACGGCTCACTGACAAACATTTTCAAAACCAGGAAGCCCCCAAAGTGACTCATCTTACAAGTGAATTTTTAGGCAGCCAAACATTTACTCCCTTACTTTTCCAATAGTGTATAGATTTGAACGGTGCGAAATGACAGAAAAGCGAGACAGACTTGATGACGTAGAAAGTAGTGTATTACAATCTGCCTTTAATATTTTCATCAGCTCTCGGCGTTTCTGTGGTGTACCACATTGGCTTTCAGTCTGCAGTAGGAGCTTTCAGACAGGTCCAGGACCGCCATGTTTCATTTAAACAGTGGAGCACATTCCTTCACGTCCCTTCAGTGACCTTAGTGCAGCCAAGATCACGCAAGATATCTGTATTTTGCAACATTTAGTTTGAACTATGCCAATAAATGCAGATTAATGCAAAGATATTCCTGCGGTAGCTGGAACAAACCGCTCTGAAATCTGTGAATACAGCAAACTGTTGGCGACACGGCTACCACCCTCCCATGACATGGAAATCTTTGCCGTTTGGGTTTTAAATTGTTGCTTTTGTATTTGTGTGTATAATCAGTGTTTGGCTAATTGTGTATTTTTTGTAATTTATTTGTACTATCAAGTGGTGGATTAAAGATGAAATGGACACAATATTCAATACGTTTTCCTGAATAATAGTTGATTATTATGAAGCTGATATGGTTGTTTAAGTCGTGCTGTCAGAGGGTGTTTTGCCACTGTTCCTCCTTTGTTTCCTCCCCTGAGTGTCTGTAACAATGAGGTGCTCTTATCAGTTTAAATCTGTAGATGTACAAGTCCTAGACTGTCCTACATTTGAAACACAGCATGTGAACTGATTATCTGTACTTGCTGATTAATTTACATTCTGGTGTATACATTTAAAGCTGTGTGGCACTGATACAGGGGCGTAAAAAATGATCCACAGCTCGATCCTTCCTCTGATTCTGCCTGCAGTAAACTTTAAACATTACTGCACTAACAAGGAAGCACTGTTTTTGGGTTATTGTCGTAAAGCTAAGTACAAACCTCTTATAGAGCTTAAAGTATCTCCCTAGTTGCATTTCTGCCATTAACCTTTTTTTTTTTTTTTTTTTTTTTTAAGGGCAACTTTGTGGTTGTAGTGAAGATCAGTGGTGACATTTGAAGTTTATCTTTAACAAGCAAGCTTATGGTTTTTGTGTAGTGCTGCAATGCTACCAGGCTATTGCATTTACGGTGCCATTTGTTCCTTATTTTGTCTGGGTGCTCGAAAGGCTTTTTTTTCTTTCTTTTTTTTTGATGTGCAGTTGTGTGAATTATTAGTGGTAATAGTCTTGCTTGCAGAAGAAAGTGGTCACATCTGACTTGGTTTGTAGAATCAGTCTAGCAACAAGGAAAACTGCAATTTTTCGCTATCTAAAACATTACAAACCTCATGAATACTGTTGCCAGTAAATGCTGCATTGGGTTTTTACAGAGCATCATTTTTGACCAGGGAGATATCAACTCAGTTGCTGTACTTATTCTGCTGCGGAGCGCTGGTGTAGTAACATGGGTGGTGTTACTGATTCAGTCTAACTGATGCACATAATAATGCATAGTGAAAATCGTCAATATAGTCTTTATTTGAAATGCCACGAGTTGTTTTCAGATGGTGAAAATTTGTCTGTGCCCGCTATTCTGAGTCACTGTTAACCTCCTCAAAATTCATCCTCATTTCTTCAAACTGGGAGTACTTTGACTGCTGTCTCCTGCAAGACCTTTGATACTCATAATTACTTCACATTACCAAAAGAAAAAAAAATAATGCCCTTTTAATGTGATAAAACATTGCAGTTAAGCTCAGATGTTAACTCATGTTATTGTCATAATGTCAATAAGCTATTGGCATCAACACTCTCTTTTTTCCTGCTCTCTGCACTCCTTTTCCAGCTCTTTTTTATCTGGCTTAGATTTCTAAACACAACCCTATCAAAGCCTCACAGCGATGCTTTGGTTTCTCATCAGTGGCTGGGTGGCACAAGTGAGAGTATTTCAGGATACATTTGCAGAGAAAGGGGGAGTGGTGAAGAGCTGATGTTCCCAAACTGCCTCCTACTCCTCAACATGCACAGGATCAAGGAAGAATCCATTTTTCTAGTCACAACCAACAAACTGAAATATGTCCTTTTTCATACATCCATGTACTGTCATTCTCACCTCCCATTACCCCTGCCCTTGGACTGAAATAAGCAATCAGACTTGATACTGCTGCTTGTTGAGGATCTATGACCCCTTCTTTAAGGGAGAACTCTGAAATATTCAGACCAACTTTTGAGAACAAGCCTATCAGTTTTCACAACACCTGTATCATGCTGTCACATGCTGTCATACAGTAACGTGTAATGGTGTAAATATAACAATTTTGCATTTTCGTGTCAACAGAAATTGTTTTGTAATTCAACTGCCAGTTTGTATGTTTATATCATGAATATTTATAATGTGAGATTAAAGATCAGAGAAACAAGTTGTGTGTTCTGTCTCGTGTTGTTCTGACTTCTGTTGTTGCTGGAGAATAAGCTGCATTAATTTTTAGGCTCCTTAAGCAAAGGGAGTAAGAACCTAGATGATTTTAATATTTTTTTCTGTGATTATGAAAATAAACATTTTGGATTTTAAAGTGCTTGAGTGACTGCAGAGGTTTGATACAGGATGCTGGAGTAGAAGAGATACTTATAGATTTTATATTTCAGGACATAATGAAAATAAATAATGAACCACACACAAGACCTATGACATATAATCTTTTTTTTTCATTTTACAAACACTTTGCTAGAATTGGAAAGTAAAGTTAACAGTCAAAATTCATCTAATTCAATAGTTCGTAGCTCTACCTTTAGCAGCAATAACTTGAAATGACAGCTTCATGTATTATTCAATAGTGATTTTTTTTGTTTGTTTTTTGAGACATCTGTTGCATATTTGTGTATGTGTTTGGGGATTTATGGTAGTTTTAGCCAAACTTTAACAAGCAGTGGCCTCACATTTTACTTCAGAATAATTTGGTATACACAAGTGTTCATAACTAACTAATTACAAGGTACCCAGGTCCTGTGGCTGCAACTTATGCTATTACTTTCTATGGAAGCAGCAAATACACGCCATATGTTGCGGTCCGACTACACAATAGATCTTTTGCCCATAGCTGGTGTTTTATGGTCCAAAAAAAAAACATGATGAAGACAAGTGTTAAGCATATCAAGAAAGAATGGAAAACCATTTAGCTTTCATACTGTTTGGCTTAAAAAATTGTTCTCCTGCTCAGGGAGGTTTTTTTTTTTTTTTTTTGGTTGTTTGTTTGCTTGTTGTTGTTTTTTTTTAATCTTAGTATTGTATCTTTTAATATTTGCTCAGGGTCCATGCTCTTGGTCTCCGAAAAGTGCCTAGAGACAATTTGTACTTTAATGGATGCTATATAAATAAAGATTAATTGGATAAAATTACTTTCTTTAATTCTAAAATGCTTAAGGAGGATAATGTGGGCTTGTCTCAACCTAAAAAAATAGTTACTACAATTTCAAGTTATTTAAAAGTAAAATGAATATAGGGTGGATAGTACCAATTACTTAGATTTGCTCGATTTTAAAACATGAAACCAATAACAAAATGAGGATGAGCTGATGTTTAGCAGAATGGTGATGGTGTGGGTGGGGGATTAGAGCCCTAACGCTGATTGTTGTTGAATGCTAAATTTTATTTGCAAACACTTTTGTTGGCCCTTTTTCCCTAATTATCAACAATCCTGAATATTGCGACGCTACTGTGTGATAAAGGCTGATTTTGAACTCTGATACACTGTGAACTCTTTGTCTTGTCTGGCAGCCTCCACCTCCACCTGTCCAGGTTTGATAAGCTCTCACCTCTCTTTCCTGTTCTTATGTGGTCTGGTCATATGAGTATTTTGACTTGTGCTGTCATTTTTCATTGTTTTCATGACTGTGTAGAGCAGAAGACTAAACACTGACTAATGGGCAAGACAGCCAGCAGAGAGAAGACAAAAAATAAAATAATTAAAAGAAAAACTTTAACTTACCCAAGACAGGATATTCAAAAGCAAATTGGGGAGGGGAATGAGGTTGAGCACCTTGTTAATAACCAAGAAAACCGAGAGAAAAGACTAGTTAAAATTGTGTCTAATTTAGTTAGAAGTTGTCTTTATAAGGTTAAATCTGAGCTTTATTTCCCCAGTTGTTTGGGGTACTTCATGTGTGTATGCATCAAGGCCTGTCTGTCCAAAAACCTAGTATATATTTAATAAACGAACAGTTAAAAGTTTTCTTTTCACAGTCATGATTAATATTTCCATTTTTATATGCATACACTAAATATCTCTGTCCACATGCCGAGCTCCTGGAGGGTCTTTAGTAAGTCCTCGGGCTGCACGTTGAAAACCAGTTCAGCGGGTTATGAACCTGTCCATGGTGCTGAAATCACTCCCACCTTGCCATGATCAATGCTGCACAGAGCCCCATGATCACAGACGACCTGATAAGTTTAAAGTACCTACATTTAAAAAAAAAAAAAAAAAAAAGGAAATTTTTATTTTAAAAAAAATCAGTGTATTCTTTCTTTCTGTGATATTTAAGTTTTATGATTTATATTTTCGTAGTCTGACGACCGGTGTATTGATTTCGTTCAGCTCTAACGTTTACCTCCGAGGGGCCGGGCCCTCCGTCCTGCGATGTTCTCGCGTGGTCTGATCCCGATGGCTTGTTTTCATCATTTCTCATCTCATCCAGCAGTCGGACGTTTCAGTCATCGAGCCACGGAGGAGCTTGGCGCACGCAAAAAAAAAGAAAAGAAAAAAATGGACCGCGCGATGTCTCCGCGAGCCCTCCCATCGACCCACTGGAAATCGTCTTCTTCCCTCTGATGCTCGACGCAGATGTTGCAGCGAGGAGCGGTTTTTGTCGGGTCACCTCGGTGCCACGCATCCCAGTGGTTTTGCATTTTCTCGCAGCCATCCTGCTTCTTCCTCCTCCGATCAAACGGCGTCGCATGCTGCTGAGAAGCACTTTGATGCTTCAGATTAAAGGTGTTTTCGTGAACGTCGCAGCTCACGGGGTTCGGACCAGCTCTGGAGTGCACCATGCCCGGATTGGAGGATGTTTTTATAACACTGACAAACCATATTTCTTAAATTCTTATTCTTAACACCAATTTAAAGGTAAGGACATACCGTTGGTTGACCTATTCCCTTTAAGTGTTATCTTTCTCATTGATTGAACTTCATCGTCTGTTCATTCCTCTTCTCCATATCTTAAAGATAACCTCAGCTCAGAACCAGCTCTTGTCTCATTTGCTGAAATATTGAGAAATAAGGCTTCATGGTGCAAGAAGTTCTAAAAGCTGCTGTCTTAAACATTAAAATGACTATTTTCTGATTCTTTGCCTTTGTTTCTGCAGACTTGACCATGGGTGAAGAGAGTGGCCTCTCTCAGCAGATTGAGAGCGTGGAGAGGAACATAGAGTTTCTCAGGCAGGAGCACCTCACTTTGCTCCATGGCCTCCATCTGGAGATCCTCTCACTGCAGAAACGATGCACAGGTGAGTGAGGGTGTTATAGTCGGACCATTCTTCTGCATGGTCAGGGGTTTTACTTTGTGTGCTGTAACACTAGAGACTAAATATTTTTAATAGATTGTATTACTTCATAGAGATCAGAGTGGATTAGATTAAGCCAGCTTTATTTTCAGAGCGCAAGCTTCAGTGACAACAAAAGGCAGTTTGGGTATGAACCAGAAGCACAGAAAGTAGAAAACTGCAAAGTAACATTTTTATAACTGTGTTTGGTCTTAAAAATATCTTGTGGCAATAAAATAGATGCTTCATAATATATTTTCTTAGCTTGAAGAGAGTCTACAGAATGTGTATTGTTCAACAAAAAGACCAGAATCAAAACATGTTTGCTACGCTATCATCTAAGAGGATGAAAACCCCAAATATGCACATTTGACAATTCAGAACCAGATGAGTTTTCACATGCATGCTTGAAGAAATGATGCCGTTAGTGACATGTTAATTCAGTACCAATGATCCTATGTTTAGGAGAGGGACTTTTTTGGCTAAACCTCTTCACATATCGCTTTAATTTTCTTTTTTGCCACTGTAGCTTTTTGTTAATCAGCAAGGAGCCCTCTCATTGACCCCTTACTCTCAGAGGAGGGCTTCACTAGGGTGTTGAACAACCACCATCATGGGTAAATGGCAAGAAGACCATTATATGGCATTTTGTTCACAGAAAAAAAAAACACTTTGTTGCAGTCAAAACTTTTAAAACACTAAATTTCACCAGATGCCACATGTTTAGTGCTTATTGTTCATGAGTGGTACTGTCATCCGTCAAACCCAGACGATGGCTATAAGGTGATGTCATGGCACAATTCCTGTAAATGACATCATTTCCTATTTGGGGTTTAATGGGATATGCCTTCCATTTAATCAGGCATGCATGATGTCACGCAGTAACCATTCTAGGGAGGACGTTTAATTTAATTTAATTTGTTCCTTAGAAAAAAATTATTTCTAATGTCAAGCCTTATACCCATCCTAACCTAAATATAATAGTAAATCTAATTTAAAATATGCTCTTAATCCTGAAAGAAATGGATCTGGATTGCAATCTGGGTGTTTTTAACATGTTTTTTTCCCTCTAAAGAAAATAGGAAAACACATATAGATAGAAAAATGCAAAAACAAACAAAAGAAAATCTGTAATGGTTTTTCCATAAAACCTATAGCCCCAGTAATCCATATGAAAGGGATTGTTGTGCACAGATATAGAAGACGGTGGGGAAGGGTGTGTGTTTGTTTGTGAACTTGTGTATCTGGGTTTGTGTGGCACGGAGAAGGAGACGGTTGGCTCGGAGCCAGTGTGACCAGTTGTGCTGAAAACGACCCCCTCCATCATCTCGTAGTTGAGCTGCACATCACATCTGGTCAGTGCAGCTGGGTGTTGTGATTATAGTTAGTGCATGCATGTGTGTGTGTGTGCGTGCGTGTATGTGTGTAATGACAGCTCAAACAGAGATAGCACTCCCACCCCCTATTTTCTTGTCACTTCTTCCTCTTCTTTTGTCTCCCCAGGGTCTCCCACTGTAAATACAGAGGGAAGCCAACATGATGCTTTAACAAATTGTTAACAGCTTTTGGTGTGTGTGGAGCCGCAATCACGAAACCAAACCTTCAGACAGACAAGATTTTGTTTTGTGAAAATTAGGTGTCAGTAGTCAAGTCCCTGGGGATTTGCAGTCTATTTACACAGTTTCAGCAAACGCTTCTTTTCCCTGGAACTCATGTACAAATTAATAAATGCAAATCAGTGACCTTCCTGCAGCAGCTGGTGTTGTGACTCTGCTCCCAGCTTTGTTTCAAATGGAGCCTTTAATTTCCACATTCCTCATAGGTATCTGTGGGGCTGCATGTCCAGGGGTGTAATTGTTACCAATTCACTAAAAACATTTTTTGTTTGTTTTTGCCTAGCCTCTTTAAAGCTTCTTATGATGGTCTTATGCAAAAGTGGAAAGTCTGTTTGTTTTGTTTTTTTTAATTTAGCTATGTGTCTTTCTTGTGCTCAAAAAAATCAACTGTTTCCCATAAACTCTTTACAAGAAAGGAAAGAGTTCTTAAGTTGTTAATGTAATTATAATTGTTGGTGGAACTACCCTTTCTTTGTCAGAATATAAAGTATATTATGCATTTTGTTCACTTAGATGATTGCCCACAGGAGACAAATTTTTTCTGAGATGACAAAATTAAATTAAGAAAAACAAAGAACGGATTGCACGTGATCCTATTACTGTCTGCACACATCTGCAGAAAGTTCAGATCTCCCTGTGACCCTTGGCGACTGAGATGATGTCTTTCAATGCCTGTCTTGAACATTTTTACCAGTTCATAACATGTATAATTGTTAATCTTTCTGCATGTTTGCAGTGTACAAATATAAAGGCTTAAATAAATACAGCCGATACGCTAATGCGGATTTTGCAGGTACAATATCTTCTTGTTGCCAGCTCACTAATATATTGCCTGAAAGGTTAGTGCAAGGTTGAGCTGACGATGCTGTCCTGCATATTAGCTCTGTCTTTGCACTGCTGACCTCTTGTGTTACTGTTCTGAACCTGTGGAGTTTCCTCATCCACATAAAAGGCTCTTGTGCTGCTGTCTCCTTGAGCTACAACCCAAATCACTTTTTGAAATTGGGCCTGTTTCCCTGATATTATGCATTTATTGTGTGTGGTGTTTGTTTGTGTGCCCTTCAGGATATCTTTGCAGAGTTCAAGGTAGAATCGATGAAACAGTAAACCCTGAATGCTCGGTTAGGCAGCAGGAGATAAGAACAACCTACAAAGCATACCGCACACTGGATGTTGCAATGTGCTGAGTGATTCGTTTTCTTTGTTTGACTGTTGATTATTTTTTTACAATCAGCTTCCTGTGGTTCACTTGCTTTTATCTATGCCTTGAGGCAAATGTGCATAAGGATTATTACTAGAAAGGCAAAGCTCCTACAATCTTCCTCAGTTGTGATTCAGTATTTAACCAGAGATTAGACAGTTTCCCACTCCGGAGCTGCATGGTTGCTCTATGCCCTAATTCTCTCTTTCTTGCTTGCTGCTCTCCATCTTTTCTTTGATTTCTTTTTTCCTACTGTCCCCTTTCCAGTCTCTCTGTCTTTCTCTCTTCATGCCAGCTCCATGTGTAGGCGTGTTATGCTGACTGCGGAGGGAAGAAAAAAGGGTGTGACTGGGAGATCACAAGGACAAGAAAAAAAAAAAGACTACAAATAGCTAATGTCCTCAGGATCTTGATTAATCAAAACAACTTTTAAACTTGCAAATGTTCATTTGAAAATATATGCAAATATGTACTTGATGAAATTACCCCAAAATGACAGAAAGACCCAATGGTAATGCGGGCATGGTTATGCTTTTAAAATGTTTCACTTATTTTTTTCTTTCTTTGGACTTATATGAAAATGAACAACTTAATGGAGTAAGATATTCAGCTGAACCCCTGATTGGTGCAGGATGATTATAAAAAGACAGTCATTTCAGGTACTGGACCTTGAAATAAGCAAATCTCCACTCCTGCCGTGTTGAAGTGTGCAACATAGAAGCTGAATGTGGAGATTTTGCTGCTGTAGTCAGGTCACCCTGAATCATCACCGCGATGGAGTGACAGCCCAGACAAGAGCAGCAGTCTGCTGCCCACAAACCACTTCAGACACTCTTTGCTTGAATATAGGCCGCTGATGTCTGAGCAACACATACAAACCAGCCTAATGAATAATCTGTCCTGCAGATGTAAAATAAACCCCTCTACAGGTTTTAAATGGTCACATATTTGTTGAAACTTGGAGGGGACTAATCGTGTGATGATCACATGTTAATGCCATGACTATTTAAGTAACATCCTTATAGTCTTTCATTCAGAAAATTACTTTGATCCTGGTTCCACAAATCCATCATTTCTTTGTGAGTGTCTTGTGCTTTCCCGAATAGAATAACAGCATGGCCTGAAATTTAAGTAAAAAGCTAATTGAAATAAACACAGCATGAAGAAGCTCATACAAGTTCACTTCCAGTGCCTTGGGCTGTGGGGGAACCATGTTGCACTCGGTTCACCTGCAGTAAAATGAGAAGTACGAATGCTTTCAGACTCAACCCAGGACTCTACTGAAGGGTTGAAACTCAGCTCTTCCAGAGGAGACTTCACGCTAGCATTTCAGCCCACTATCAATCTCCCATGGGTGTTAAGTGGAGCTGAGTTATGGTGACCGTGACAGCCCCAGACTGTGAGTCACATGTTATTCATGCTCTTTAAGCCAGTCGTTCACTGTAGACGGGGACATTATTGTCCCAGTCCCGAAAGAACCTTCTCAAATTAGGACCGAAGTGTTTTGACATCAGAAAGTAGCTTAATTTGCTGTGGCCCACGCAGACCCAAACCCTGGCTGTAAAATGTCCCTGACAGAATAACAGAACCACCTGATCCGTTAATTGAAGGGATCAGGTTTTTACTTTAACTGACACTCAGCTTTTTTTTTTTTTTGTCTTTTTCTGCTTGTTTTCACTTCCTCTTGAACCAGAGTCATTGTATTCAGACATGTTATAGTTTCTCTCAGCAGTGCACAGCCTAGCAGAAGTAGACTGTTTTTCTACCGTCTTCTTCTGTAGCATCACTGGCCAAGTCTCTGGTGCACAGTGTTTGATGTAAAGTTTCAGATTTTGCCTCATGAATTATGCAACGGCTTACTGTCAGTGTGCTTGAAACCACATCGAGCTTCTATAATGTTAGCCAGAAAAAGCAACAGAAAATCTTATTTAACAAGACATTTGAGCTTTCTTTTCTGCTTTTGTTTAATCTCTAACTGCTGAAATGTTTGTCTTCCCTCTCTTTTTGTCTTTCCCTTGTATTTTGCAGAACTGACGAGTGAGCTGAAGTTAAAGCCACCAGGCAGGAGCCAGATAGGTATGTAAAAACAAGAATAAAAGTCCCCTCCTCTCTCATAAATCTCTGTCCATCTGCAGTTTAAGCTATCTGTGCCTCGTGTATTTTTGTCAGATCTTTGACTTCGGAAACACGTAGACCAACTCATGTTCACATCTTGCTGAGCCAGCTTGTCCTCACTACACTCAGCTTCAGCCCCCAGTCCAACATCTCTCTGTGCCCACATCCCTCTGTTTTTCCACCCTCCCATCCCCCGGGGGACAGATGCTGGTCAGCCACCCTCCCACCCTCGTTTATGTCATCACACCCATGAGAAGGGGAAAGTCTCTGAAAAAGCAAAATGCTCAGCTCATGAAAGCACAAACCCAGAGATCGTCACTATTCGGTCAAAAGGAATTAGACACAAAGCGAAGGAGCAGTCAAAAGGCTGGGTAAATGTGTGTGTGTGCTTGCTCAAAGTAAGACGAAGGCAGCTGGGCTTGGCTGCATTACACAGCCATTAGATCCCATCTCTTTTTCCAGGGCAGGTTATCCCTCGATCCATCAATACGGCACACCCCCCGCCCTCGCAGATTGATCCATCCTCTTTTTACTGCTCTTGTTTCTCCTTGCAGTCCCAGCGGGAGTGTCCGTTTACAGACTTTGCTGAGATGTAGAGCCTGGAAAAGAGAGAGAGGAAGGGATGGGGAGAGAGAGGTAACGTTAGGTGGAGAGGAAAGCGATCAGGAGAGCACATGAGCGAGTTATAATGCAGACGTCGGGGTGGGAGATGGTTGAGGATTATGGAAGAATATTAGACGGTCTATTGTTGGTACATGAGCTCAATACAAGTGCAGTCACGGATGACAGAAAATCTGATATGTATCAGACCTCAGGTGAGCTATCCTGGAAGAAAAAGAAAGAAATACGAGACAATAGAAAAGATGAAAAATACTGATGGGAAGTCACAAAGACAGAAAAGAATGATCTATCAACAGATCTCTATTTATCTGTGAGGATTATCCAACCTTCAAAAAGACCAAGGTGCAGCCTCTGGTTTTGAAAAAAATAATCTAATGCAAAGTGTAAAAAAAAAAAAAATTTCCTTAAATGACCATTAGGGATTTACAGTCATCACAATTTCCGATTATGATGTTTCAATCCCAAGCTCCAGGGAATCACATCCTAGTACTTTGTCTGCTGTTCACTTTAAAAGAATTAGGAATAAAACATTGTTTAAACAGACCGTGAATGTATTCACAATTTTGAGCTTTCTGCTCAAGTTTTTAGCATCATTAGCTGTATTAATAATGCTATTATTAGCTGGCCGGACCATTCATCCTGATGTTTGGGAAGTATGAGGTCTTGCTTGAATTCCCAGATTCACCCAGATCCACAAATGAAATCAGTCGTGCTGTTGCATATTCTTCCTCTCAGTCTTGTAACTGCGATTTTGCAAGATCCCTCCTCACTGTGATACACTTAACTGACTACCAGCTTTCACATGTCCTGCGTGTACAAGTCAAAGGGCTGGCCACATATCTCTACTGAAACAGCATCTGAAACAAAGATGGCTGGACTTTTTTGACCAAAATAAATAGAAGGTAAAGTTAGTTACCATGAAAGGTTCAAATTAGTTAAGCAAAGCAAATAAAAGTGTGTCTTATGGAAACTCTGGTAAAGTTGGTGGGTTCCAACAAGCTGCCAAGGTCCTTCATTCCTCTTATTTGCTTATTTTGGAGATAACCGAGGCTGCAGCACAGTCAGCTCTTCACAATGTGGTGATGACCAGAGCACCTTGGAGTGGGGCTTCAAAACCACTCTTTAGAAAAAGCGTGGGTAGTGTAACAGAAAGGTTTCACCAGCTCTTATTGTAGAGTCTGTGAATAAGACAGATTTCTGTGAACAGAGGGAGTCAGTGCCATTCTTTATGGAGGTAATCTCCTTCTCGTTTAGCAAGGTCTAGCACAGTCAGCCTGCAGGCTGCTGCACTGACTCAGGGCTTTTCAACCAAACCTCCCCCTCCTTTGGGAAATGGGGAAGAGCAAAAAGGTTGTCTACATAAGAAAAAAGAGACTGAAAAAAAAAAAACAAGCAGTGTGATGTGTTATATCTGACCTTGACAGGGATTTTAGTTTGCAGAGAAGACCTGCAATAATAGTTTGACTTTCTAGTCCCACTGGGAATGATCCACTATGACCGCCAGTTGATGACATGGTGGGATCTATTTTAATGGGAGAATGCAATGAACTGGGAGGGTAAGCTTTTTGTCCTGCACGGTAAACAGAGGTTTGTGGTGCAGCTCTAAATGTGCTGTTAGCCTGGCCTCGGTGGAGCTACAAAAGCAGTTGAGATACAGAAGAACCGACGAACAGAACAATAACAAAAGCAGTCATCCTGTATTATAATGCAGTATTGTCAAATTCAGCTGCAGATTTCACTGCTGTCTCATTAATTATTGTAATTCACTTATTACGTTGACCTCCCTAGCCCGATGGTGCTGTGTGCTCGCTCGCCGGCTGGGGGTGCGGGTCGCCTCTGGTGGGGGGTCTACTGCATCCGCGGGCTGATGGTTCGGGGGGAGGGGCTCCGGATCTGTGGGGCGCTAGCGGTGCGCTGCTGCATGCCG
>JAOWBL010000005.1:10618445-10658112 GCA_028564865.1 Zenarchopterus dispar | reverse complement strand
ATAGTAACACCATTCTGCATTTATAGCAGCATTTAGCAAACAACCATCGAATTAATCCAACATACTGTTTGGATGAAAATTAGCTTAATATGTTATTTTTTTCACATCTTACCTGTTAATGGATTACTGTGTCAACTGTTCTTCCTTGAGTTTTATAAGATGGAGTTGTTGTTTTGAAAACAGGAAAACTGAACTTTAGACTGTTAAACAGCGAGTCAATTTCAAACCTTCGGTCCACATTTTACGCTCATTTCATCTGATATTTCAGCAGATGATCCATACTTTGGTATTTCGGCTGCTGTTTGCATCTTCGCTGACTCATTTGTCTGCTTTGAAGAAAAACGTAAAACGCCAAAGACGTCCACTGGTGGAATTAAAATGAGGAAAAGCAGTGTGACAAAAACGTGTTCTTATTAATATTTTAGTTACAGTGAGCCTAGTTAGCTTTTTCTAATATTTTTCAGAGCAGAAAGAGAAAATAGTAAACATACTTATAATTTACTCCTTCATCTCTCTAAACTCTCATGGTACAATAATCCTTATAAAAGTTGAGCCAGGTGTCAGCAGCAGCCTTGTCTGTCATTTCTTCACATGCAGGTCTTGTTGATGTTTTCAGTCCTGTTTGAGGTCAGACAAGATCATTTTGCATCATAAAGCATCTTGTTTGACATGTTTTCTGATTTCTAGCAATAATGTGTGGAACCTGAATATGAAATGCAGCGATGTCGCTCTGGGCTATTGTACGATTTTGGTCCACTGGTGGGAGAAAAAGGGTTGACTGATCATCACCTATACTGTGCTGACTTCCTAGATTGACCTGCTGTTAAAAAAAAAAGAAATAAAATGGAGGAGTCGAGTTGAGTCTGTCAATTACTTTGTTATTGTCAGAATGTGATGAGTACAAATTTCTGATGGCCATCTGTGTGAAGGCATATCAATAAAGGTTATCTCTCATTATTTACATAAAAGTCTGATATTAATGAAATGGTTATGTGCAATTTACAGTTTTAAAAAAGCAAAATGATTTGAAGCGGCTTCACTTCATTTCTCTGTATTTCTGTGAAGAAGTATGAAACCCAAAATACTGTACACTTATGTCCAGAAGTATTTAAACGCTGGCAAATTTTGCCTTTATACACCATAACAATGGGTTTTAAATGAAACGATAAAGATGTGATTAGGGTGTAGACTTTTACAAAAATATGACATTTATCATTTAGCAATTGCAGCTAATTTAATCAAAGTACTTCCATTTTTAGGGGCTCAAAAGTATTTGGACAAAGTGACATAGTTATAAATATCTGAAATTTTAATGCCTGGATTAAAATTCTTTGTTGTCGACAACTACCTAAAGTCTGGGGCCTGCTGACATCACCAGTTTCTGAGTTCCCTCCCTTCAGGTGCTCGTCCAGATCTTTGTTGCTTTCTTTACTGTTTCTTTGTGGACCTTTCTGTTTGTCTTCATGCCAGCATGCTTCATTCGCTTGAGATTAAGGACACACTGACTTGGACATTACTTTACTTTTGCAACATTTTTAGGGTCATTACCCATCTGCTCTGTCCTCTATTCCTACACACCTCACAATTCATCTCTCTACTTCTGTCAGCAGTCCATCATCTATAAACACCAGTGAAGCTTTTCCACTGGCAGCCATACGTCTCCCTACCATAACACTACCTCCACCATGTTTGATGGATGATCTGGTACGCTGTGGAGCATGAGTTGTTCCTTTCCCTATCCATGCTTTTCTCTTCCTATCATTCTGTTAGAAGTTTTGTCTCGAGTTCATCTGTCCAAAGAGGATGAATCCAGAACCTGGGCTGCTTTTTAGACATTTTCTGCCAAAGTCTAATATTGTTTTCGTGTTCTTAAATGTTACCAGTGATTTGCACCTTTTTGTAAACACTCTGTATTTATATCCATGACGGTGTCTCTTAAGTGTAGATTATGACAAAACGCAGACTTTCTCCAGGCTTTCTTTTAATGAAGGAAAGGATCTAGTGTCATCTGCTTCAGTTGTCTCCATTTGGCCACACCTAAAGTCTTTGCTATTTCCGTTTTTGATATATGTAGATTTGTTTTCAGCCTAGTAAAAGTCTCATTTACTTGCAGAGATGCCCTCCGACGTCATATTGGTAACTCCAATTAAACAGCTGCAAAATACCAACTCAGTGACTGAAACCACATCCATACTTCTTATGTGCTTCAAGTAACAAGTAAAGGATCACGCCTGGTCATTTAACTTGTTTTCTGTCATTTTATTCAAATACTTTTGAGCCCTTGAAAATGGAGGTACTTTAGGTCAAAAATGGTAAGTGCCAAATTTTTGTGAAACCTCTTCAAGCTGATCATCAAAGTTTAGTCATTAAAGGTCAGATTTTTCTACTTTAATGAAGAAATTCTTTTGGGTTCACATAGTCCCACTGGATCTTAGTTAAAGTCATGGACACACTTTACAATAGCTCCGTATTACTTTTTAAATACTTGAAACTGTTCAAATGACTAATTCAGTGTGAAAAAATGTGACAAATACTTTCCATCTATGGACAGGAGGACTAAAAATAACATATTTAAGGTTTTAGAGAGCACTGATCTTTCAGTATTTACCGTATATAACCTTTGAAAGTAGCTTTTTAATCAGAGCAAGTTAATTTCATAAGCTCCTATTCCCAAAAATCAACCAATCAATCAATCAATCAAACTTTATTGATATAGCACTTTTTCTACAATAAAATGTAGCACAAAGTGCTTTAACAATAAAAACAGAATCAGTGCCCACCTCCACCCCCCAAACGGGCCGTGATCTCTATCAATGATAAAATATAATCAAAAGTTAAAATAAATAATATGTAAAACATTATTGAGCACAGAAGGAGCAGTGAGGGAACATTATCCCACTATCAGAAGGCTCCCACTGAGACAACACTGGAGTGAAAAAGTACAGAAAAAAATAAAGGTAAAAATAAAGAAAATATGTGTGTGTGTGTGTGTAAAATAGATATAAAAATATTTCTTTAATAAACCATAATAGGAAAAGGCAAATAAATAAATAGGATATCTGCAGGCAGCAGAGTGGTTAGCACTGGTTCGCACTGGTTAGTGGTTAGCACTGTTGCCTCACAGCAAGAAGGTTCCTGGTTCCACTCCCAGCAGGAGTCTTTCTGTGTGGAGTTTACGTGTTCTCCCTCTGCTTGCATGGGTTTTCTCCGGGTACTCCGGTTTTCTCCCACAGTTCAAAAACATGTATATGAGGCTGATTAAGAATTCTAAATTGCCCATAGGTGTGAGTGTGAGTGCCTGTTCGTCTGTATATGTGGCCCTGCGATGGACTCGCGACCTGTCCAGGGTGTACCCCTGCCTCCAGCAGGCCCCTGTGATCCAGTAATTGGATTCAGTGGGTACAGAAAATGGATGGATGGATATCTGCAATAAATGACAATAAAATGTGTTAAAAACCGATCTAAAAAGAAAATCTAATACAGGAAGTCTAAAATAGGATTAAAACAGATATTAGTTAAAAGCCAGATTAAAAAGGTAGGTCTTAAGCCTGCTTTTAAAAATGTTAACAATCTCTGCAGCTTTCAGGTTCTCCGGCAGGCTGGTCCATAAACGTGGGGCGTAATACTGGACCAGCCTCACCATGGGTTCTGGTATAGAAGGCTGGTGCTGGAGGACATGAGGGTCCGCGAGGGTTTGTAAGGTAAAAGCAAATCAGCAAGATAAGATGGCGCAAGACCCTTAAGTCTTTTAAAAACCATAACAAGTATCTTAAAATCAGTCCTGAAAGACACAGGGAGCCAGTGCAGTGACTTTAAGATGAGTGTAATGTGAACCTGCTTTCTGGTCCTTGTCAACACATGAGCAGCTGAGATCTGAAGAAGCTGAAGAGGTGAAATGGTTTTGCTGGAAAGACCAGAAAGGAGGGCGTTACAGTAATCAATGTGACTTGTGATAAAAGCATGCATCAGCATCCCCATGTTGGCCCAAGAGAGAAATGGGTGGACTCTGGCTATATATTTCAGATGATAAAAACCTGTTTTAACCACATTCTTAACACGTGAAATAAAACTAAGCTCAGAGTCAAGAATGATACCCAGGTTCTTTACTTGATCAGATGTCTTTAACGATAGTGCATGTAGTTTTGACAACTGTTTCTCTCTCTTGGCCTTCGGACCTATAACTAAAACTTCAGTTTTGTCCTGATTGAGCTGCAGGAAGTTTTCTGCCATCCATAATTTAATATCTAAAATACAGTTAAAAAGATCATAAATTGGTTGTGTGTCTTCAGGGGACATGGAGATGTATAGCTGTGTCATCAGCATAAAAGTGAAAATTAATGCCATGTCTCCAAATGAAATCCCCAAGTGGAAGCATATATAAAAATGGTAAGTTGGATACTGGTCTATAGTTGTTAAAAACATCAGGATTTTCAGATGGCTTTTCTTAAGAAGGGGCCTCACTACGGCCGTTTTAAAGGCAGAAGGAAAGACACCTGTCTGAAGAGAGCAATTCACAATATTTAAAAGATCGCTCTCAAAGAATTCATAAACAGTTTTTAAAAGCGGAGTGGGAAATGGATCTAAAAGGCAGATAGTGGGATTGAGCTGGGAAAAGACTCTACCAAGCATCTTGGCATCAACCAGGACAAAACTACCCTGTGTTCTCTCAGGTAAAAGCACACCTTTAGTTTCACTAAAAACTGTTTTTTGGTGAAGATAAATGTTGGTTCTAATATTGTCAGTTTTGCTCCTGAAGTGGTCTACAAATTCTTCACATAAAAAGTCATTCATAGAAATTCTATGTTTACTAAAATCAGGCTTAATTAGACTGTCAGTGGTAGAGAACAGGACTCTGGCATTATTTTTATTTCCAGTAATTAGTTTCCCAAAGTGCATGTTCTCCCCGTGCTTGTGTGGGTTTTCTCCGGGTACTCTGGTTTCCTCCCACAGTCCAAAAAACACATGTGTAAGGTTAATTGAGAACTCTAAATTGTATGTAGATGTGAGTGTGCATGGCTGTTCATCTGTGCATGTGGCCCTGCGATGGACTGGTGACCTGTCCAGGGTGTACCCCTGCCTCTAACCTGCAATGGGCTGGGATTGGCTCCAGCAGACCCGCATGACCCAGTAATGGATTCAGCAGAAATATACAATGGATGGATGGATGTCTAATTTCTTCATTTCTCCATGGGACGGCGGGCTTAGTTTTTAACCTTTTTTATCTTTCGTGGAGCTACTGAGTCCAGGCTTGACTCAAGTTTTCTGTTAAAATTGTCAAGGATAAAATCACAGGAAGCAGGTGAAATAACTGGAGGAGTCTTCTAACAGACTTCAATTAAATTTGCAGCCACTTCTGGTGTTAGATAAGGTTTCCTCACAGTTTGCACTGAGGTCTCCCTTTGCATAAAAATAACTCAAGCATTCACTGCTTGAGAGAAATGTCACTCCTCTCAAATACAGCTCAAGGTGACACTTATTGCACTTACTATATGATGTAATTTTTGAGTGAATGATATTAGTTAATATTATAACCTAAAGTTATTTAATCTGCGCTCATCTTAGAGAAGTTATAGATGGGAGACTTATTAGCTAGAAAAATGTTATGCAGCATTTGCTTTAATTACATTACAGTTTATATTTGTCTCTAAAAGGTGACAAGATATCAATCTTGTCATTCAGCAGACACTTGGGTGACAATATTAAATTATGATTTGTAATGTACAAATTAGGATCACTAAATAATCCTAATATTTAGGTCATGACCTCAAGAGGGTCTCTTTGTCCAGTCTGTGTATGTCTGTTGTGTTTTTAGTGTTACTTATATTTACATTTATTAAATAAATAAATCTGAAACACTACAGGTCAGCACCCGAGTTGTGTTTTTGCCACAGTTTCTGTTAACTTTACAAAAAGACAGTGACTTTATCCTGACTGGATCCACTAAAAGTTGTGCACAGGCCTTTGATGTAACCCTGTGTCAAAGGTCAGTCACGTGAATGCAGCCTCCATTGCAGCGTTGGGTTTCTACTCAAGCGTCGTTTTTCATTTTATTCTGAAGTACAGCTCACACACAGAATATTAAAAATATAGAGGAGTCCAATCACAAAAATTTGTCGCATGTGGCTATCCGTAGAGCCACGATCAGTGGGAGGAGAGGCACAACGCAAAGGCAAAGAGGTCAAGAGGAGGGGAGGAGAAAACCACGTGTGCTGCTCAGCACCGTGTACACCACTGTCCTTCCTCGCTAGACTTGTTTTTGTAAGCCCGTACCCTTCGCATGTAGCCACGTAGCCTGCGTTAGCAGTTTGGTTTTATTTTTCTATTTCATTAACAGACTCAAACACAGAAGCAAAGCTGCAGGGGCGGATTTCTGTCGCCACACTGACTGCCGACCATGGTGAGCAAGACAGATGACATCCCGGCGTCAGTGCCTGACTGTAATCCGGTTGATCTTGCGGATGAAGCTGGAGATGGAGCTCAGGAGAGCCAAGAGACCGGCAAGACGCGTCTGAAGGATTCCTGCGGCTGTGGTGAGACCCGCCGTGGACTCTCTCCTGTGCACTGACACCACATATGTAGTGATCACGTCAATCGTGAGGGTCATAGTAACTTAAGATTTCTCTGCAATGGTGTGGGCTTGCTAAATACTTTGCTGCAAGTTTTTTTTTTTTTTCCAACATCCACCAAAGCTGGTGTCGTTTACCTCCATAGTTCATTATGTGACACTCAAGCTGGGGATTAACCCTTCAACTCTTACCCCAAACATCTCCCAGGGTCGCAAGTTTGTATGGTCTTGCATGAAGCTAACAGGCTCTCTAGTCTCGGTATTTGCTCGCATCTGTCAGCGAGAAAACTAACAATCTTCCACAGGGATCACATCCACAAGTCGAACCTATTTCCACTGACTTTAGCTTGACACTTTCAAGGGAGTCGGACTAACCTAAACATATTAGCCCGGTGTGCTAGCAGGGAGGTTAGCATCTCCCTTTCGCCTGCACGTAGCGAGCAAGCCGGCTAGTCGGCTAACCTGGCTAGCACGCAGGCTCTCTTGTTACTTTTAACGTGTCGTTTCACCCCTACATGCAATAACCACACGGGAAAATAGCTTTTTCTTTTTCAGACAACTTATAAATCGACAGCAAAGCACGTGACTGTTTCAGTTAACACAGTTAAGCTTCAGATGAACGAGCTCACACTGACGCACATGTTCTGTAACAGCGTGTCACAGGAACTGACTGAAGGTCACCTTCAGTGGAGCCTCTCATTGTCCACACGGGCATGGGGGGGTGACACAGATGGTGTCTTTTTAATTTTAGTGATACCCGTCGAACCTCTTGGGTGACAGATATGTTTTGGAGTTATTACGCCAAGAAAATAGCGTGTTAGCATTGTCGGGTCAATGAGTCTCCCGGTCTGTATGCAGCAATCCTCTCACTGATCCGCCTCCTACCCGCGGAGGGATGATTAGTTCGGGTGGCCGTGTTCGACCAGGAAGCGGAAACCGATTGTAGTAGAAGAAGTCATGATGAGAGGGAAGGTTACTCTAATAACACATGAACACTCAACCGGTGAGTAGCATGAGGTTATAAAATAATTAAAAGTAAAAGTTGTTGTGGCTGCAGCTGGCATTGAAGGTGCAGTGACAGTATCGTAAGTGGAAGCAGTTTAAACTGACCTGAAGCCTGTTAGCCGGTGAAGTTAAAGTCAACTCCCAAAGCTCCAGAAATGTGTGTGTATGTCACACGTGGGACCTTGAATTGTCTCTGCTTGTCTAATTTTTTTCAGAAAAAAGGCGACAGTGTCCCACAGCGGGTCTTGTGTTTAATTTTATTCCTGCTATTTGTCTCCAAACCTTCTTGTCTTTAAGATGCTCTTTTACTCAGTCTGTGAGGTTTCTTGAAGCAACAGATTCAAAATTAAAACTAGTATTACTGTTTTAATCACTGCAAAACTTATAAAACTACCAGAAAAGAAGGATGCAACAGTTGTAATGATAATATTACTTTCCTTTTTTCTTTGGAACAGCAGATTCCCAATTTTTAATCTTAAAGTGTTGGTTAAAATGAAAACAGTCTCTTTACAATCTAGGAACTTGTGGTAAATGTTAGTGTGGTATAAACAGTTACTGTAATGTAGATTAACTATAATCACTAGTTGCAGTGCCATTGTCAGTGTCTCATTCAGGTGACTGTGTGAGATTGATGAGCCAGGTATGTGTCAGAGAAGAGTTGTAACAAGGGAAACTCACAGTGGTTGGCAGAGCAGACATATTCAGGTGAGGGTCACTCTCAGGGTTTTTAAGGAGATTAGTGCTACTGTGGGGTGAACAGTGGCATGGATAATCCAGGAATCACTGACACAGTTGCTCAACACTGCTGAATTGATCCTTAGTTGCAGTAGTGCCTGAACGATTACAGAGTTACCCCACAATATATTGACATGTAGAGCTGAATTAAGGAGATTTTTTTTGTGATTAAATATTGCTGCTGTTCATTGCTTAACAAGAATTTAAGTGTTCTTTTTTAAAGACAGTCCTTGCATGCAGTCTTGTAGAAATGAGAATCCAGTATCTATCTATCTGTCTACTGGGGGAATGAAACCTTGTGGCCCAGTAAACAGGATTACAGAGAGGCCTTGTGCGTTGTTTTTGTTTTCAGGGTTGTCGGGCCGGTTAACGTTGTCATGGCAGCCATGGTCCCCATGTCAAGGGCTCCTGAGCGGATAGATAGCTGGTTGTGAGCATTATAACATGTCAAAAGAGGAGTGCTGGTGTAATGAAACACAGAACTGCTCAGCGCCAAGTGTGTAAAAGGCTGAAAGAATGACTCCACACTAAACTGGAGGCAAGATGTCATTTACAGTTCAAGCTGTGTTTGCTGAAGTGTTTCATAGTTTCTAATTAATCATCCAATTTTTTTTTTTTTTTTAACCTTGACCTCATGGAGGGCTTCTCCAACCACAAGAGTCTTAATGTGTGTATTCAGGTCAGTGTTCGCCCACTGCTTTAAGGTTTTGGTGGAAACAAAATAGTTAAAAATTAAATGTTTGTTTGCATGTAGTTTTTAAACTACTATTTTTTTATGTGTGTGTGGGTTCATAGATGTAAAACGTGAACTACTGAAGCACCTAAAGTTGGTCAAATTCTGGTGTTTCAGTCATTCAATATTTGAAATCTCAAGATAATCGGTGACCTGTTTACTATTGGGCTGAAGCTTGATCAAGTCTTTTGTGTTTTTGTCACCATTTCAAACTGTTGACTAGCTTGGAAAAAGTTGATCCATTTCACATAGCTTTAGTCTGCAGGAACACCTCTTCAGTCGTAGGAGTTGTAGTAAGTTGTGTTTAGATAAGATACTTACTGCTTGGAGGAAATTAAATGCATCTTTATGTCATATTTTTGTCAAACACCAACTACACATCTAATCTTAAATATGGATTTTAAGATAATTAAATGGAGTAAGAGGAAAAATATTGAACCGCTTGTTTGCTTGTGGTGGTGCTTCTACTGTTGGATTATGTTACTTATAAACTAAATATCCAGGGATATGTTGGAAATGTCTGACCAACTGTTCAGAATCCAAAGGTATCTGATTCAAGTTACAGCAATATGACAAAGTCCAAATCAGCAAAGAAGCTTAAACTTAATCCATTTGATTCTTGTCTGAAATTATGAATGATTTAAATGTACAATCTGTAAAGCTGTCATGCAGAACGCCCTTACATCTACTCGACATTAAATCTCAAGTCAGCATTACATGTATGTTAAAGCTGGAAATATTGTTTCAGACTCAGAGTGCTCAACTCCAATAAGAAATTAAACATTGATGCTGAAAACAAATACACTGAAACACTCGACACCGCATCCTCACTTCTCCAGCGTCATTAACTTGTGTGACCTCTCTGGAGCTGTTGTGTTTGTTATTCAGAGCATGGCCTCTTCCACCTTCTCAGCGCTTTCATTCCCACCCGGGGGTCGCTGTCCTGCAATGGCGCCCACCTCCCTCCCTCCCCTGGCCCCTGCTCTTCAGTAACCCTGATGCCGTGTCTCAGTCGACAGTGAGCAAGGACACGTCTGCTTGCAGCAGTTGTGTCTCAGTGAGAAAGAACAGTTGTCTGTCAGCTGCGCAGTGGGCCTCTGCTCCTCCTGAAATAATGTACCTCATTTTTTTTCTTTATTCATTTTTCTCTCACCTAACTTAGACAGGAGGAATATAACGAGAGAACTTGTATGGATTTGGCTGTGACCAGAGCTTTATAAACCCTTCTGGGTGGCTCTTAGCTGATTTGCAGGTATTGTATTTGTAACCATCAAGTCCCCTTCTGTGAGTGCTGAAACCTTATTTTAATTCAAGGCTTTCTGGCTGAATTCCCTCCAGTGTTGCAACAGTGTTGGTCTCAGCAGGCTGTTGCTGGAATATTTGTCTCTACATGAGTGGCTTACTTATTGTCAAATTTCTGCTACAGTCATTTGTGTGTTGTAGTTTTAACTTTTTTAGACAGGTTTGTACTTCAGTAGATTATGAGAGGCAGTAAAGTAGACTTTGAAAAGGGAAAGCATTGTGTCAAGACTGTCATGAACTGAGATATACTTGACACAAATGTAGTAATAGCACAGTAATATCATACTGTATCAGAACTGCTTTGGTTCTGTTCACATGCTCTTAAATATTTTATGAGGTTATTGGTAAGATCATCCAGACTCAACAGTTTTTGTTTCCGTCAGGCAACATGTCGTGTATGTGGAAGAAAAATGACCTCTTGTTTTCAGTGTTATGCTGAGCTATTTTTCATGACTGATTCTCTGAAGAGACAGGTTTTTTTTTCTTTTTTTCTTTTGAGGGTCAGACTGGTGGCAGGAAAAGAGTGGCCAGTTGTAAAAAGGGTGAGAAATGGAGTCAGTGAAGTTCTCAAAGCCAAATAACCTGATATGGCCTGGTGAAGCTGGTGGAGACCAAAAAATCTGCTAAAATAGAGTCACTGCTGGACATTACATGTATGAGTTTGAAAATAAGCAAATGCTTGCTGACAGGTCACAACTTCTCTGTTTTTTTTGTTTTTTGTTTTTTTTTGAAACCATGATCCAAAGTGCCTAAAACAAATATGTTATTTGACAAGTTATGCATATTGTTTCTTTGTCTGGATCTGAAAGCTTCTGATCTGCTGAAGACCTCTGTTTCCTGCTTCTGTAGGGCACAGCGCAGATACGGCTATGGTGAATGGCGACGGAGCTCATGAGCACACGGAGGAGGCAGAATCGAAGCAGGATGGAAGTGGTGAAGCAGACGGAGGCGAGGAGTCCAACGAGCAGGAAGTGATAGTGATCCAAGACACAGGCTTCACCGTTAAGATCCAAGCGCCTGGAACAGAGCCATTCGACCTGCAGGTGAGGATTCGTTCTTCACCTGGTTTAGTTTATGAGACAACTTCTCTCTGTGTTTTTGTTACTGGAATCAGGCCATGTTGTTAGTAAAATAACAAAGAATGAGCTGATTATTGACAATAAACTGCTTTGTGGGATTTTGCTCTTAGATGAACCTCCAGACTAATGCCTTTCCATTTTTCCAGGTATCCCCACAGGAAATGGTGCAGGAAATCCATCAGGTGTTGATGGATCGTGAGGACACCTGCCATCGCACCTGCTTCTCCTTGCAGCTGGATGGAAATGTGCTGGACAACTTTGCTGAACTCAAGTCCATTGAGGGCCTGCAGGAAGGCTCGCTCCTCAAAGTGGTGGAAGGTCAGAGTTGGAGGCATGTGGGGTTAAGAGTAAAAATTAAAACTCCATAGGTAATGACTAGGGATGATGTACTTAATTGTTAGTTCTCAAAAATAGTTTTGCTTCACATGTGGAGAACTTTTACAGTTTGGATTTACAGTTAGGTTGTTACACAAATATACACACAAGTTGTGTGTTTACTATAAACACAAAGGTGCAGACTGTGTCATTTTACACTTTAACTGTTGTATTGGACCACCTATGATTTGACTTACTGTGAAGACCAGCCTCAGATTATGAACTTGGAGGCATTAGTGGTGTTTGATATGTATCAATCAAGATTTTAAGCAAGGAGTAAGCAGATGTTATCTGTAGATGTCATGGAGGGAAGGAAGAAAAGCTTGAGCAACGAACACTTCTGAGCAGCAGCCTCTCTTGTGGAAGAAAATAACTGCCTTTGATGTGCTTTGTGACTTTGAAGGCTGTTAACATGAATAAAAATCTATTTAAACATACTGAAGGACAGGGAACAACCCTCCTTTTTCTTTTTAAAAAATTTTTTTCTTTTATTCAGAGCCCTACACAGTGCGCGAAGCTCGAATCCATGTTCGGCACATCAGAGACCTGCTGAAAAGCTTGGACCCCTCAGATGCCTACAATGGTGTGGACTGCAACTCACTGTCCTTCCTCAGCTTCTTCACAGATGGAGACCTTGGAGGTATGATGTCCAGTTTTACAAAGCCCACAGATGTGTGGCCATACATCCTGAACAAAGTCGGTCCGAGTGTCCATTTCTGTGGGTAAGGTCCTATAACTGTGGTGATGTGTAAGCACAACCAGCTCATTCAAGTAAAGACCATATTAGGCTGCCAATGTGAGATAAAGTAAAAATTATTAATTAGCATAAAAATACAGTTAGAAAGGGAACTGTTGATACTCAGAAGCCTGGACTATAACAACGATGGAGGTCACATGAACATGAAACTAACTACCTCATAAGGCTAAATTTATAAGATTCAAAAAACAATCATGAGCAAAAACATTTGGACTTGAGAAACACTGTTGGCTCACTACATGGAATGTCTGTAAATGGCTGTTATTGCAGACAATGAAAGTGTGACATAAATATACCATTGCATCATCTGGTAACTTTATGTTCCTTTGATGTTAGAGGGGGAAAAAATGTTAAAATTGCAACGACATCCCTGCTGAAATGGTGATGTCACCATTAAAATAAAACAACGAGGAGCTGCAAAAATGTTGGTGCAACAGGTTTTGCACAATTCCCATTGTTTAGAGATTCCAGGTCTTATTGGATTTCCTTTATCCAATTAAATAATAGCTCAGTTGGCAATCGATATGTTCTGATAACATCATATTTTAACCACTGAATTTTTTTCCTTAGTAGTAGGTAGTAGTACAATAAGTAAGGAAATGTGGAGTACAAAGCTTATAAACTCACTTGGCAGTGAGTAATTTGAGCATTTTTCTCCACGAATGTTGCATTTTGATAAGAAAACTTCCCATAAATACTGTTCATATACATCAGAGCCAAGTATAAAAATCACTGTTCACGCATCTCACCTCTATGACCTGTTTAATGTGAACACAGACAAAATTGTCACAGAAAACTGTGACACTAGATGAAACATCCTAAAAGTAGTAAAAAAAAAAAATGTTTAAATGAAATTGAAACCAATATTTTAATACAGAGAAAATAAACCCATGTATTTTTTCATGGTATTGTCAGATACCATCAACATGAAACTCACAGAGTAGACATTATTTCAGCGAAAACAAAGATACTCAAGAAAGCAGTGATGAGCAATAGATGAAAGAAGCCATAGACTATGTTGTGAAAATGTCTGAACCTCCATTCTTCTAGGGTATGGAGCTAAAAATTGCACTTGTTCTGTGTTGCTTTAATCAATACTGACAGTAACTCTCTTTTTAGGCCAAAATAGATTGTTTCAGGTGCAAACCATGCTAAATTTCATCCCAAGTCTCTTGATCTTTAACAATGTTTGCTCCTTCAGTCCATTGAAGTAATATCTGTTTGTTAGTTTGATCTGTATGGTGTTAAAGTTTATTCCGATTTCTTCATATATGGTTGCACATTTACAGAGTTTGTGTCTTGTCACTGAAAGATTTTAAACTGGCTTGAGAACTGAGTCAATGACCATTTCCTGGCATCTCACTGAATCCTCAGATTGAATATGTTTGATAGATATTATTGACATTCATAAGGCTTGTGTTGTAACATTTACTTGAAAAAAACATTCATACATATTCAGTTATCATCTGATGTATGACGTGTGGCTTACTGTATCAGCAGGGGTGGCTGAACAGCCACATGCAAGCATCCCTGCAGCATTCATTCATTCATGAAAGTCTGACCTTGTTTTGTGTGTGTGTGTGTGTGGTTGAAGATAGTGGAAAGAGGAAGAAGAAGGGCAACGAGCTGGAACAGATCGACTGCACCCCCCCAGAGCATATCTTGCCTGGGAGCAAAGAGCGGCCCGTGATGCCACTCCAGCCACAGAATAAGGACTGGAAGGTTGGATGCAGCCGATGCTTGGCCTTACCTTTTTAAACTTTAGATGACAAAACAACCTGAGAGCGGTTGAGGGAAAATATATTTATCTTAAAGATATATATTTGTATATGTAAATGTATGTCTTCATAGCTAAATAAAATTTTATCTTTGTCAACAGCCAATGCAGTGCCTGAAAGTCCTGACTATGAGCGGCTGGAACCCTCCACCTGGAAACAGGAAGATGCACGGAGACCTCATGTACCTGTACATTGTGACTGTGGAAGAGCGGCATGTCAGCATCACCGCCTCTACACGCGGCTTCTACCTCAACCAGTCAGTCATCATTTCAGTCTCCTTTTTAGGCCTGTTTCGTGATAAACCCAGAGGACTTTATAATCAGCATCATACAAAGCTTTTGCTCTATTGTGTTGAGAATTCAAGTAAAATGAAGTTATTTGGCAGGAGTGAGAGCTTGATTAGATGATTGTAGGTGCAAGAAGAGCCAAAGTGTTCCCTTTTCACTTTCTGTTAAGTACAACGGGGACACATTGTACGTAGCTGCCCTTCAGATGGTTCGACAGAGCGCAGCGGTCTTATTAGCAGGACTGTAGATGCCAACAAAATGAGATTTGCTGAAAGGTAGAGCTGATAAATGTGTATGGTTTTTGTCATCTGGTGATGGCTGTTTCTTTCTTGTGTATGCTAACGTTCTCCACACAAACACTCCTCCTCAGGCACCTTCGCAGTTGTCAATGGGTTCTGTCAAGTTGCAGACTTTAGGTTATAAATTGTTTGGCAACCATGTTAATGTGAGTTATGATGGTTATATGTGTGTGTGTGTTTCAGATCCACAACCTACACCTTCAACCCCAAACCAGCCAACCCCAGCTTCCTGAGCCACTCTCTGGTGGAGCTCCTCAGCCAGATCAGCCCGGCCTTCAAGAAGAACTTCACTGCCCTGCAAAAGAAACGGTTAAAACATAGTTTTTGTTTATATTTCAATAGCTTTTATGCCCTAGGGTTATTAATGCCTGATGAAGGGGGAACAAAGTTAACTTCTGATCTCTTTACATGTGCTTCTACAGAACATCTTTACTGTTCTTAGGTTTGTCTTTGAAGTGCTTTTCTTTGATAGTCATTTTGAAGTTAGTCTTGTCATTTATTAACTTTAATAGGAGATTGTCTGTCCAATACTCCCTGGACCTGGTTAGGTCCAGTGATGTTGACTTGTAACTTGAACACAGTACAGATGAACAGTCTAAAATGTAAAGCAGATTTAAACACCTGAAAAGAAACCACACAACTGATGTTGTCTTGGCTTTTTTTTCTGCTGCAGAGTCCAGAGGCACCCATTTGAAAGGATAGCCACGCCGTTCCAGGTCTACAGCTGGACTGCTCCGCAGGTTGACCACGCCATGGACTGCGTTCGAGCTGAGGACGCTTACACCTCCCGCCTGGGTTATGAGGAACACATACCTGGACAGGTGGGTGTGGCTTCAATCAGTTGTGCATGAAGCAATGAAAAGATTTCCCATAGCTTTCATGTAGGTTTGTATGAATGTTATTTCAGACAAGAGATTGGAACGAGGAGCTGCAGACCACCAGAGAGCTGACCCGGAAGAACCTGCCTGAGCGCTTGCTGCGGGAGAGGGCAATATTTAAGGTACTTTTTAATCTGTGGCTTTGTGTCCCAATGTGTGTGAATTGGATTTCATTGTACCTTTTTTTTTGTTTGTTTTTAAGGTTTTAAATCTATTTTACATTGCTTTCCCTTGTGAACTTGGCTGCTGGCTGGTCATGTGTTTCCAGAATGTAAGTGTAAAAGTTTTTGGTTTCCAACCTCAGTTTCTCTGTCTCCTGCAGGTCCACAGTGACTTTGCAGCTGCTGCCACACGAGGCGCCATGGCAGTGATAGATGGTAACGTAATGGCAATCAACCCTGGGGAGGAAACGCGCATGCAGATGTTTATCTGGAACAACATCTTCTTCAGCCTGGGCTTTGATGTGCGGGACCACTATCGTGAGCTTGGTGGCGATGCAGCGGCCCATGCCGCACCCACTAACGATCTGAATGGAGTACGGGCGTACGGCGCAGTGGACGTGGAGGGTCTCTACACCTTGGGGACAGTAGTGGTGGACTACAGAGGCTACCGTGTTACAGCCCAGTCCATCATTCCAGGTATCCTGGAGCGGGAGCAGGAGCAGAGCGTCATCTACGGCTCCATTGACTTTGGGAAGACGGTTGTGTCTCACAGCAAATATCTGGAGCTGCTTGATAAGACAAGCAGACCACTGAAGGTAAGTAATACAACAGTTGTCAGTTGTAGTGATTTAAATGTTAGTTTTTTTGTAAATCCGGGATTGTATAAAGTATTTCAGACTCCATGGCTGTTTGCTGTGCAGACTGAGACTTTCTGACTTGTGAGTCTTGAAGTCGCTGTGGGATTAATGCTGGGTACCTGATCAGTGACAGGAGATCAGCAATGCCATCTAAGGACTCTCATCCTCAGACTATTCAGAGTAAATGCAAGTCAGAAATTCCATAGGGAATGGTGAAACAATAGCTCTTCATTTGAAAATTGAGTTTTTTGGGGGGGTTGAGGCTGTTTTCTCACCTTGTCCAAACTCTTGTAATTGTCATGTTTCCCTACTCCATGTGACAATTGAAATGATGCAAAGATACAAAAAAGAAAAGCTTTTCCTCCTTGCTTTGTGGGTTTTCTTTCCTTACAGTGAACCTAACCAAATCCTTGCATTCTCATTGGCTGGTTGTCAGATGTGACGTTTCTTCTAGCTTCAGATAATCTTGCATGTTAGATGTCTCTTTGAAACATCTTTGAGATTAAGTGCCATCTGGTCTATAATGATTGCTCACCAAATTTCCTCAGATAAAGGAGTGTTTTTGTTGATGAACTTGACGATTTGCAAACTGGGCTTTAAAAGGTGTAATGTGAAAGTTACTTCAATGTCCATAGAGCTTTCAGGTCTCAGAATCAGAAAGGAATTCAGATAGGGGCTAGGCTAACAGCTGCTCTGGATTTTCACCATCTAAAACAACTCAAACATCATATGTTTCGTGATGGTTTTAGTGAAGGCGGTATTGGATATACTGTATCCGTAAAACAACACGTCTGCATGGTGCAGTCATTTACTTTGGCAGTTTTTAAAATGGTATACTTCTGTTTTTGCCAAAATGTAGTCTGTGCAACCGCCTAATAAATACTTCAATGTGCAGCTTCTGAAAGACTTTCCAACATGCAGGTGGCTGGTCTGCCTTGATTGCTTCATCCCATAGTGCAGTGGTTCTACGACAATGGAAGCAGGTCACATGACTGGCTTTTGGACATCGGGATACTAGTTAATGACGATGACGGCTGCACCAGTATGCTGTGCATACTGCATCCTATTAGATGTGTTTTACTCTGTTGCGAGGTGGTCTTTTCTAAATAGACCCATATCTATAGCTGCCTGTAACTGTCTGATGCGAAAGTGATGTTAAACCCGTTAATATGGCATTTAATATAAGTGCAATGAAAAACTTATGAAGTGTGAACTGTTTTAGATCACAAAGATTCACTCGTCTGGCACTCTTAGTACCTGCAGGCCTCAGAGTTTCAGAGTTCCTTTATGTTCTTCCAAGCTGAGAGTGATTTGACTGCTGTAAACTGCAGATAAGACACTACAAAACCCAGTTTAAAAAAAAAATTGGATAAAAATGCATATGCACTGCATGTTAACATCTTGTTTTTCCTGGATGAGTGTGATTCCAATTGTGCAGTGTAGATTGTGGAATCTTCAACCCCTTGAAGTGCTACAAAATTCTTCGGCTTGTCACAGAAACCTCATATTTATCTATATCCATACACTAAATTCCAGGTCCACCGGCACAATGTTCTGAATGAGAAGGATGAGACTGTGGAGCTGTGCTCCTCTGTCGAATGTAAAGGCATCATTGGAAACGATGGCCGGCACTACATTCTGGACCTTCTTCGTACTTTCCCTCCCGACCTCAACTTCCTGCCTGTGGATGGAGAGGAACTGTCACCAGAGAGCCAGCGGCAAGGATTTCCTCGCCAGCACCGCCATCGCTTGGCTTGTCTTCGCCAGGAGCTCATAGAGGCCTTTGTTGAGCACAGGTAGGCGTCAAGATTTGGTAGAAAAGTTTACGTTGATGCAGATGTAATTTTAAATTTAAACGTTGGCTCTGTTCTGTCTCTTCAGGTATCTACTCTTTATGAAGATGGCAGCATTACAGCTTATGCAGCAAAAAGCAAACAAGGACTGTAACAAGACTGATGCACCTGCCATCACTGAAACCTCAGAGACAGCCACAGAGAGCAATGCTGCCACAACCCAGACACAGACTAATGTTACAGATTCCTCTAATGCAACAGATGGCACAAGCCAGACAGACAACAGCACCTCTGCTGCCTCACAAATGGCAACTGAAAGTGAAGAAAACACCTTGAAGGCCACTACAAATGGGCCTGTAGAGCCTGCAGCCACTCAGAATGGGGAATGCAAAAGCCCATTGGAGGGTAAGGAGCTTGAGGAAAATATTCCAGGATTAGCTCAAGCCAAAGAGCTGGCGGAGACCTTAGTTGCCGAAGATGGATCTGGTATTGGTACGTTCAGAAATACCCCAAAAAGCAAGCCCGTGACCGTGCCCGGAGAGCTACTCTGGTGGATGATTATATAAACAAAAAGCTGTTAAACTGAAGAAATGGCCTTAAACCAAAAGTCTATCTGATGAATTGCAGACTATTGCAATTTGCGTTTGTCCACAGCATTTGGGCTTTTAAGCACCTCAAGTAATCACTTGTTTCCACCTGACTAGTTTTCAATGCCCACTCCCGAGCTTTCATTGGGGAAGAGTGTTGGCTAGCATGTGATCCCTCTGTCGTAGGATTTGAGCCAATTAACCGAATAATCATTTGTTGTGTCGATTTAAACTAAACGCGTTTTGGAATGCAGAAATAATCTTGTTTTGGTTTGATTTTCGTCCTCCTCCCTGTTGATCCTGAATCAAATCGCCATAATCTGCCTGTTAAACAAAATGACCTATCGTATATACTCGCTCATAAGTCGAGATTTTTTTCTCCAGAAAATCAGTCTCAAAAAGTGCATCGGACTTATGAGCAGGTCAGTCTCTGTCAATATTTTTTTTCTGTGTTTAAAGTCAGTCAAAACACGTTCATACGATGATTGACCTCCTTTAAGGGTTAATAGCGGTAAACAGCTTTGATAATCAATAAACTCAAAGAAAGATTTGTTGTTTCTGTTTTTAAAGCAATTATCCTGCAATCTACTCTCTAACTATCCAACACTATAAAATATTCTTTTACAATTAGTCCCAGCGAACTTGTGATAAATTACCCGGATGTTGTGTCTCGGTAACTTGGAATAGCATCAGTTACGTTTATTCTCAAAACCAGAGAAACTGGTCAAAATAATACCCCCCCAAAAAAACTGAGGGCATACCAAAACACAGTATTGATCAATTGACACACTTATGACAGCAGATGTCCAGAACTGTTTTTAATCATCAGCGCTTTAGATTTAAACCTGCTTCACATGCTACTTCCTGTATAAACATACAATTAACAGATAATGGTATACAGTGACGTTGCAGGTGATAATTGCAAATGTTGACAACCACCATTGCAGAAAATGTAAATTTTGTTGGAGTTGTTTTTGTTCACTGCGTTTACCCAAGTTCAAAGCTCTTTCTGTCCAAAAAACACACTCGACCTATGAGTGAGAACATACGGTAATTAGTAGTTTTTGCAGTCAAGATAAATGGTACTGGGGTCCCCTGTGTGAACATGGTGCAGGAAACTGAACTTTTCATATATGCTGACCTGATGTTTTCCTCCACCACTACTTTTAACATTATTGAATACTTTTCTTATATTGTCCCAATGACAAACAGATCCTAAGAGCCGTGAGGTTGTCCTTAATGCCTGCAAGGCTGTAGGCTCCATCAGCAACACATCTTTTGATATCCGCTTCAACCCGGACATATTCTCTCCAGGTGTGTTTTTCATTTTTGGCAACTTTATAAATTGTAAAGATTGAGAAATGGTTGCTCTTTCTAGTTCAGATCTCTTTGAACTCAAAGGACTCTTTTAATGATTTATTTTATTTATCTTCACTATTTCATAAGGGAAAAATGAGCAAAAGAATGTTTGTATGTGCTGTTAAATTAGGAGTACGATTCCCCGACGACGGCGCAGAAGACGTCCAGAAGCAGAAGCAGCTTCTTAAAGACGCTGCTGCCTTCCTTGTGTCCTGTCAGATCCCCTCACTGGTCAGTTACAAGATAATGATTAATCCCATTTATGATCTGCTGGATTTGTGGCTGTGTGAGTTCAAAGCTTATGTGTGTTTCTGTAATCAGATTAAAGACTGTTTGGACCACAGTGCTCTACCTATGGATGGAGCCACACTAACGGAGGCCTTGCACCAGAGAGGCATCAACATTCGTTATTTGGGCACGGTTCTAGAGTTTGTTGACAAGACAACCGCCAAAACCCAGCTAGAGCACTTCTATGTGAGTTGGATCACCCACATTTGAACGTTATCACACACTATTCAGTTTTAAAGGCAATCACACTAAGATCTTTCTTTTTTTCTCTCCTCTCCTCCATTGCAGAGAATAGGAATCATTGAGTTAATAACCAGATGTGCGAAACATATCTTCAAAACATACCTCCAGGTTTGTAAAATTTCACATGTGATGGAGCCTTTTGAAAAATGTACCAAGATTTATTTCGACCAATGTGTGGAATGCTTTTGCCATAACACAGGGTGTGGAGTTGTCTGCTTTGTCAGCAGCCGTGAGCCATTTCTTGAACTGCTTTCTGAGCTCGTTCCCCGATGCCGTGGCACACCTGCCTCCTGACGAGCTGGTGTCGCGCCGCAAAAGTCGCAAGCGTCGCAACAGGGTCCCCGGTGGCGGAGACAACACAGCCTGGGCCAGCCTGACGCCCAGCGAGCTGTGGAAGAACATTGCCTCAGAGGCCCAGAGCTACTATCACTTCTCCATACAGTGGTGAGGGTCCCGTCCATTAAAGTGGAGCAAAGATTTAAATCAGAAGAAGCAGTGTTGGCCAGATAACTTTTTATTCAGGCACTTCCAGATTCTGAAAAACATCCTGTCTTGATTTTTCTTATTTTTGCCCCTTTCTTCCTTTTTACTCAGTGAAAATGTCGACCAGGTGGTGGAAAACTATGGCCTTCAGAAAATCACCTTACTCAGAGAAATTTCAATCAAAACTGGCATCCAGGTAGTTTATTGACCCAACTTCACCTTATCAAATGTTTACTACATTCCTTCCCCCCTTTTTTTTTCTCTCTAAAGACATATCTTTGTGTTGGACTTTTAGATCCTGTTAAAGGAGTACAACTTTGACAGCCGCCACAAGCCAACCTTCACAGAGGAGGATATCCTGAACATTTTCCCTGTTGTCAAGCATGTAAATCCCAAAGCCTCAGACGCCTTTCACTTCTTCCAGAGCGGGCAGGCCAAAGTGCAGCAAGGTGACGCATGAACTCGTATGACTCTTCTTCAGACGGAGTTATAACACACGACTTTCTGTTTTGATAGCATGAACTTCTTCAAATATACATAGTTAATTGTCCGGATCTGTATTTGCATTTTAACTAAATGTTGATCCATCATCTCCAGGTTTTCTGAAGGAGGGATGTGAACTGATAAATGAGGCTCTGAACCTCTTCAACAACGTGTATGGAGCCATGCATGTAGAGATCTGTGCATGTCTGCGCCTGCTGGCACGCCTTAATTACATCATGGGAGACCACCCTGAGGTCAGCACAAATAAACAAACTTGTTTTATTTTTTGATACAGCTGCTATTCTTTTGTTGTTGTTCGCTGGAGTTCACAAGTGGCTTTTGTGTGTTACCTTCAGGCTCTCAGCAACCAGCAAAAGGCTGTTCTGATGAGCGAAAGAGTCCTGGGCATAGAGCATCCCAACACAATTCAAGAATATGTAAGTCATCAGCTCTACAATCTTTTTTTTTTTTAATTTTTGTAATGATCCTATGTCCTTTTTTATCTTCATGTTTATTCCCTTGATTTCTCAGATGCATTTGGCTCTCTACTGCTTTGCCAACGGCCAGCTGTCGACTGCCCTGAAGCTGCTGTATCGTGCTCGTTACCTCATGCTGTTGGTTTGTGGGGAGGACCACCCAGAGATGGCACTGATAGATGTAAGTGCACTTGAGATTTTAATTAACAGCTCCTAATGTGATTAAACTGGGGTAGGTGTCTGTTCAATGACAGTATAAATGCTGCTGCATTTTTCCGTGCTCTTGATTTCTGCAGAGTAACATTGGGCTTGTGCTGCATGGAGTCATGGAGTACGATTTATCTCTGAGATTCCTGGAGAATGCCTTGACCATTAACACAAAGTATCATGGATCCCGGTCCCTCAAAGTAGCCCTCAGGTGGGAATAAAGTCAATTTTAATGCATGGAGTAAAAAATATTGGTCACAGGATCACTTATGTTTGCTTATTTCTTTCAGCCATCATTTGGTTGCGAGGGTTTATGAGAGCAAGGCCGAGTTCCGCTCTGCACTACAGCACGAGAAGGAGGGCTACACCATTTACAAGAACCAGGTAGGCCCTGCAGGAGCTGACGTGCTTGTCTTCAAGATGTATGATGACACGATGCCTTACGTGTAACTGTTCCCCTCTCAGATGGGTGAGGCACATGAGAAAACCAAGGAGAGCTCAGAGTACCTGAAGTATCTCACCCAGCAGGCCGTAGCCCTGCAGAGAACGATGAACGAGATCTACAAGAATGGCTCCAACGCCAGCATCATGCCCCTCAAGGTGGCTGCTCGTTTTTTTTTGGTGTCTTTATTTTATTCAGTCCTAAATAGTTTGCACTAATCGTTTTATGCTTTTCTGTTTTACAGTTCACTGCCCCCAGCATGGCCAGCGTCCTGGAGCAGCTCAACATCATCAACGGCATCATTTTCATACCACTCAGGTACAGTCAGAAACAATAAATACAGTGTTGTATTTGCAGTTCATAATACTCTTTACACCTGCAGTGACTAAGGGGCTTCTTTTAGGAATTTAAAGAAGAAAAAATGATTCATTATTTTAAATAAAATCTACTGACAAGAAAAATATTCTGCAACTTGGGCCATGTAATGCCATCAAAATGCACTATAACTATAAGACATTTAGAAGGATGACTATCAATCACAGAAAAGAGATGGTGTGAAATGGCATTTGGGTGTAAAATTTCCTCAAACATGTCCATGATTCTGATTTGTCACACAAGTCATTGAAGTTGAAGGTTGGTCTATTTCTGATAATTTTATGCCACTTTTAGTTTTAAATTTGTGATATTGATGTCTGTGGCAGCCTCGGTTTTGTCATACAGGTGCCAAATCACAGCTCTTTTTCAAATGACTTTAAGTAAAGTAAAAGGAATCAGCACAATGTTGAAATGTTTCACAAAGCTGGTTTATACAGTTGGATGGAAGGTGGATGTGGAAAGAGCATGGAAAAATGGGAATACATACCAATACATATAGTGCTTGTTAGGAGTTGAATAATGTGGGCACATCTAAATCTGGGGACTGGATTATTATATATTTCTTTCTTTTAATGTTTTTAGACTGATGACAACAACTTCTCTGAGTAGAAGGAAATTGAAAAGTACATTTCTTCTGCATTTTATGTCCTTTTTAGCCAAAAGGATCTGGAGAATCTGAAGGCGGAGGTCCAGAGGCGACAGCAGCTGCAGGAGCTGGGAAAGAGTGAGGAGCCAATTGAGGACAGCTCACTGGAACTAGAAGACAAAATCCCCATCGATTAATATTCAGAACCCCTCAACACAGCTACTTTCTGCTAATGGTGGAGGGAGAAGAGAGGCCGTGACGCAACAATGAAGTCACAGAGCCTGTGGACCCGTGAACTGAGCAGTCTAAATCAACATTGAGAAACATGAGGGGATAGTGGGGCTGGGGCAGTACAGAAAAAAACAAACACACACACAAAAAAAAAAATGTATGAACTGTAGGACAAAGGAATAGAGAGCAGGAGTTTCCTATGAGGCAGGGGAGAGAGCGGGAGGAGAATGTACAAATAACATAAAATTGAAATAACGTGCAATCTGAGAAAAAAGCAATCCCGGACCCAAGAACCTGTTGATAAAGTCACTGACAATGTTGGCTACTTAAAAATGTGATTTTTAACTGAGAGTGGTTGCAGCTGAGAAAGGAGAAGACCAAGAATGACCATTTATATATATACATATATATATTATATATGTGTGTGTATATATACTATATATAAAAATACATACCAGAGCCTTATCCACTGTACCACCATTCCAAAATTATGCTTCCTCTCACCTCATATGTCCCACAGTACTTTTAACCCAGGACCATGTTTCACCCTGCCATTGCCTAAAGAGCTTTGAACATCCCGAGCCTAAACCCCCGTTTCCCAAAGGTGCTCTAAATGATGAAGCACCTACCCTGTCCTACAACTCAGGGGTTCTTTCTACTGTGCACTAAAACCAGAATACAGTCACTAAATTTGAGATCTTTCAAGAGGGGCCATCAGAATGTAAATTCCCTTCTCTGTGGCTCCTTTGAGCCACTTTACAGCAGTCACTCATCATCTCTACACATCCGTGATGGTTAATTAATTTAATCATTCTGTTATTTGTACGTACAACGTCCCAGGAGGACTCCTGCTGTGTTCTTTAGTTCCTGCTGCAACAAACAAGCAAATACAGTGAGCTGTCAACTGATCCAGTTTGATTTAATTTGCTGTCTTTCTTTCTCTCATTCTTTTCTTTTTTTTAAGTAATTGGGTTTCTGTAAAAATGCACAAGAGAATCAAGAAGGCAATTTATGCCTGTTGATCATCAGCTAATTTAAGCCATGTCTGTTTTATAGAAGATGTATAGAAGTGTAAAAGATGTATAAATCTTGGATTTAGACTGGTACTTGATGTTAATGGAAAAGGCAGATTTGAAATATTTACACTTTAAACAGTAGATTTAACTATCTATAAACTAGCTGTGTTCTTCTATTTTTACACACTTGAAAATATGTGCATGTGTGTTTGACGGTGTGTGTCTTTGTGTAGTCTGACAGAAAATTTGTTCCCGGGGCTGTTGCTGCTTTCGCTGCTCCATTGTTTGAATAGAGGCTAAGCAAACATTTGCTACCCGAATGTTTTATTCTTCTACACACGATAAAGCTGTTAAATGACTGATGTCCAGTTTCTTGAAACATTCATGGCCACAGACGGTGTTAATCTACTTGCATATGAAGATGGTACTGACATGAACCTCTTCTCACCATTGCACAAGTGCTCAACGTTGGCAGTAGTGACAGATTTATTGTAGCTGTGTGTTTTATTTTTTTTCTTGTTTTGTTTCCCATTAATGCATCAAGTCATCTTTTCATATATATCAGAAAAACTAGCCAGAGGTGAGCAGTTTTCGTCCCACTTTCTTGTGCTGTGTTGACGTGCACAAAAGTGGACAAAAGCGGGGCTGCCTCAATTTAACGTACCAAAAAAAAAAAAAGACTGATAAAGGTTTGCTTGTATACTTGCAATGTATCCCTCCATGGCAGTTTGTTACTTAATTGTTGCAGTGTGTAAATGTATGTGATTGAAGCAATAGAAAGATGATCCTGGAGCTGATTGTTTTTAGAAAATGCAGTTTTTACTTGGCACAAGACATGCAAGACAGACTATGTACTGTATTGGCTGAATTGGCGGATAATAAAGCAACCAGATGCAAAAAAGAAACAGCCAGCTCTTCAGACTGGGAGGTGACATTACTGCAATGATCTCTCTCCTGAAATGTGTTACTGTACATCAGTTGCAGAGCATGGTGTGTATGTGCCTATTATTTATGCTTCTGAATGGAATTTGGGTAATGATGGGTTTAAAAAAGAACTTTACATTATATAAAGATGACATTTGCTTCCTGGTATGGTTTTTTTTTTTTTGAGTTTCTTGTATCATGTTTTGTTTTTCTCGTTTTCGGTTCTTCCATGTGTTTCCCTTACTGCCAGTGTCGTTAATCTGTAACACCAATGTTGGCCAGAGGATGGCGTAGTAACTTTTTTTTCCCCCTCTCATTCTGAAGGAACCAAATAGAACTTGTAGGTGATGGATATGTTTTGTTGTTTTGTTTTTTTTTAATATAAGCAATCTCATTTTAGGTTTATTTTTTTGTTTTTATTTTGTGTTGCAATCCAATCCACATCAAGTATAAAATTTAGTATCTAAATAGTTTGAAAAAATTAATAAACTGACTGAAAAGGGTTAACTCCAGAGACACTTATGCATCTTTCCAGGTTTAGACATCACTGGAGTTCAGTTTGTGAACATTATCCATGTTTTAAGAAGTATTATTTTAGGAAAAGAAAACTGCATAATACAAAACTGGGATTTAAGAATACTCTTACACATAAATGTTTTAAATAAATCATTTGGAGTTTTACCATTGAATCCCTATAATGTATACATGTAAAACAGGTGTGTACAGTGAATTCTCCAGTCACTGAAGATTAAATGTTTAATATTAAATGCAGGTCTATATCATATGCAAAAAAGAAATGTGTTGGAAGAGAGTTATAAGCAGTATGTTATAAAACAGTGTTACATGTGGAAAAACACTATTATAAAATAATTTGCCTTTTACTAGTCTTGAGGTCATTTATTTTCTCTGGGTGATGCCCTAAATGAGATTTTTTTTCCCCCCCATAAAGGCTTCTTAAAAATTTTGTGGACAAGGCTATTGTCCCTGCCAGCACGCAGTTATTTGTGTTTAACGTTCTAATCTATTTTTCTCATTTGTGCTTTTGTATTAAATGAACAAAATAAAACCGGTAAAAGATGTGTGGAGATTTTACAACTCATAGAAATGGCCTATGCTGAAACAAGTAATTTAAATCTTTCTAAATTACTATAAAATGATATGACTATTTACTGATGAAAAATACAAAATAGTCAATATGAAAGACTGAGGTGTACTAAATTATCTTACCTGGCTGAGAGCTAGTTCTGTTTTTATAAGTTTATGTGCTGATTGTGTTTTATATGTGCAATATTAATGTTCAAAACAGATAGAGCTGCCATATAAAGGTAGATGGGTGAAAGTACAATAATTTGACATGTTGTAGACTTTTGGTACAAAGTACAGTGAGGTGCAAACACACACACACACACACACACACTTTGGTGTCTTGGATGCAAAACAACAAAGAAAGAAAAATAAAATAATGATGGATAAAAACAGTAATAGGCCACCATAAATAATCATGCAATACATACTAAATAACACACCTAGTATTTGTCTTTTTGAATATGTAAAATGGCTATAAGAACGACAAGTCACTGGATCAAGCGTTTAAACATTGTACAATTTTTCATTGCTGTTGAGCAGTGAAGTAAGAGTTAATAGGCAAATAGTGGGGTTTTTTTAGTTGTCAAGGGCGTGCTCGCTCCCGCGAAGCAGTGAACGCGAGTTTCGTGCGCGCGCCCCTGATGAAGGCGACTGCGGTAGAGATCGAAAACACGAGCGAGCGGAGCAGCGGAGACTAGACGGGCACAGTTTACCTCCACATCACAAGATCGTATTTTGGAGCGGAAATTTCACGCCCCACCGGGCCGTGTTACCGTGGAAGACGACTGAACGTATCTACCGGCAGGAACAATAGGGTGAGTTCAGATGTTTTCACCGTGAAGCCGGTCGAAAGAGTTTGGCGTTAGGTGGGGAAAATGACGATGTGGCTGTAATTTTTGCACCTCCTTTTTTATGTCTCAAAATGGCGGACAGGCCGCTTGGACTGGAGCAGCAGGTACCCTGTCAACGGACTTTATCCTCTTCTTTAGATAAACAGTCTTGTGCACTTACAGTAATTAACACGACCACGTCTTGTATAAATAAAATGCATCTAACCAGACTTGAATCATTAATGTGAAGAGTTTATCTACGAGCTAACTTTCTGCCGGTAGGCTAACTTGCGTCAACTTTAGCCACCAGAACCGGGCTTAGAAATCATTATGCTGCCGGATGACATTGATATCAGGTTAACAATACATTTTAAAAAAATGTTGTTTTGGCAACATCACGGTGATTTACAGCTGCATTTGACGTCTGTTACAAGTTGATATCAAGCAGCTGGTACTTTGCAGTGTTTTGTCAACACCCAGCTCCTCAATCCTGTTAAAAAAAACCCACTATGTTGGCCAAACGACGTTGGTGTAATGTTTCTTCTTGATTGCTAACTTGTTTTAAAATTTCACTCTGTGGATATTTAGATGGGAATTGGTGCTGCAAACAGTGTTTGCATTCTGACATGGGTTTTGAGTCACAGTCGTCATCTGGTTTGGGTTGTGTAGATGTCATTATAATACCTGATCACCAGTTTCTCCGGTGATGGTTTGCTCCAGTGACATGCCCGTCTCTTCTGCTGCTTCTCGCTGTCAGACCGCTGCTGCCACGCTCATCTCCAGCTCGCGTCATCTATGCGACTGTTGTGTTTCACGCGGTCTGTTGGCACAGCGTTTGAAAGTCAGGGTGGAGCACATCGGAGACGATCGTAGGAATAATAGGTGCCACGGCTGTCTGATTTTTCTCTGTGGGTGTGAATCGTGATTTAGGAAGTGATCGTGTTCTTAGTTGTCATTACTCTGCATGATCAAAAGGTTTTGCGCTGTCTGAAAATGACGCGTTACCTCTGTAATTTCGGCCAGATTGCGTTTGATGGCGGAAATTAAGCATTTGTTAGTACCTGGATGCTTTACTTTGTCAGCCACGCCTGTAAGGATGGCCCTGATGCTTATCAATGGAAATGATTGGGTTAGTATTGGAAAGCGCGTTCAGCTTCATACAGAAACATTGATCTGAGCTCTCCCCTCAGGTATTAATTCAGTCAAGGACTGGCATAAAAAAAAAATCCGTAACACAATGCTTTTATTTATATAGTTTTTGCTGTTTTAAGGGCCTGTATAGAGTATAAGGATGCTAAGCTAATCTAATCTCATATATACCCTTAAAAATAAATCCCTGCTTGGAATGCCTTATCACATTTGGTGAGCACTGGTCGACTGAGTCTTGAGGTCCAGTCTGTCTGGTTTCAGCAATCCTATTAGTTTATCACAAGGTGCAGTGAGTGACCTAGATCTAAAACCTTTGTACAATATCATGTCTGTCTCTATATTGTGTGAGCGTACCATCTCTGACCTGCAGACACTGATAGACAGTTGTATTTTCACTTTATATACCCTTTCTGGTTAATTTGCAACATTGAGAACATGTGAAACACACAAGTATCCCGTAGATACAAGTGGATCTTCTTCTTGGATGGAATTCTAAATATTTCAATTTGTCCAATATTAAGGGCATCCTTTTTTTCTCCAGGACTTAAACTTCATTAGAAAGCTAGGGTTGTTGCATTTTAGTTGCAATTTAGTCAATCCTGCAAGTGGATAATATGTAATGCAAGAAATAACTGCATGCTTAAGCAGATAAAGTATATAGTTTAGTTAAACCAATACAGGCAGTGGTGAGAAATATAGAAAAAGTGTAGGGAAAAGATGCAAGATTTATTGACTTCCATTTTTGAGAGCTCACTCTCTAACTCCAGGGCTAAAAGGCTTGTTGCTTTTGCAACAGGAGCTCAACAGGCAGGTTTAATTAATATGAACTTTGAAGGCAATAACTTGGCCTGGGTGTCCTGGTCTAAACACCAAAGTAAGCAGACTACAATTTTGTTTTTCTGTTTCTGTTTGATACAGGTGATATCCTTCTTAGTATGTGGCATCAAAAACAAATTATTCCTGACTGACTTGTTTTATATTCAATGTCATGTGGAGAGAGAGTGCACCAGGCTGTTCACTGTTGCCATCACATAGTAGCTTGTCTCTGTTGTAGATACAAAGGTCATGCAATGCAGGTGAGGATAGATGAGTTGGAGGATGACTTGCCTTCTGTTGCTGTAGCAACAGATACGATTTGTAAATGCTGCTGCTTCAACTATGGATTTGGTTTGGTGAACGACAGTTTCTTGTAGCAAGGTAGTCTGTCTCCGATTTTTAAATGGTTTATACCAGAATCTATACCATTTATGAAAATATATTTCCAAGGCATACCTTTTATGGATGGTCTTTTTTTTATCTCAGACTGGGAAATATTTTGTTAAAGTGTAAATAAATAACCAACAAACTTTGAATAGCTGAATCATATATATCTAAAAATAAACTTGGAATGCTTCAGCATGGTTATAGTGTGTAAATTAAGAAAAAAATCAAAACGAAAAACAAACCGGTTAGCAGAAGTTGGATACATTGAGAGTCATTTTAAGGCACACTGTTGTGTTAAAATAATCAGTTACCTCTGCAGTGCCATAGAGATGAGAGAAAAATGTGCCGCCAAAAGAAAGAACAACAGTGATCACTAAAGCAGGACTGACAAATGTGTTTCAGGCTTTAATGGCCTCACTTGTCTTTTTTTTTGAATAGAACATTTTGAGTGTCCACATTCAATTCAGGAGTGTTGCTTTGCTTTGTTTCTAAAGTTTGTGTGAAAATTTAGAGTAGTTATGCCAGCACAAGTGCTAGCCAATCAAATCGGCTGACTGTACGTGTGTCTGATCTCATGACTGTGATGAAAGTTATAAAATGCAATCTAAGAAAGCAATAGGACTGCATAAAAGTGGTAGTGACTGTCACAAGGTGTACCCCCTTTCCCACTGATTTTATGTAATTCGTCCTTATATGAAGTAACTTAGATTACAACAAACAAAGACATTTCCGGCCAAGAAACGCCAAACATAAGCCCTTAATTGTACTTTGCAGGGAATATAAGAATAAAAGTTCTGTTTTCTGTCAAATATATTCATTCTTCCTTTGCTAGTGAAGCCAGTGAATGCAGTCAGCTTGTTCTACTTGACTTTTTTTCCCCATCCGCCACAAGTTTTATTGCTAGTTGATTTGAATAAGTGCATCCCTGTGTCCTGGCTCTGTTCACTGTTGTCAGCAATAGAAGCACAGCAGCATCAGTTAAATATTGCAGTAATGGAAAGCTCAGTAAAGTAAGCATTGCTTTGCTGGCTATTGCTGGCAATTCATCAGCAGGATGAGACGAGAGCGGATGACAGTCAGCTATCTTATGTTGTCATGGTTGTTCTGTAAAAGCAAAGTCTTTGCTTTTTCAAGAGGATAATGTACAGGTTTGTGGTAGTACCTTCTCTTGATTTTTGTGTCAACAAACAGTAATGAGTGAGACTCTTGTATTGTTGCTGGCTTAAAGTATCCATATTGCTTCTTTTTCCCAAACTGACAAGAGCACCAACATTAATTTTCAAGGTTGCTTACCTTTCCCTCAGCTGACCACTGGTTAAAGTCTTGCTGCTTGATTGGCAGTAGCAACTGTCAATCAATGTCATAATGAATGCGATGCCATGCTGTTTAGATGAATGATAATGACATGTTTGGTAACGTGTAGAAGACACAACAGGTTTAAGGCCTGTTGATTGCCGTGCCAGCAGTCAGTTTCGGTCTAATGGTTGACAGTTTCTTGGCTAGATTAAATGTTTTATTTGAAAAATGTTCATGTTTGCTAACATCTTAGTAAAAACTGACAAACTTCAGAAACACCCCCAGTCGATATTTAGAGCCAAATCTCTTCAAGGAGTCTGTTGGCATGAAGTGAATGCTTTGAAAAGATTCAAATATGCCGGAACCAAAAAAAGAAAACATCTTTTATTTATTGTTGGAACAAGTATTGCTTTATAATATTCGTCTTTAAACATGTATAAAAGAATGAAGCTAGCTAGTGTTATTCCCATGTCTTCAGATTATTGGTTTTGTGATATTTGTTTATTTCTTGTTTATGTAAAATTCTGAACTCTTCAGTTTAATAGATTTATTCTACCAGGTTTTGTAGGACTCTGGTAATTTAGAGATGGTGTCAGCCTACTCAAATGCACTGTGCAACGTAGCTGGATTACCTTGTCATAGTGAAAACACCGTTTTGTTTATTATTTCCCTGCATCTTTCTGCAGTCTTATGTATTTTGATGTTTATTCACCTTGTTGGAAGTGTCCTTTGTTGTTTGCCAAATGCAGTCAAGGGTGATGTTCCCACGGCTCTGGTGATGTGAAGTCTCCAACAGAAAATGAACATCCTCCAGATTCCAGCTGCTTTAGATTCTTGGGTTTGAAAAGAGATGACATAATGACACCAACAGATAACTGTGACTCAGAGGTGACAGTGAGGTGATATGCTGGGACACAATTTCTCATGACCAGTCAGACTGCATGCTAGGCCAAGTATTTGCATGTTCTTCCTCCTTTCACAATGGTTTGTTCCTTTATCAAAACATGGTAGCTTTGCTTTTCTTTTCTTTTCTTTTCTTTTCTTTTTTTTTAATGATTTTTGCACACATACTTTAGGGTTCATATTTTAGTGCAAAGTGGTAATGTTTGGCTATGTGGTAAGTGGCAGGCTTACTATCTGCCTGTTTAACATGGATCTTGCAATCCTTTAAAAGTTGTATATCGCTCATGCTTGTCTAGTTGTGGGTGGGTTTTTGACTCAAGTTCTGGTACCAGTTTATTTACTGTGAAGTGACATACATTTAGCTCCCTTTAAAAAAAACAAACAGAAAAAACCCAAAACAAAACATGGAACAGACATGGCTCACTAAGGTTTATAGATGTAATTATGATAGATCTGATTATGATGTTTTTCTTCCTATGACGTTTGCATTTTAACAGCATGTAACTTGATGGTGTGAAAGTAAATTGTATCTCACAAATTTGAGATCCCTATTCTAAAGCGGCCTGTTATTGTTTAGTTCCTACTGCTACACAAAGACAAGAGGATCAGTGTGATGAGGACTCATTATTAACCATGAGTGGGCAGATATAGACACGTGTATGGATGTCATTTCCTCCTCCGCCAAGATGCATTTCTGCAGAGTCATGTAGCTCATTATGTGATTTACTTTAAATTCTATTTTCAATGTTAAAACCCACATGTGGAATTTTTACCCTGATAGTCATTGAAGATGTTAATGGACTGATACAGTGATGACAGCTGCCAGCAGCACAGAGGGGAAATATCAATATACAGTACATGACCTCATTTTAACGGACAACAGCTGTTCCACAGGCAGAGGTATTATGTGCTTTTTTTTTTATTTGTGTGTATTTTTATAGCCATTTTTAGCATCAATATTGCCACCTTATGGATGTTGTTTTAGCTCTATGATCTTGTGTCACCACTGAGATGTTGGGCAGCAACTAGAACAACCCCCCACCCTGCATAATCCACACAAAGTCATTGGGGTAGACAGACATTTGGACCACTGTCAAGTGGTGAAATCAGTATGCAGAAGTTTAGCGGTTGCTCATTAGGCTGCTTTCTCTTGAGCAGGTTGTTTTCAATGTCAAAGTGTCTAATATGCAAATAAATAAGCAAACACTCAGTATCAACAAATACTTAGATTCAGCGGAGTGGACTGCAGGATAAGTAGGGCAGTTTTACATCTATACTTTTAAGCAGCTGTGCTCTTTTTACCCAAACAAAGTTACGTGTATGTTAAAGCATGTTACAGTAATACAACTGCTGCAACATTGGCTGAAATAAAAAGGTGTGCTTTAACTCCCTACTCCTAACTTGTGCCCTTTTACAGCTTCTTGAACTGTTTCAAGCCCCAGATTGTTTATATTCTTATGTGTTGATGAGTTTTCAAGTAAGTTGTTGTGGGTGATATGTTCTGGTATTGAACCCATTCATTCCTATGCTCTTGGCAGTGCAATAACCTATCTCTTTTTTACCATGCTCAGTGCTGAGCAGGATTGCATGTACTGTTCCACGTGCTGCACTTAATTTTTTTTTACCCTTAAAAAACAGCTTGTGTGCAGCACTGCGTGACAATGGCTTCATGTGTCCAGTTGCTGAGAACCTGACACACTACATAATGACCCATCTTGGATAAAATGCCAGAAATTCTGTTGGAGTCACCATTTTTGTTAGTGTTGGTGCTACTCTCCTCAAGAGGCTGGGAAATTGGTCCCAGGGTAGCCTGGAGTTCACCTGAACACTGCAAAGCTGCAGCTCCAGGACAAACCTAAAAGACTTCTTCCATCTCTTGTCTTAAAGGATATCATTGACGCGGTCTCTCTTCTTTTCTGCAGCTCGAAAGATGGATCATAGATGTTGGAAAAATTATTCGATATCTGCTAACAATTTTTCTAGAAAACTTTTTAGTTGCCTAGCAACTGGCATGCAACATGGATGCAATCTGCATGTGTGCATCTTCCTCCCCTGCACAGGACCACACCCCACCAGTGCACACTGCATCCTGTCTGAAAGCACTTTAATGCACATCCTATACCTCACTGGTACTGATTTGTAGAAGTCTGTCTTCCTGTGGCTTTATCACTTTTTGTAGATTTTCACAAAAAGTAATGAGGGCTTAGTTAGCAGCTTTGTTTAATGAGTCTTGTTCCAGTAGACTAAGGCTCACTGGTGCCAAGTGCATTTCAAGACAATAATACAGCCATGATATTATTGTTAAATGTATATCCTATTCCTAAGTGCACTTGCTCTGTTTTATTTTATTTTTTCCAACTCACTCTCACTCTGTTTTCCCTGTTGGCAACCTAGGAAGAAAAGTACATTTCTTGAGGAATGTGGGTCAGGTTGTATGTATGTGGAGAGAGGCATTTGCTGCAAGAGCAGACTCGTGGCATGAAAGATCATGAAGATACTTTGGAAGAAAATAAGGTTACACACAGAAGAAACAGCCAGGAACAAGAAAGATGGGGTAACATAGGAGAGGGAACTAGAAGGAACAGTATGTGGAAATGGTTTTCTGATGTTGTATACTCTAGTGAATGATGTCAAAACTTTATATGACATTGTCTTTCTGGGATTAGAAAAAAAAAAATCAGCTAACTTTTCCTGTTGTCTTTCATTTCTAATGAGTGAATTTTCCGTTTTTTTCTTTGTTCTCCAGATGCAGTGTAGACTTGACTTGTGACTGGTCTGCAGGCTCTCCACTTCTTTTGTCCCTGGAGTCAGCCAGTTGGGGGGGCAGAGCCCTGCATTGCCTTCTTCTCAATCTGAACCTTTGTTTGGAAAGAAACAACTGGCTGCCACTGGAGTACACAGCCCATCCTCGCCTGTGTTGCTTGGTTCAGCACAGCTCATCTCCTGTCTGTGGAGAGCACAGCAGCTCCAGAAGATTCACTTTTAACGTACTAACCCCAACGGCCCCACCCACACTGTCCTGTAACCATGGTGCTGTCACAACGGCAACGAGATGAACTGTAAGTTATAAAATTACTTCACATATTATATGAGATTTAAGTTGAGAATTTCAATGTTGTGGTTTTTTTGTTGCTGTTGCACATTCATTTTCTGCATTGTCGAGCTGCCTTTTAGATGCATTGTTCCTTTCAGCAGGCTGTTTTTGAAATTGAACAAAAAAATTGAACAAAAAAGTGGATACCCACCTGAAGAATGAGTATCTGAGTACTTAGTCAAGCTCTAGTGTGGATGTGGATTGTTTTTGTTTCTGAAGACCTGTTTTGACAGAAATATGGGCTGGTGTAAATTAAATTAGGGCTGGGAAAATTAATTCATTTATACTGATTTAATTCAAGTTCATGGTTTATATCGCTGTTAAAAACAATGAAAATTAACTTTAATTTTAATTTGAAAAATTATGGTGCAATACTGTGACCTCTTCCACAACTTTACGTAGTTCCATTCCTTTCAGATGCAAACAAATTCACAAGGTAGCAGCATGTCCTGTTACAAATGAATAATTTCTCAAAAAGTCTTCATAAAACAGGCAGTTTCTTTAGTTGCTTGGAAGTAGTCTTTCCAACGTCCAACTTCACGCAAATTTCCTGTACAGTTGTAAAAATTTCTCTGTAGTCCATGGCAATTAAAAGTAGCACTATAGCTAAGTTATTGTAGCTCGCAAATGGAGGCACACAACTGAGCAGAAGTGTGTTTTGCAAACTGCTGTCCTCTCTAAAGTTTGTTTACAGTACATTGCAACTAAAGTTAGCGCAGTGAGTAAATAATTGAAGCGTCAAACGAGTGGGAGAAATTTGTGGCAAACTGCAAAAGACAGCAGCACTGTATTTTAATTATTCCAGTAACAAAAGCCTCAGATAGCGAGAGAGAGAATTTGTATATGTCCAAAACAGTATTGATAACAGTGCACAATGAAAATTTTGATTTTAGTAATTTAACCCAGAAGCACAATGCAGGGTCTCAGTGCTCATTTCTACCTAAACTACAGCTTCCCATGTCACCCTGAACCTTATCTAATCAAATTTGAGGTCCAAACATGTAGAGCTGCTACTGATCTGAGTCTCATGGTTTTTGAAGCTGCTTATTGAGGTGGGTACAAATCATAGTATCAAAAAATCCAATCAATTGCATAATCCAAATGGTCTTCAGCTATCTCTGTACAAAGTAAATATTTATATTTTTACTTGCTTTTTTCATTACTTAAAAAGGCAAAAATGGCTTTAGAAATTGTTCTCTACCATTTTTTTTCCTTCAGGGCAAGGATATGCTTTGGCAACAGAGTTGAGTTTATATGTAGAAATTTCTTTCTTTTTTTTCTCTTTCTATTTATTTCTCAATAAGTGGCTGTTCTTTTGGTTATATCACCTTACCCTGAAAATTAAGGCTGTAATACTATGGATATCAGGCAAGTCAGTCTTATCAGATTTTTCGGTTGAAGACCATTCAGAATTGATTCTTGATCAATACAAAAAGGCAAAGCAGAAGCAAGTGGATTATAGAAGTGCAAAATTAAGGTTTTCTTTTTTTTTTCTTGTAAGTCTGTGTGGGTATTTTATTTTTATATTTATATTCGTTACATTTATATGTTTTTTTGGCACATAATTAAAGTACTAACTAAAATTTGTAAGTTTAGGCTAGTATAAAAAGCAGTTCAATCTTGCAACCCTATTTTAGGGAGGGAAAAAAAAATCATTATTTATAATTTTTTGTAACTCAGGTGTGCAGGGACAGATCTTCTTAAGCGATGGATGTTGCGGGGCATCTTCCCTTTCATCCCCCCATGCTTCCTAATATTCACACACTTAATCAAAAAGAAGTTTGGAGCTCACACTTTGGCCTTAGTGGGCCACCTTTGCACAGAGCAATGAGAAAACAGCAATCGAAAGTCTTTATACATAACGTAGTGACTACTAAAATTGATTCCACATCATGTCTGAAATCTGGCATATGCAGACAAAGAAATATGTGTACATGTACTGTGTGGATAAGGAAACTGAGACAGACGGTATTAAAAAGGGACTTGGTATTGTAATTAACCCCAGAGGTGGGGCATCAAAAGTGAAGACATTTCATTATGAAATCAATGTTATACAAAGGAAATGAGAGGATGTTGCCACTCTGGCATATTTAAGAATTCTCTTCTACTTAAGAAGTATGCTAACACCACGTGTTTTTAAAAAAGACTAGGTATTCTGTGACTTGAGACAACAATCTTGTTGACTCTGATTTTCATCCCTGTGTTACGCTGTCACTGAAAAATGCATCCACATTCACATGACAAGGCTCTCAGCATTCCTGACTGTGTTTGAGTGTAGATGTGGTTAGCACACTGGGAGGGTCTGTTGGTATGGAGAGATCTATTGGAATGCTAATCTGCCATGCTATTTGCTATTCAGAGGAAGCTTTAATGACCCCCCGCACCCCTGCTCCCACTCACCATCCTCCCCCAGACTCTTTACTGTTGGACAGTTCTCTGGTCCCGTAATTCACAGGAAGCTAGTGTAGGACCACTTGAGTCACATCCAAGCATCCGTTGCATTCCACCCTTTGGAGATGACACTTAGCTCAGTTGTTTTTTTTTTTGTTTTTTTTTTAATTCAGCTATAAACTGCTCCGAAGATTGGATTTCCTGACAGGCAGTCTCATTTTTAGGAAGCCTGATTGAAAATCACATTGGCCACTCATGTGTTCTTCACTTTAAGTTGCTTTAAATATGAGTGTCTGCTAAGTTCTTTTTTTTAGTTTCAGCAACTCAACTCTGCATCATCAGAAGAAATGTGTGTTTGTTTGTTTTTTTTCTTTTTTGATTGAAATCAATAGCAAACAAATTAAACTATAAGCAAGGTAGTTTATGCTTTTCCAGCTTTCTTTTCTTATTTGCCCAAAGTTGCTCACCTGGTCTTTGACATAAAATATAAAGTAAGCATTTCCTCCCTAAACTGGATTTTGTCAGCATCACAGTCAGATGCTATGTTTCCGCCTTATCTTCAAAACAACTCTGTGTTTGCCTATTTTTTCCCCAATGAAAGCACATTTGTGTTTCTGTGCAGGGTCAGGGGACTTATCCCTAGCAGCATGTATTAAAAATGGATAACAAACACAGTCTGCTCCCCTTGAAGACCTTGAGGCACGCAAGTGTAAATGGCCTTTTGCTTTTGGACTTTCTCTCTTCTTTACAAAGAAAATCCCTTTAGTGTCATCAGTTTCTTGGGTAACAAGATTGTTCATGTGATATTCCTTCTTTTGCATTTTCCACTTGCTTCTGATTATAATCACATAACAGATAAGTAGAGATATGGAGGTGTTTTGAGCTGTCAAAGCTGCAGTATAAGTTAATTCGCCACTCTCGATTTCCCAGATGAGACGTTTTCTTTACCTGATGAAATACTGATACAGACCTGTAATACTCTTATATTCAAACACTTTTAACCAAGCGGGGCTATCTGAGGATCTGAGGAAGGTGAGATGAAAACAAATGATCCACTGTGGTGACCCCTAAAGGGAAAAGCCAAAAAAAGACGATGATGATCTGATGATCTGACTGTACTGTTTAATTTTTAGCCTGTTTTTCCATCTACCCCTTGGAACAAGCGTGTTTTTTAAAAAAAAACCTGATTATATCGATTATATTTATCTCTGAGTGTTTATTTTGTAAGGATTATGTGATATAAGCAATGACATGGCAATATCATCAGAAGGTGGTATAAGACAAAGCAGATGCTCGGGATATGCTGAACCCCTAAATTAGTTGCTCCCAAAAAGTTTTTCACACAACCTTTTGCTCAACTAGTAATAGGTGTAATCAGTGGGCTTTTGAGTTAAGTTGTTATTAAGGGTATGCCATGACACCTTGAAAGGAATCTCTTTGTTTTGACAGCATAAAGAAAAGCCACTGTGTTAAAAGCTGTATGTTCAAGCTTCAGTTAGGCTAAGAAAATGATTGACCACATTAACCATCCACCTCTTTTCAGAGTCACTCAATCCCCCACCACACACACACACACACACACACACACACACACACACACACACACACACACACACACACACACACACAC